>CM041298.1:110519415-111119415 GCA_023052935.1 Piezodorus guildinii | reverse complement strand
ATCTTAGAAAAATCGGATGCACCACACACGACTTACACACCTCCGTTATTAAAATCAATTTAAGAACTTTTAAATAAAAAATTAATCAAAAAAAAGCTTCAAATTATTAAACAATGATTTATTATTTCAAACAATTATACTATATTAAGGTACAAAAATTTACATAGATATTTAAGCATAACTTATATATTATACTATTATATATATAGCCATAAATTGATCAAAGAACATAAGAAAGACATATCAGCAGCACTACCTTTATATTTAAAAAAAAAAATGGCCAGTCAAAAATTAAAAAAAATGGTGTTCAAAAAATCCGTATGACGGACAGGCAGATTTTTTTATGTATTCAAGTTCTAAGTATCTTGAAACGTAAGACCTGATATTTTATGGAAAAGAGAAAGATTTTTTTTTCTCTTTTCTTGTTCGATTAAAATGTTCAGTATTAAATTTAATTAACAGAAATGTTAAAGGAGTGCGTTTAATTTTTAAAGGAAAAATGTGTTGCAGATTAAATAATCTAATAATAGAAATCATTATATTTAACAATCACTTGGTTTTTTTTTTTTTTTTTAGCTTTTCACCACTTTCCATTGCTGTGTGGAACTTTTTTTTATATAAGATAATATTTACTTTAAATCTTTAGCTTTCCAACAGTGTGTCATTCTTCTTCATTAATATTTTCATTTAAAAAGTAATATAATAAAAAAAAAAACTATTTTTGCTTTTTTCTCTTTTAGTTTGCTACAAAATTCGTCCAACTTGTATATTTACCTGTTTTCATCAATGTTAAAAAGATGAAATAGTTCTTTGAACATACAAAATCTAAGATACGTTAAAGGATTAAAATTTAATATTGTAATATCCTTATTATTTCAGATAACCCTTCTATTACAGACATGTCAAACAATTGCTGTAAGAATTAAAGCCCATTAAATTTTACATCAATATAGCAAGTTAAATAAAAATCTGTGTGAATGTGGTCTCATATCACTGTTAGTATTGTTCATTTAGAATTAAAATGTAATATATCTCTATGAATAAATAAAAAATAAACTAAAAATCTTAATTACCTGTTTTGGGAAAATCTTATAAATTAGCTAAATGCACGGTATAAAGTTGTTATCCTGTTTCGTCGATTATATTGGAAAATTTCTGCAACATAATTTTAGGGGAGCTTAAAACGTGTATTTCAGGTTAAAACTCGAAAATTCCACCATTTTCACGATCGCAATACTTTCCTTCACCATATATATTTCAAATATAGGTAAGAGGAAGTTGTAAAGTTCTTGAATTAGTGACAGGCAGTATATCGTCTCTACCACTTGTAAGTATCGAATATGAAAATTGGCACTTTTCATGAGGGCAAGATCAAGCAAGTAAAACTAGGTAATATTTTTAAAATTGGTCATATTCGATACTTTTTCGTTTTTTAAAGGCGCTAGAGTTTTGACAATTTGCCACAAACCGAATGCACGAGCAAAGTGTCGAGTCTGAAAAACGAGATTTTTCATATTCGATAGTTGGAAATATAGGGACGATATATACTTCAGAATGACACTGGTAGGAGAGATACACTTTATTCATAAATAAATAAACAAACAAAATGATGCTGCCCAACTTAATTGGGTTGCTATAACACAGCATACCGATTTTTTTCCTACAGGAATATTCTTAATATTTTATCTAACTATAAATACAATTTTTTTTTTCCTTTTTTACTCTTTTTAATTTTTTTTTTCTCCCTACTTATTTTATTTTATTTTATTTATTTTTATTTTATTTTATTTTTTTATTTTCCTTCTCTACCGTTTTACATTTTCTTTCAAATATTTAGATATACATCGAACATTAAATTAAAAAAAAAAAAAAAACAACAAATTATATATACATTAAACAACTACATACTAAAAAAATCACACTATCATAAATAAAAACAATACCAAAACACTCAGCACCCAAAATCAATATCTGTATATATAAAAAAAAAAAAAAAAAATTTGTTAAAATTAAAATATAAGTAAACACAGATGCACATGCATGCCCCTCCAGTTACACCTGTTACGAGTAGATGTGATAGTGTATATTTACTCCCAGACAGTCGAGAACCACACTTTCTGCTATCCATGCACTTCCTTTATATCGACACCTATGTCCTCCATGAAGCTCCTTGTTGAACTGGTACAGCTCCGCGGGCTCCGAACCAAGGCCTTTTACGTTGAATCTCTCTCGCCATAGCTCTCGCGGAACTTATCCTTGGGAAAGGGATACATTTTTCGTAGATTCCTCTCTTTTCCCTTTCCACTTTACTTGCCTGTTCAAGGTCGTTAGATTCATATCTCACGGTGGGATCCAGAATGACAGCCGAACTTCCGGTCTTAGGAAATGCCACGATATCAGCATATCGCGTGGATCCATCCGTATCCACACAGTAAACTTCCTCGAAGCAGGCAAAATCTCGTTCTTTAAGGAGCCTCATCAACTCATGCTTTACTCAATTTATATTAAAACAGCATTAAAAAAAATAATAATAAATAAAAAAGCCCAGCAAAATATCGACTTGTTAACTTAACATATATCATTGTTATATTACGTATTACATATTAAACTGTTAATATTATACGTATGTATACGTAATAATTCCATAACCACATGAAGAGGTGCATGTTAGATAAATGATCGTAAGCACTTAAATGCACATGAAATGATTCGATTTAGTCCGATCGAAGCGAAAGCTGGCACGCTATCACTCTACCCTGAATGTTGCGAATTCAACGTAATTACCAAATAGTGAAAGGTGAAAAACCCGAAATGATGTAAAACGAGTACATTACTCAAAACTCATATAAGTAATAACTTGTTCCCTATTTAAAAAAAAATCTGGTGCACAAAACCTTCGGTGTTAAAATAAATTTCAAACTTATTCAATGAGACCCTGCTGGTTCCAGCATTAATATTTTTTATTTCAGGATATAATGTAGGATGTTGAGTTTTCTTTAAATTACACCTCTTTGTAACAATATGTATACTGAATCATTCCTTTGTATGATATTATAGGTGGAATAGTCAGGAATCAGTCATTTTTGAAAAGTTTTTAATTTTGCCAACGTTTCGGCTCAAGCTTGTGAGCCATCATCAGGGCTACAAACATCAGAACAAAAGAGATACATATCAATATGATAATGAAAATTTTCTTTGAATGTAGTGACAATGATAACATTTGAAATAAAACAGAAAATATACCAACATACTTAAATATTATAGATACAAATAATGATAATATGATACATAATCTGATGATGATAACATAACAAATTTTACAGAACTTTAGACTTTAATATAAAAGTAAAAAAAAAAAAAAAAAAAAAAAAATAAAAAAAAAAATAAATTATAAAAACGTACCATTACTGAGCCATGTCCAAGCATAAACTGAGGAAAACCATAAACATAGGTAGTATGGGGAGGGGTTCCCCTCTAAGTGTAAATACTACAGCTTATCTTTGTTTTGAAAAAGTTTTACAAAATTATATAATGGAAAAAACAAAATAATATATCCCTATGTACAATAAGGCTGAACATTTTTAACAGAAAATTATAAACACTAGAATCTGAGTTATTTAAAAGATCATGAGGTATATAATAAAAAAAAAATAAAATAAAATAAATAACAAAAACAAGAACCAGAGGTGTTGTAAACAAAAAGATAAATATACAGTAAATAAATAAAATATACATTACACAAGCAATTTGTACAATAAAGTGATAGAGTTATTATTTAAGGAGACGGAAGATGTTAGCATACGAGGGAGAAATTATCTCTTTGTCAGTTTTATGATTTACGGGTACTCGATCTTTTTCCATATGGATATATATAGCTTCGGAGACATCAACCAAGTCTGTGGCGTGGGCACAATTGAGACGTTGATTTCCAAAAGGTACTAAAGGACATTATTTACAAAATTATTTTTTTTTTTTTTTTACACGAACCCCTCCCCATACTACCTATGTTTATGGTTTTCCTCAGTTTATGCTTGGACATGGCTCAGTAATGGTACGTTTATATATATATATGTTTTTTTTTTTTTTTTTTTTACTTTTATATTAAAGTCTAAAGTTCTGTAAAATTTGTTATGCTTATCATCATCAGATTATGTATCATATTATCATTATTTGTATCTATAATATTTAAGTATGTTGGTATATTTTCTGTTTTATTTCAAATGTTATCATTGTCATTACATTCAGAAGAATATTTTCATTATCATATTAATATGTATCTCTTTTGTTCTGATGTTTGTAGCCCTGATGATGGCTCACAAGCTTGAGCCGAAACGTTAGCAAAATTAAAAACTTTTCAAAAATGACTGATTCCTGACTATTCCACCTATAATAGTTTCTACAGTCGACTATACACCCTCAATATCATTCCTTTGTATGAATGTCAACCAAACGATAATGTTTCCTAACCTCATTACATTTCGCTTGTTAGAAATAATTCTGTCTATACTAAGATGTCAACGCGCGATATTCCTATAGTTTTGTTTTACGAGTTTAATATCGGCCATAACGACCAGGCGGCCAGAAACATCAACCAAGACTGGCGTTGGCACAATTGAGACGTTGATTTCCAAAAGGTACTAAAGGACATTATTTACAAAATTGTTTTTTTTTGCATATCTGTATTCTCATCATTTAGTTTTATCAAAATCTTCTATTTGATTTTATCTAATGTACAGCTAAGTCCTTTATAAACGCAATTTAGAAATATAATTATTTTCTAATGGAACTAATTACACATTTAATTTCGTTCTAAATTATACCAAAACATCTTATTTCATAACTTTAATATGATGTTAATATACTAAAAAAACAATTCTGGATTTTAATGCGAAATGAATCAAATTAGCTAATTTAATAAAATATTAATTAGTGCGGAAATCAACGTCTCAATTAATGAGTACACTGTTCAACGTTGTTTCCCAATTAATCGGGATAGACACTTCTGCCTTGAAGACAATGAATGCCTTAGAAGGACTTTATCTCTGTATGTGGGCTTGGAAGAAATCCCTTAAACAACTGTGTGAGAACTTGCAGGAAAATCTTATCTTAGCAAATCGACTATCTATGACCTCCTTTAGGCAATTGGAAATATAAAACAGCTTGAAAGTTGGACTCCACACATTAAACAGCTACAAAAAAACAAAACAGCGTAATGAAGTTTGTGCTACACACAGAAACAAAAACGATAATTTACGATAATAGTAAACAGTGGACAGGGGCTTGACAAAGAAGCAGAACATTTTCCAAGCCCCAGCACATTTAAAAAAAGGTTATGGTTACTGTTTGTTGGGCATCATTTGGTTTGATAACCTACAGCTTCCAAAATAGTGGAAATTTTTTACTGGTCATTATTATAGGCCCCTATACTTACGTGACAAAAATTTAATTAATAAAGGAAGTAAAAATATATAAATAAAAACAGGTACTGGGTCACCGCTTATGCAGTGGCTTTACAACAGAGTTATATGTCAAAGGAAACGGGTTCAAACCCGGTAGATGACCCTAGAAATTTTTTTAAGGAAATAAATAATCTTTGGTTATACCGTCGTTTGGAAGGGACATAAAATGATGGTCCCTAGCCTGTATGATCTCAGGTATAAATTAAAGATCCTTATCATAATAAAACCGGGCTAGGTAAAATTTAAGACTCCCACTGTAGCATCATCCAATTGGTAACATAAAATGAATAAATAACAAACAAAGAAAATTTCTACGATGGTGTTTCGTTTGTATAACAGAATTATTTTTTTCTGATTTGTCGACATGGTTCATTTCTTATAATTAACTGATATCCGTTATTGTTAAATTGTGAATTCTATAATCAGTTAGGAGCCAAATATTTCCAATTTCCGATCGAATCGAAAAACCTAATGAAGCTAAGTCAAGTAGGATCGTTAAAGGCAGATTCTTTCCCCAACTGATTTCTCTCATTAATGGCTTCAATAAAAATCAGTCGGCTATGAACCGATGATAAATGTTTCGAAAGGGGGTGAGTTAAAAATAATTCAATTATAGTTAATTGCATCCAGAAAAAAGTGTAATAATTAAAAAAAAAACTGCTGGAAGGAATTAGTCCGGGTGGCGGTCATTAAATGAAACAACTAAATAGTTTCAATTATTTATTGTTTGCCAACGTTTCGACCCCCTTTGTGGGTCATCATCAGGGCGCATGGTGAGAGAATGGAAACTAGGTCAACTTCTCCCACCATGATGACCCACAAAGGGGTTCGAAACGTTGGCAAACAATAAATAGTTGAAACTATTTAGTTGTTTCATTTAATGAACGCCACCCGAACTAATTCCTTCCAGTAATTATCAACGGCCAACTAATTATATCCACAAATAAAAAAAAAAGTTCCTTTGTATACCTTTTCAGTGAAAGCCATCATTATGTGATTAAGTTATGACTAAAATAATAACATAAAATACAATATAATATATAATAACCTCTATATTTATAAAATAAAGTAATATTTCACTAATTTCATTGCTGTATTTCAAAAATGAAGATGCCTATGAAACTGCGTTTTTTACTTTCACTTACTATATATAGTAAGGGAAAGCATTGCGATCGTGAAAATTTTCATAAGAGCAGTTATATACATGTATAATAAACCGTTGGAAAGCTAAAGATTTTAGAAAAAAATATTATCTCATACACAAACTAATTAAAGTTAATAGAGAGTATGAAAAGTCGATAAAACTTAGTGATTATTTAATATAATAATATAATGGATTTTTTAATAAAATACATGTTTCTATAGAAATTCCATTTAACTAATTATTTAATGGTTTTTACTCATTTTTTATCCCTTACTGTATTTGAAAATTGATTCTAAAAACGGAGGTAAGTGAAAGTCGTGTTGCCCGCACCAGAATTTTAATGGATGTTACCATTACTATCTAGATGTGCAAAAAGGCTGGTTTTGTGAAAATTCGCCCAATAAGTAGTTAAAAAATAAGTATTTCTAAAATCTTAAAATATTTTGTAGCGCGAAACACACGACTTTCACTTACCTCCGTTGAAATCGATTTAAGAATTTTTAAATAAAGCTACAGATGAAACTAGATTGTTAAAGAATTAATTACATTGAGTTTCCATAGAAACATGTATTTCATTAAATAATCTATTATATTATCATTTACGAAAATCTGTTAGGTTTATCGGCTTTTCATCACTCTCCGTTACCTTTTACACTTGTGTATAAGATATTTTTTCTGAAATCTTTAGCTTTCCAGCGGTATATTATACACCTATACAACATTTTTTTATGCTCAAAAACAAAAAATTTCTTAAATAAATATTTTAGTTTTTTTCCCCTTTTATTAGATACCGAATCCGTTCAATTTATATATTTATCCGTTATTTATCAATACTTACATGGTTATTTTTTTTTTAAATCTACAAAATTTAAGGTACTTTAGAGAAATACAATTTAAAATATCAGCATTTAACCCCTGTTATATTATTTCAATCAGAATGGAATACATATGGTATTAAAGCCTGTTCAATTTTACATCCTTTTAGTGAGTTCAATCAAAATCGATAGAGCCGTTGAGAAAACCGTAAAATGCATAGTATAAAGCGGTTCTTCTGGTTGGCTGATTTTTATGAGAATGTTCTCATAAAATCTCTGGCGTTAGGTTAAATATGAAATCTCAGTTTCATACGACTTTTCGTTTTAGCGTTATACTTCACTGACACAGACCTGTTTGCGGAACTTGGTTATTTGGACTCAGGTGATCCTTAAACGCGTAATGCCTTTGAAATCTGGAATTCGACAATCTTTACGATCGCAATTAAAATTAGTTTTCATAAAATTAGCAATTAAAACTATACATCTATACTGACTGACATACAACAGGAACCTATCGGCTCAAACACTTAAGTCGACCACCAATCGTACAACCAAACTTATATTGTACTTACATGTTTATTTATTTGTATTTGTTTCTTAAACCTGTCGAAATTAACTCTACTAATACCGATTGGGCTAAACCCATGTCAATGCTGTATTGTTATGTATTGGGGATACTGAGGGGAGTTCGTTGTTTGTTTGTCTGTCTATTTATTTAACGTCACTTTATGCTACTATGGCTAATCGGACGATGCTACAGTGGGAGTCCTAAATTTTGCCTATCCAGGTTTTATTAGGATAGGGATCTTTAACGAGTACCTGACATCGCACAGGCTCGGGACCACCTTTTAACGTCCCCTCCGAAGGACGGCGTAACTAAGGATTTTTTACTCCCATTAAAAAATCCTAGGACCACCTGCGGGTTTGAACCCGTGACCTTTAGCATGGGAGGCTGTTACGCTAGCCACCCAGCTACAAGTGGTCCCGAGGGGAATTCGTTATTAAATATTTTTTTAAAAAATCAAGTAAATATTAATAATTCTTTGCCGGAAAAATATCAAAAAGGGTTTACCTCCATGTTGCCCCCAGCGATACCTCGGGTAACTTCCTTGACCCCAGGAGCACTTCCCATATCAACCCGCCTTCCTTTGTCTGATAGCAGATGGGCAATATCCAAAGAGTATGTTTGGAAAGAAGAGGGGGTGAGGTGATGAGGGTGCGATTTTAGAATTAGAGAAAGTCAGTCTTATTCCAGCAACGTCAGTTGAAGTCCAGCGAGAGGACAGTCGAGTTCCATCTAGAAGAAGAGGATAGATCCGTCGGGGGTCAGTGTGCAGCTGGAGGATGAAGCTTAGAAGGGACGCCTGAGACAATTTCCACCTCCGCCAGCCGACTAAGTTTCAAAAGGTAACTCTGTTTGTAATATTTTATGGCAAGGTTAACTATAAGGAGTCCCTCAGTATTCTCAGGCATAGTTTAAATAAATTGTATATGTATAAGTTGTTTTTAAATAATAATAACATAACCTCTCTACTCATCCGTATTCACCCAATCTGCCGGTGTACCTCAAGGTAGTATCCTGGGTCCAATCCTTTATACAGTGTATACAGCTGATATTCCATCCAATCAAACACTATCCTTACCACCTACACCGATGACACATGTGTGTTATCTGTGAATAATGATCCTGTTGTTCCATCCCGAATCCTACAGAATGGTGTCAGAACTGGAGAATTTAAAATAAATCCTAATAAATCACATCAAATAACCTTCACTCTACGTCGTAAACCTATGACTTCCTGTCCCACCGTATCCTTTAACAATATCTTACTCCTGTTGAACAGATCTGGTACTTAGGACCATACCTAGACAAACGCCTCACGTGGAACCCTCATCCTAGACTGAAACGACAGATAACTGCTCGTAGATACCGATTACTACAACACTTACTCGACAAACGCTCAAAACTTTCAATTTATTACGAAAAACTCATTTATATAACCATTATAAGGCCTATTTGGACCTACGGCATTGAGTTATGGGGGTCCACTAAACCATCAAATTCCTCTTGCATCCAATCCCTGCAATCTAAGATCTTTCGAAAAATCCTTAATGCTCCATACTTTGTTACAAATAAAATTATCCATAAAGACCTAAATATTCCACTAGTTGAAGACTTAGGCCGATCCTGATATACATTCTTCCATTCCAAACGTCCTGCCCAAACCCGCTTATCAGTGACCTCTCAACATCTATTCCTACAATCCACCGAGGCGACTTAAGAGCCATCGAAAGAAGATGGCCAAGAGACCTCTTATCATAAATTGGACATTGGAGTTCTACCAATGGATAGTTTCTTCAAAGGACCATCATGTGTCTTAATCTCAAATCAATCCAATTTACTTGTTGAATTGAATCAATACAGTTGTAAATTTCTTTAAATAAAAAAATAATAATATCATTATTAAATAACAAATAAATTAAATACAACATAAGACACTGTACGCAAGTGAAACACTGGCACTAAACCCAAAGTACAAATCCAAGAATTAAAGAAAGAGGAGAGGAAAATCATTAGAAAGATACTAGGACCAAGAAAAACAGAAGATGGATAAAGACTGCAAAGCAAGAAAACAACAGAAAAACACGCCAACATCGAGACAGACATCAGGAAAAGAAGACGAAATTCTATGGGCACATACAAAGACTACCTGAAACAAATGACACGACAAATACACGAAGCAAAGCAACACTCAAAAGCACTACGAACTGGATCAAACAGACACGAGAAGACTTACGAAGAGCAACATAAGACAAGAGGAAATCCAAGACAGAAACATATTTAGAGACAAAATAAACAAATGGGAAGTAACTCTAGAGCAAAACAATCAGAAACCATACAGACCCAGTTGTCTGCAGAAAGAAAAGAGAAGTTCACCAAAGAATGAGACAATACTGGCAAAACAAAAAGAACAAGAAATAAGAAAACTGTGACCTAAGTGCTTAGTGCATTCCTTTTAGGGAGATATCGCACTAATAATAATAATATCATTTATTGAAACTTGTTTAATTTGATCTTACCCTGCATGTCCACCTACTTGGATCGGTAAACACGATACCTTTGGAAAGGAAATCCAATAGTTTCATTAAATATTGTCTATATATGGATTAAATATATCAAGTAAGCTAGTTTTTGAAGGTACCGCTGCCTTAGAAAAGCAGCCGGTCGAAAAAATAGCAATATATAAAGCCAATAAATGTAGCATCACAACTAACAATATTTATCATGAATAATATATGACTTTTAGGTATTTATTTGAAGTTAAAATTACTGGTTTAATTCCAGTAAAACCGTTGGCCGGAAAGGCTTATAATGACACTGAGCTAATTAAAAGTTCATATAATTGCAATTGTTCCTGTGGTATTTATTCAGCAGCTGTGATTTTGGAATTTGGGCATTGGGGAAAATGTTCAGTGAATTAAAACGAAATTAATTTTGTCATAGTGGATATAATTAGTTGACCGTTGAGAATTACTAAAAGGAATTAATTTTGATTTAAAAGCCCCGGTGCACACGACTGTCACTAAACTCCGATATTAAAATGGTTTCAAGAACTTTTTAATGAACTTATTTATCATTTATTTACAATTTAATTGTTTTGGCTTAATCGTTATTACCACAGTGTATAAATAAAATATAAAATTTCATATTTCTCAAAGTCGTATCGTTATTTATTGTTTGCATACAATGAGAAAGATCAATCATTCAGAAAACGGAGGAATAAACGAGCCTGGGTGGAAGCTGTACGAATGCAGGTTGATAATCAGTTCCAAAACAAGGTAAGACCGATCATAAAAGATTTCTTGGAAGCCGTTATTAGATTCGTCTCCTACGTTTCTCCCGATCTGACGTATTCTCGATAACTCGGAGTCGATCCTGCATACCATTCATCCAACGTGTAAAAAAGTCCTAAGGTTTCCGATCTTAATATTGGAAACGAGAACAGTAGTAAGCCTGCGTGTTGAAAGGATGATGAGATATGAATAAAGAGGAAATCCTATCTCACACACACAAAAAAAAAAAAATAATAATAATAAAAAAAAACATCACATTTGATAGGTTAATCAATATATTGGGTTGTAAAATAAGCTCACAGCGTTTTTAAATATTTCAATTTAATCCTCTATGTGTGGGGGTCACTTGTAGCATAGTGGTTGGCATAATAGCCTTCTATGCCAAAGGTCACGGGTTCAAAGATTTTTTTTATGGTAGTAAAAATCTTTAGTTATGCCACCCTTCGGAGGGAACGAAAAAAGGTGGTCCTGAGACTGTGCGATGTCAGGTACTAGTTAAAAATCCCTATCCATATTAAACCAGGATAGGCTAAATTATGGACTCCCGCTATAGTCCGATTAGCCACAGTAGTATTAAGTGACGTTAAATAAACAAACAGACAATCCTCTATGTGTTTTAAATTCATATGTACTTGGTCAATAATGTTTATAAATATAATCCATTGTGCCGACGTTTCGGCCTACATTATGGGCCATCTTCAAGGCTAAGAAAAAGCAAGACAACAACCAATACAATAAAAAGAAAAATAACAGTGCAATAATAAGATAGCAGTAATAAAATATGGAAACAAGAAAGAATATGAAATTGTAATTTTTATATGAATATATTTGAAGTTTATGATGAGAAACAAATAGAAGGCAAATAATAGTCTATAAGAGGAGATATGTATAGTGTAACTAATAATTTTACATTTAAAACAATACGATTATGAAGAAATATGACGGTTTTGTATGACAAACATTTTGAAGTAGGATGATATTAAACTGATAATCCTTAGTGAGGGAGCTGTATGTATAACAGAATAGTAGCAAAAGGAGAAACAAATAAGTGGTGATAAGAGAAGTGTGAAAAAAAATCATAACAATAAAAAAATACATAAGGGGTACTCACTACGTTTGCTATAGCATGCTATTTGTGTTATTTTCTAAACCCGTCGAGTTTCTACAGTTATTTCCTGTATAAAATTGATGGGTTTAGCACAATAGCACAAATAGCATGCTATAGCAAACGTAGTGAGTACCCCTATACTTGACTTAGGGTCACTTGTGGTGCTAGCATAACAGTCTCCTTTGCCCAAGGCCACAGATACAAACCCTGCAGATAACTAGGATTTTTTTTTTTTTTTTTATTCACCTCTACTAATCCTATAGGGGAAGAGGGATTTCTCGGGCCAAGAGGTGAGAGCAGAGGATAGCTGATGGGATAAAAGCCCCCCGGCACTGAGACGTGAAGACGTAATTGTTTGGTTTCAAGTTTTTTCTTCACACTTTGCCACTCCGCTTCCCAAAGGAGTGTAAAATCCTTGGTTAGTCCGCCCTTCGGTGCCTTATAATGGTGGTCCCGAGCCAGTGCGATGTCAGGAACTCGTTAAAGATCCCTATCCTAATTAAACCTTGATAGGCAACATTTAGGACTCCCTCTGTAGCACGTCCGATAAGCCAGAGTTGCATACAAGTTAAATGAATAAACAAACAAACTTTCTTAGATTAGTAATCAACAAATAGTACCAACTACAGAACAAATCTTCACTAGATCGTAATTCGAAACAATGAAATACATTGCTTGGCCCTGATGAAAACATTGCACTCAGTAAGATTTAGATGTTCCAAGAGCTTCAGAATAAATAGCTTGAGCGCATTCCAATTTAAACCCACCCTTCTTCCCTTGAATCTCATGAATCATGCATAAAAAAAAAAAAGAAAAAAAAAAAGGAGTTTTCCTTCAAAGAAATTTAAGCAGGAACCAGATTAACGGCCAGTCTTATTTCGGATGAGACCGTTATAGAATATTTATGATAATAATATTTAAAAGGAAAAAAAATATTTCCGTTGCTCAACAGAATTGAGATGGAGAAAATACTTTTTCGACCGTATGGCCCAAGAGATGGAAAAATACTCAAACTTTTAGCTCAGTTTAGTCTGTACAACAGTTACTGACTGTCAGCTCAGTAATTTCTATTTTTCCCCATGTACTCCTTATTTTATTTTATTTTTAAACATTTTTTATTGGTTTTTACAACTGTATATACAAATACAATAAGTAAAATCGATGAATTACAATAACAAGCATAAATATACATACGAAAAATCTACCCAGTGATATCACTTCAAAGTTTATTGTATAAAGAAGTCTCGAGGCCACCGTCTTTTCAGGCTCCTCGGAGGATTATCGGGAATAGATGTAGTTGAGAGGCTACGGGCAAGCGGATTTGAGTGGGCAGGTAGTTCGGAATTGAAGGAGGTGTATCTATCGTGGGCTAAGTCTGCAACCAGTGGGATATTCAGGTCTCTATGGATGAGTTTATTAGTTACAAAGTAAGGAGCATTGAGCATTTTTCGTAGAATTTTGATTTGCAAGGATTGGATGCATTATTTTTTTTTTTAAATTATTGAGTTCTATTAATAAGTTAATTAGGCCATATATTAAACGTAAAACTTCTTTAGGCGTGACTACGGAACGCTTTGGATGACGTCAATGCAACGAAAACCCTAGTTCCCTCCTTTGCCACCAGTCGTAACGTTTTCACATTATCACGTGCTTTTCCAGATTAGTTTTTTTTTTTTTTTTTTTTTTTTTCGTAGGCGTAAACCACTTGGGTCATTTTCGCCTTAAATCACTTTGACAATGGGATTAAATATTATAGTCTATTGTGCAAGTCGGTCTGTCGTAGGAAGTCAAAAAGTTTTGCAGTTGTCTGTATGTTGTCTTGTAAAACGGTTGGTAAGTCAGTGTCAATTGCAATTTGTGCTCTGTGATTCGCGAGATTTCATTGAAAAATTATTTTAGTTACCTAAAAACATAAAATATTTGGGAATATTTGGCTTTTAATAAGAACTACACGCTCTTCAGGAACAAATTAAAATTTAACGTGATATGACTGACAAGAGTCTGCTCACTTCTCGAAATAAAAAAAAATAGAAAATATTTAAAATCTATGAACTTAGTAATCTACAAAGTAGGGAGCTGGAATACCTTGCTAAACGTCCCATATCTTCTACTAATGCTAATCAGATGATGCTACATTGGGAGTCTTATATTTTGTCCATCCAGGTTTTATTCGGAGAGAAATCTTTAACAAATACCTGACATTATACAGACATGGGACCACCATTTTACATTTCCTCCGAAAGGTGTCATAACCAAGGCCATCTACCAGGTGGAACCCATGACCTTAGGAATAGAAGGCTGATATGCTAGCCACTACATCGCAAGGTGATCCCCCTAGTCATGTCTAAGACTTATTATTTTTATTCTGACTAACCCAAGTGAGTCCTGAACACTAATAACTAAACACAAGTCAGATCCAAGCAATGTGAATAAGGTTTCTCAGGTAATTATGGATAAAATAAAGGTAAAAAAGAAAATTTCAATCAAAATGAGACTTGATTCAAAACCTTTGGAGAATTTCTAAAGGTATGCAGCCTAAGATGGTTTGGAAATGTGTTTCGGTTGTTGTTAAAGCATGTAGATAAAGTTACTAACAGATCTCTCAATGATAAAAACAGGCCCCAAGAAAGACCCCGAAAAACTTAAGACAAATGCCTAAGGCAGACTTTTGAGAGAGCAGATTTGAAGAGGAAAGAGAAAAAACAAAACAAAATAAAAAACAGCTCGGCATAATTAGTATGAAATAGGAAATAGATTCATGGATAAAAACTGAATCAACACCTCACACTGAACAGCGTGTAAAGATAAAGAAATAAAATTAGTAGGTCGTTGTGGTGAAAATATATTATATATTATAAGTATAGAAACATTTTCTTCTAAAATACATTAAACTTTAAAAATATTGTAATTTAGTAAACATTATGGTAAAAAAAAAACACATCAGATGGATGTATTTTATTACTGTTCACATTCAACCAGTAAAATGAAAAAAAAAAGTGTAGAATTGGGCCTTTTACTTATTTCCTTCTGATAGGTAGTTGCAGAAGAGATTCATATTATATATTTTATAATCTATTTACCATTCAATGGATGACATTATATTATACAAAGATACTAAAACCAGTTTAATAATAACATAATACCATCTTAATAAATTTTATAATCATAATTAAAATTTGCAAGTCATGTTGATGCATGATAACCTCTAATGACATGATCATTAAAGTGGTATTGTAATTATGTTAGCAATATCGACATTTAATAAATTACATTTAAGAAGTTTTTTTTAAAAAAAGAAATGCTATTAATAGAAAAAAAATAAACAAAAATCAATAAAAATCTGGTGCGGGCAACACACAACTTCCACTTAACTCTATTGTTAAAAACGATTAAACAATTTTCAAATACACTTTTTTTTTCACTGGCGCGACAGGCCGTGTAGGTCCTTGGCCACATGGCATAGACTCCTGGGAGAATATACTCACGTCTCTCGATGGAATATTTAGGGTAGGGTCATCACTCCTTACGCCTATTTTTTGCGAGTTTCCACCAGTAGGCTGACGAGTCTCACTACCTGGGGGAGAGGCTGTGAGTGAGTCCCCATTTAATTATATTCTTATAAAAGTCCCGCTGGGACTGGGACTCGAACCCACAACTATGGCGTGGGAGACTAGCACACTTGCCACTCAGCCAACGGCTCCCCAATTTTTCTGTATTTTCAAATACAGTTAAAGATAAAAATCAATGAAACATGGGTTGGCATGAGGGAGATAGTACCCAGTGGTGCATCCTTCTGACATTCAAAAACAAACTATTTTTTCAGGCTAGGAGGTCCCTCATCCAACTCCTTTTCCGCCTACGCTGAGTTATGTATGGTATGTCAGTTGTAGCCATGTTTTGTACAAGTTTGTTTCTATGTCCAATTTGTTTGTCGTGAAATCATTTGTAAGTCAGTCGAATGTGGTTTATTGTAGTTGGAATATGTAAGTCAGTATGTAGGGTATCGTTTGACACATATGGTGGTGAGTTCATTGCCAGTCTTAAAAATTGCGATTGAAAGGTTTCTATTTTTCGTATGTGTGTCTTTTTAGCGGGTCCGTATATTTGGCAAGCGTAAGTCTATATTAGTGAAACTAATAAATAATTAATTAAATTGAATTTCTATAAAAACATGTGTTATATTAAAACATCTATCATATTTTTATCTACAAAAATCAGTCAGTTTTATCGGCTTTTCATCACTCTTTATTAACTTTTACATGATTGTGTATAAGATATTAATTTTTCTGAAATCTTTAGCTTTCCAACGGTATATTATACATGTATATTACTTTTCTTATGTTCAAAAACTAAAAAATTGCATTAAAAAAATATTTTTGAAATTTTCTCCTTTAGTTGTGTATCGAATTCGTTCAACTTATATATTTACCTGTTTCTTATCAATGCTAACAAGATGATATGGTTATTTTTAATAAATCTCCAAAATTGAATGTACCATAGAGAAAGAAAATTTAAAATGTAGGCATTTAGGCCCTGTTAGACTATTTAAATCAGAATGAAACCTACATCATATTAAAGCCCATTTAATTTAACATCCACATAGCGAGTTTAATCTAAATCGTTAGCGTCGTTTTTGAGAAAATCTTAAAATGGTGCAAAATGCATATTATAAAGTGGCTCTTCTGATTAGTTCATTTTAATGAAAAAGTTGCTGTAACATCTTGGGCGTATAATTGTATTAAATATTATATTTCAGTATTGTATGACTTTTCATTGGCATGCTAGAGTTACCACACACACATACACACGCACACACACACACACACACACACACACACACACACACAGACTCACAGACCTTTTTGTGAGACTCAGGAGTGTATTTCTGGTGAAAACTGGAATTCAAAATTTTTACAATCGCAATACTTTCTCTTACTGTATATTTTCATATATAGGTAAGTGAAAGTAAAAAATATGATAAATACAAAAAAACCAAGGTATGCTATAAGTGTTAATCGAAATTTGATGTATCATCCTACACTTATAAATATTTATCAGATCAATCTGATAATTAAATCATTATTTCTAATTACTTATTTTATCATTAATTTTTAAATACTAAGAATTCCTATAGGTCAAACAAGTAGCTAAACTAACCCAATATTCATTACTAAAATTTATGAAAAGTCAAAGCCAAAAAAAAAAAAAAAATTTATTAATAATAATAAACCTACTTATGTGACTACCAGAAAAACGAATGACAAAGAGAATAATAGAATATGTAACCTCACTTAAGAATTCTTGTCTAGATGAAATTCGAAAAGACCTAAATAATGCAAACATAAAATCAGCCAACATTCTAGAAAGAGATACCTTCAGATAAATAGTAAGAAGAAAGAAAGAAAAAAAAAAAAAAGTAAATTTTCTACTGTCTAGGATCTACTATCCTCTAAGAATAACAGTAAAGTACAGAAACTGAGTCTTATGTCTGGCAAAATTTTACAAAAACAAACTTAAGGTTATACTTATATTATTTATGAAAGTAGTAAATACGATTATTTGAACAGCATACAACTACTACTTACATTGTTTATAAAGTAGTAAATACAACGACAATAGTACATACATATATGACTATATAATATTAAACAAATGTGCATGCAGAGATACTATAATTGTACCTTACACTAATATCATAAAATCAAAGAAAGAAAAAAAAAAGAAAAGTTTTTTAAACATATTTGTAGTGTTCCACATTTTAGAGCGAAATATGACTATTATTCTTACTTTTGTATACAATTATTCGGAAGATTGATTACTGAGGAGATAATGGAATAATTTGTTTTTAAACGAGGTTAAAGAAGATGCTTTGCATATAGACGTAGCTATGAAATTCCAAAATGAGGTGGCACGCAAAACTAAAGGATTTTTAAAGGATGATGTTCGATGAGAAGGAAAATAGAGATTAGCGGGCTGGGATCTTGTGTTTAATGAATATACCGATAAACAAGGGATGAGTGGGTCGAGAATGTAGGATGTTGTGGATTAAAAGTGCAGAATAGGAATAATCCTAGGAAATACTGTCAGCGATAAACTGGATTGAGCCACTTCAACTCAGCATACCTGTCATGTATGATGTAACTTCCTAGCATACAAATGGGAAGTTATATCAGAGCAGTAGAAAAAAAAAAACATTACAGACCCAAGTGGTCGGATTAGCATAAAAAAGCCTTTTTGGAAAGTAGGAAAGCCAACTGGAAGAACAAGAAAAATTGATCTATTTATTTGCTTAAAGTTTTCCGTTTCTGGGGAGAATTCGCCAATAATAATTATAAACCAACTAATTAATGGGTATTGATTTTCTCTTATTAATGAACACATTAAATTCTTTTTTCTTCCCCTTATCATAAATAGTCCAAGATACTTAGTAAATGGTATGATTTGTTTGTGGATTAGATAGATAAAATCTTTCTAAATAAGTGAAAGTAAAAATAAGTTAAATACAAAGAGGAAACAATTAATTTTTTTATTCAGGTTTTATTAGGATAGGAATCTTTAATGGCAACCTGACATTGCACAGGCTAGGGACCACCATTGTATGTCCCCTCTTAAGGACGGCATAACTAAGGAATTTTTACTCCCATTAAACAATCCTAGGGCAACCTTCTAGGTTTAAAACCTTTGGTATAGGACAGTGGTTCCCAAGTAGTGAGTATTTCTAAAAATACCTTTATGTGTAAGTTTTAAATTTTAGGTTATTTTTGTTCATTTAATGTAGTTTTTATGATAATGTGGCTATCGGAGGTTATTAGAATAGAACAGAATAGAAAATAATCTTTATTCTGAGACATAGTCCCTTAAGAACAACAAATATGTACAATTAAGGTATACAATGTATCTGGCCAAAAGACCAAATGATCATGATTAATTCTTATTTACAATGGTGTAAGAAGTAATAAAAGAGAAAAAAAAAAATATATCTATACAATAAAACAGAAGAATAAAATAAATAAACTTCTTCAGATACATACATTTGCTGAACAAAATTAATTAATAAATTAAGTTAGGTATGAACAATAAATAATATTTCTTTTTTAATTTCAAAATCTGATATATGATATAAAACGTCATTGCTGTTGAGCGTCTGTTTGGGAATGCAGGAGGTATTGGAACAGTTGACATCTGAATGAGGATAGAGAAGAAGCATGGCGGATATGAGTAGGTAGGGAATTCCAGAGATTAGCAGAGCGGACAAGAAAGGAATGATCGAAAGTTTTAGTTCTATGGGTAGGAATGTAAAGGACAGAATGGCGAGACCTTGTTTCAAGGGAGTAAGTAGATTTAAATTGTAGAAGACTGTGGATATAAGGAGGGAGCTGGGTGTTAATGGTTTAGTAAAGGAATGATCCTCGGAAATACAGTGTGCGAATTGGGAGGAGATATACTTTAATGTTTAAGGAAAGTGTTGAGGACAAATCTTTAAAATATGTTCATAATTCGCTTTAGCCTGTCGGAAGGCTACCATATACTAAGCAGCAATAGTCAAAGTGGGGAAAATAAGTGAGAAAATAAGGAGGTTACGGATAATAAGAGATTACGGATGGATAGTGGAAGAAGATGAAGATGAAAATCAAAATATTAACGTGGAAGCCCTAATTTTTTGCTATCCAAGTTTAATTAGGATGATTATCTTTATCCAGTATAATTAACTGACAGCACAGTCTCTAGAACATCATTTTACATTCCCTCTGAAGGACAGCATAACAAATGATTTTTTACTCCCTTTAAAAAGTTCGAAGCCAATCTGCCAGGTTCAGCATTAAAATTCACTTATTCATTATTTCGCGGAATGAAGTAAACTCCAAGAGCCTAGTTCTTTTTTTCTTCATTTCCATTTCCCCAATAAGGCCATTTATAGAATATAGAGTTTCGACAGAGGTATTTTGTACGCAATGTATATGATACAGTGCACCCCACTAAAAATTAAATATATACCTAATATTTAGGATTAAGGGGGTCCTCGCTATTGAAATGATTTTATTGATGGGTCTGGGAAATTTGTTTTGTTGGGAACCACTGGTATAGGAGATGGCTTTGCTAACCACTACACTACAGATGGTCCCTAGGAAAAGATTAATTATCATTTTTTTAAAACCTTAAAACTGTAATATAACATCTACAATTGTTCATATTATGAATTTGTAGTTATCTGATAAAATATATAACTGAATAAAATTAATATGCTGATTATTAAATGAAAAAGGAATTACTCCCTGACTAGATATATACATCTATCTATAATGTAATGCTCTGTGAATATTTTCATTCAAACCAAAATATCTCCTATACAGTAGGTGACAAATGTTATAAAAAAAAATTATATTCTTCATTAAATTTCTCATCAGGAGACTGCAAAGTTTCAATCTGAACAACACCAGCAGAGCCAGAACATATCCAATGTGTTACATTTTTTGAGGGAGAAAAAAAAATTATAAAGAAAACTATCGATCTCATCCTTGTCAATGGATCACATGATCAGACAGTCAGAAAATCCCAGACTTCCCCAGGAGCTTCGGTTAAAGGTCAATCATTATTAGGGGAAAAAAACAGAAGAATCTAACACACATAGTCAGGAGACCTCCAAAAAAAAGTAGATTTATTTTTGTCCAAGAAACAAGAATAGGAAGTCATCTATAGTTTGTATTAAATGTGAACAAAATATTTGGGGACAATGTTCGGTTTCCTACTGCAAAAACTGAGCCTAATTTTAGCTGTGGATACTTTCTTTACAATATAAAAGTTTTTTTTTTTTTTTTTTTTTTTTTCATTTTCCGTTCTTTAAATATAATAAACTGTAAGATAAGGACTTGTTTATAAATTTTTTACAAATATTTTCATTGCTTAGAATATAGCATAAAAAAACAAATTAATAATATTTAATAATAATCAGACATTTATTCAATTTTATAAACATCCTTTTCTATGGTACCTATTGAAAATAGGTTGAATAAACATATTTTACAAGAATAAAGAATTCTAGATGTTTCAGGATTAAAAAAAAAAAAAAAAAAATTAGGTTTGGGGTCTGAGATACCCCACCTCAGCAATTTTCACTATAAATTTCATCTCACCAGTTAAAGATTAAGATATAAAAAACCTGCTAAGGAATAAAAATTATTTAATACACATCATATTAATGATGAACCAAACAAGCTCTTCAAAAACATGCTCTCTTTATATGCGACTGTTCCAAGAAGTTTGGTTCAATTTATTGCAGAGGGAGGTAAAATCTCAAGTTCCCAAACAACTTCAACTACAGTAAAAAAGTTCTATTCTAAAACAACATAATAAAATCCCAATTTATTGAGGTAAAGGTACTGAATTTAAATTATGTAAGATCTTTGAATAATATTCTTAAATCTTGAATTTTATACCTTTTTTATTTTTTATTTGTTGTTGGGAGATAAGGAAAATATAATCACCATTGCTATTCCTACAAATTTTCATAAATGCTTCAGAATCTTTATCAATTTCTCTACAGCCTACCGTTAGTTTTTATTCTATAATAAGTGATTAATAGAACTATCATTTTGAACTTTGAGCAATCAAACTGATAAGAACATTTAAATACTTTTCCCATTTTCAAAAATCTACTGAAAAACTATTATCAGTTGATAATAACCCCATCATTATGAAACCAATATTTGGAAATCAAATTGTGAAAGTCAAGTCAAGTCGAACTTATTAATACAAATACAAGAAATAAATTAGGTTTCTTTGGTTTTGTTTGTTTGTTAACATTACTTTATGCAACTGTGGCTAATCTGACAATACTACAGTGGGAGTCCTAAATTTTGCCTATCCAGGTTTTATTAGGATAGGGATCTTTAACAAGTACCTGACATCGCAAAGGCTCGGGACCACCTTTTAACGTCCCCTCCGAAGGACCACCTGCGGGTTTGAACCTGTGACCTTTGGCATAGGAGGCTGTTATGCTAACCTATAATGCTAAATTTTGCCAATCCTGGTTTAATTAGGATAGGGATCTTTAACGAATGCCTGACATTGTACAGACTCGGGATCATCATATTACTTACCCTCCAAAGATTAGCATAACCAATGATTTTTTGCTCCATTTAAAAACTCCTCAGGTCCAATACACATGTATATATTTACTTAAATAAAAATTATGTGGATGGAAGTTGATATAGATTTAATGTATAATTTCATGTCAAAAAATTATATTTAAATACTGAGATATAACTTTTTCCTTTCAGTAATATTTAACCTATTAATATTTTTTCTAAATATTAATAAATAAACTGTAGATAACTGTTTAGAAATATAGTTTTTAAGAGGAATTTCCAAGTGATATATAATAAATTTCAGTGAATGAGATCTTACACAATACTCTATAGGGGTTACCTGTAGCATGGTGGTTAGCATAACAGCCTCCTATGCCCAACCACGATCCCGGTTCGAACCCGCAGGTAGCCCTAGGATTTTTTAATGGGAGTAAAAATTTTTTATTTTCATGAAAACTTGGAATAAAACTGTATAAGCACTGCTTACCCATCCAAATTTATACCTCTAAAACACCCCCTTTATACGGAAGATTCTATATCAATAAAAGACATTGAAATTTTATGTCTTCAAGCAAAAACAACAATTGAAATGTGGAAAATGCTGTAACATTCTGAGAATCTTTTGTAACTGAACACTAAGAAACTTACTTTAATATATATTTGAGGGCTTTGCTTACATAACTGAAGTATTTTATATTTCCTTGCAGTCTAGTATAAAAAAAAATTCTTTAGATGTTAATGTTATTTCTTAAGTCCTACATGGTAGAACTAGATTTGAAAATGATGGGCCTTTGTCTCCTCCAAGAGGCTTCTATGACCTCAATTATGTAGATGCAGAAGAGATTTATGTCCCATAAGCCTTCTAAAGCATGCAAGTGCTTGCCTCCAAGGAAAAAACATTATTATTTTACACTTAAAAATACCTCCCATTGATTTCCTTCTTTTAATTTTAAGTATTGACTAGTTTCAGTTCTGTCAAGTTCTCTGTGAGAGGCCTATGGTTAGGGTATCATGAATTGATTCCAAAACCAACAACAAGCTTCCTAGAGGATTTTATGTAAGCATTAGGGATGTCACAATGTTAGCCGAAAATGTGATCCTGGACCCTCTGGGAATTCATCACCATATTTATAGTTAGCAGTGTCCCAATCCATTTTTTTTTTCTTGAGAGAGATATAAAATGTATAGTAGATATTAAATGAACCCAAAGAAAGTTGAGTAGGCATTAATTAAGAACTTTTTTTTATTTTATTTATTTGTTGTAATTCACAACTGTATTAAACAACGCAATGAGTAAATATGCAGAATGAAGAAAAGTCATGAAAATGTCTTGAGAAAGAACTACCCAGTGGTAGCACTTCACTAATTATTTTAAGACAGTAGGTCCCGAGGCCACCTTCTTTACAATTGCCTCGAAGGGTTATCCAGGATATCCAAGGAAAATAATTTATGGACAAGTGGGTTTGTGTGGGCAGGAGGAGTTAAGAATGAAAAGAGGTGTATCTATCACCGGCTATATCGGCAACAAATGGGATGTTTTGGTCATTATGGAGGAGTTGATTTGTGAAAAAATAAGGGGCATTCAAGATTTTGCGAAGTATTTTGGATTGTAAGGGTTGGATGTGGGAGGAGTTAGATGGTTTAGTAGAGCCACAAAGCTCGATTCCATATGTCCAAATAGGTCTGATAATAGTGATGTAAATGAATCTTTTGTAATTTACTGGAAGTTTTGAGCATTTGTCTAGAATGTGTTGTAGTAATCGGTATCTTCGAGCAGTTTCTTGTCGTTTCAGTCTTGTGTGAAGGTAATTAAAAATTTGAATTTATATGTGAAATAATAATAGTACATAAATTAAAATTAAGAAAAACTGTTTACTTTACATTGATTACGCATGCTGTGTACAACAAAGCAATTCACAGTATTTGGGCAGCATGATGTTCAATAAAGCATTTTACTGTCTCTATTAAAAGAATTGTTTATTTTAAACCTACTTATTTTCTTTTTATCTTCCTCACTATATCATTTCTAGCATAAAGGAGCCTTTATTCATTGCAGCGCCTCTACCTTACCTGATATATTTAGCGGAGGGATTTGCCTCTTTTAACTCTGAACCTCTGCATGAACTCCTGATACTAAACTCTGAGAACACCATGTGGTCTCCTCCAGTAGGTCATGCCTCTAATATTTATATATTCATTCAGCAGACATGTCCAAATCACTGGAGTTGTTTGGTTTTAAGTACATCCAGCCTCTCTTTTATACATTCATAAATGAAGTTTCTATGCAGATCAGTAAGAAAAACTTGTAAAGTATAATTATATATATATATATATATATATATATATATATATATATATATATATATATATATATAATTTTGATTTATAATCCATGTAGTTTTTTTTTTTTATCTGCATGGATAACCTTATTGTGTTTTTATTGCAATGTTGATTCTATTTCATATAAGATCAATATATATAAACTCCTGAACACATCATTTAATTTCTCTAACCATTGATGATCCCTGTAAAATATTCAATAGGCTACTTGGTTTTATCGATAGGTGCTGAAAAGACTTTACTGATAACAACGTTATAAAATATTTACACTTTTCATTATTAACGCCCTTAATTGATTATGCTTCTTGTGTGTGGCCTCCCCACTATGGTACCTACGTTGACAGATTGGAAAGAATAAAAAGAATTCTCAGATTTGTCTCTTATCTCCTTAATATACCCTTAGATAATCCTATAGCTATGATTGAATTGAATCTGCAAACTCTTGTTAATCGTAGAAAATATCAGGACTTGATTTTTCTTCTTAATCTGATTAATTCCAATACTGATTGTAGCTTATTTCAAGAATTAATCATACACCAGTTTCCAATAATTTTAAATTAATTAATTAAATTAATTTTAATGCAAATAATTTTTGCTATATATATATATATATATATATATATATAATATATATATATATATATATATATATATATATATATATATATATATATATAACGAATAAAATTCTCATCACTCAAGTAGAAAAAACAAAATAATAAAACAGCAAAATAAGTAGTAAAAGGTTATAATAGCTCTAAATGTAATTGCAATCCTCCCACTCAATTTTAGTAGTCTATCTTGATTACTATATATCTTGATAAATTCCAAAAAAAAGGTCATATCAAAGAGACTAGTGTCGTTAATAGTATTTAATGAGTTCCTTTATCGCCTCTTTTTTTACAGTCAGATCGTTCGGAAATTTAAAACTTTGTTATTTACCAACCTTGAAGAATAACAGACCATGGAATGAATTATATGGATTAGTGGAAAGTGCGGTTATAAAAAACCAATTCTCAAATTAGGAACAATATTTTAATCCTTATACCTTGTTCTGAAGGTTATAATTATTCCTATTTATCCTCTGTAACCCGATTCTAAGAGGAGTTGAAGTAGCTTTACCCTTCCTACCCCTTTAAGTACTTCCTGGCATCTTTTCTGTTCCACGTTCTCCAATCTCAATATCCATCGTACATTTTTAATATATTTTCATTCATATCCTCCGTCCACTCCCGCAACACTCGTTCGCGGCCTTCATACCTGTACGAGTATATACCCAACAAAATGGTCCCTCCCCATTTTATTTATGAAAAATAAAGGCTCAAGCCACAATACCTCAAACGCATACCGCGCACAGTGTAAATATTTTATTCAAAATAGAACTTTAAAATGCCTAAGGGCAAAACAAAGATCCATGTTTCCCCTAGTTGTATGTATTTAGTTTAAGGCTGTATATACATGTAGTTTGTTGTAGACTTAGTTTTAATAAATAAATAGGAGGGTAAGAAAAAAAAAAAAAAAAAAAAAACGCTTTCGACATTTTCTTTTCAGGTACACTTTAATCTTTTTGTTTTGTTTTAGTACTATTTCTTCTTCCATTTAGTTTTCTATTTACCTATATATTACTTCTTTTTTTTTTAATATATTTTTTATTGAAATTTACAACTGTACAAAAAATACATCAAGTAAATATGCTGTAATGTTATAAAACATGGAATGAACATGAAGAGAAACTGCCCATTGGCAGCACTCTTTGGTAGTAGTCTAAACAAGAAGGTCTCTAGGCCATCTTCTTTTTAGACGCCTCGGAGGATTATCAGGAATGGAAGAGGAAGCAAGGATTGAAACTAATGGATTAGAGTGGGAGTGGAGTTTTTCATGGAAGGTGTGATACCTGGTACGGGCCAAATCAGCAACATATGGAACATTAAGATCATTGTGGATGATTTTATTCGTGACAAAGTAAGGAGCGTTAAGGATTTTGGATTGTAAGGATTGGATACGGGAAGAGTTTGATGGTTTAGTAGAGCCCCAAAGCTCTACTCCGTAGGTCCAGATAGGCCTTATGATGGTCATGTAAATGAGTCTTTTGTAGTTAAGTGAAAGGTTAGAGCGTATGTCTAGTAAGTGTTGGAGTAGCCGAAATCTTCGTGCAGTTTCTTGTCTCTTCAGTCTTGTATGCGGATTCCATGTAAGTCGTTTGTCAAGCAGGAGTCCTAAATATCGGATCTGTTCAACCGGGACAAGCGGAATATCATTAAAGGACACTGTAGGGCAGGATGTCATTTGTCGGGATTTATTGGAATTGGTTTTAATTCTCCAATTCTGACACCATACATCAAGGTCTCTGATGTGGGATTGGAGAGTTTGAGAGGCTATTGTAGGATCGCTATTAACCGATAACACGCAAGTGTCATCGGCATAGGTAGAAAGGAATGTGTTAGGATGGGTTGGGATATCAGCTGTATATACTGTGTAAAGAATGGGTTCTAGGATACTGCCTTGAGGAACCCCAGCAGACTGGGTGAAGAGAGATGAATAGGAACTATTTTGGTTTATTTTGAAGGATCTTTCAGAGAGGTAAGACTGCATGATTAGGAAGTATGTAGGAGGAAGAAATTTACGGAGTTTGTACAACTATCCCGGGTGCCAGACTCGGTCAAAGGCCTGTTCAACGTCTATATATTACTAGAATCAAAAAGCGGAGGCTCCTCACCTCCAAAATATATTGACCCCCGCACAGGCTTTATAACTTTATTCAATCAATAAGCCTTCAAATACCGGTAAGTAGTAAAAGGTATTGTAAGTAATCACATATTTTAATATATACTATTGTTATATTTATATTAATTCTCTTTTGTTTTGTTTGAAGGACCGGAAAAAAAAAAGTTTTCGACAGATTTTGCCTTATCCGATCCTTGTCAGTATGTAGTTTTATTCCTTCTTATATCCGTCATTCCAATAATCTTCCGACCTTTAAATCCCGCTTGTTCAAACACTTTTCAAATCACACTCCAATTTTCAAGTGACTTACAAATTTCAATAAAAATCGGTCAATGAAGCTTTATACCGATAAATTAGTTTTTTGAAGAAGGTGAGAAGTTTTTAGGCCTCGTCTAGTAAATATAAGTTCGTAGCGTTTTTTACCGGCGATTTCAATAAAAATCTTCAGATTCTTGTAAATATTTTTAATCAATTATATATTACCCATTCTTATCTAATACATGTTGACATCTTTTTCAGGTAGTTTTTAGAATTTGGTCATCATCAACTGTTGAAGAAGGACCAGAGAACTTTGCGTCTTTTAAGTCAAAATCTGCATTTCTGAACCTAGCACACCACTTACGAACGATTATTTCTCCTTTTCAACCTTAAAGCGACAGTATTCCAACCGTCACCTATTCCCGCACGCATAAACCCAGAAGACTCCTCGTCACCTCCCTAATATTTCCCCCACTTCGACTATTGCCGTACGGTATACGATGGTGTTTCTGGGGTTCTCGAGGTAAACATAAAACGCTTAATTAATTGATTTGTCGGATTTATCTTCAGGGTTCCCAGGTACACCTCCGTTTCCAATTTTATGACGAGTTGAGATGGCATTATCCTTCCAATTCCTTTACCAAGTTATCCAATCTCGCCGCCCATCATACATTTTAGACCTCCTACAATTCAAATCCTCTATCCACCCTCGTTGTACACGCTTCAGGCCTTCAGATGTATACAGTACGGCCCACCGAACTGCACATTTCGACAGATCCTTTCTCATTCGATCCTCAATCCTATGGAATTCTACCCCTCCTTACATCCGTCACTCCAACTGTCTTTCTACCTTAAAATCCCGCATATTTAATCACTTAATAAATATCCAGGCCCAATTGAATTGTAAATAAGTTTTTATTTTCTTCTCATTTAAATATGTCTATTTTATGTAAGTAATTATTAACTTGTTTATATGTATTTAATTTTAAAGGGTCATATCCCAGGATAATAAAGAATTTATTTATTTATTTAGAAAAAATAAACAAAACTCTTTGTAATTCTATCAGTGGTAGTAGAAAATTGTAGGTATGAGGATTAAATTGAAATATTGAAAAACGCAATTAACTTATTTTAACACCTAAAATTTATTGGTATCCGCGTGTAGTTTCTTGTCTTTTTAGTCTAGTATGAGGATTCAAAGTAGTACATTAGTCAAGATGGAGTCTCATGTCCGGATCTCTTCTACAATGGATCTGATATTTAATTTTATTTTTGCAATTTTTTAAAACTGATACGTTAAAATACAAGAAGTAGTCTCATTTTCCTTTCTTTTACTGCAAGATTAAGTGGATTTTCTTTCGCAGAAACGTAGGTTGTGATAACTAAATGCAGTGTTTTCTGTAAGTGGACTGCAGGGTAGGGATAAGTGGCACACGCAGACTGCTGAATGTCTCCCTGGCACGCTATCATCAAGTCGTATTGCAGATTTTCTCAAACCTCATAATAATTATTATGTACGAGTAATATTAACTTTGGAGTCTTATATTTTGAAATTTTCATTCGCGTTCGAATAGAAATATTGAAGAGTTTGTGATGAATTTATTTTTTTTATTTAGATAGATTTATTGCTATTTACAACTGTATAATAATATACATCTAGTAAATGGGATACAAGATAAAAATGGCATGGATTCACATGTGGGGATACCACCCATTGGCAGCTCCCCAAAGACTATGTTAAACTAGAAGGTCTCGTGGCCATCTTCTTTTCAGACGCCTCGGAGGATTATCAGGGATTGTAGAGGAAGCAAGGATTGAAACAAGTGGATTAGAGTGGGAATGGAGTTTGCCATGAAAGGAGTGGTACCTGGTTCGCGCCAAGTCAGCAACATAGGGAACGTTAAGGTCTTTATGGATGAGTTTATTTGTGACAAAATAAGGAGCGTTGAGGATTTTTCGAAGGATTTTTGATTGCAAGGATTGGAGACGGGAAGAGTTTGATGGTTTAGTAGAGCCCCAAATCTCTACTCCGTAAGTCCATATCGGTCTGATGATAGCATATAGATGAGCCTTTGTACTTAAGTGGAAGGTTAGAGCGTTTGTCTAGTAAGTGTTGAAGGAGTCGAAAACGTCGGGCAGTTTCTTGTCTTTTCAGTCTTGTATGAGGGTTCCAAGTAAGACGTTTGTCCAGGTGCAGTCCTAGGTATCGGATCTGTTCAACCGGGACAAGAGGAGTGTTATTGAAGGATACTGTTGGGCAGGATGTCATAGGTTTACGACGAAGGGTAAAGGTGATTTGGTGGGATTTATTGGAATTTATTTTTATTCTCCAGTTCTGACACCATACTTCAAGGTCTTTGATGTGTGATTGAAGAGTTTGGGAGGCAATAGTTGGATCGTTGTTGACTGATAACACACATGTGTCATCAGCATAAGGTAGAAAGGAAAGTGCTAGGATGGGATGGGATATCAGCTGTATAAACTGTGTAAAGGATGGGTCCTAGAATACTGCCTTGAGGAACACCTGCATACTGATTAAAAAGGGATGAACAGGAACGGTTATGATTTACTTTGAAGGACCTGTCTGTGAGATAGGATTGGATAATAAGGAAGTATGTAGGTGGGAGGAATTTACGGAGTTGTAAAGCAGTCCCGGGTGCCACACTCGGTCAAAGGCCTGTTCTACATCGAGGAAGGCTCCCGTGCAGTACAATCCGCGCTCCAATGAAGACGAGACAACGTCCACCACACGATGGCATTGCTGGATAGTGGAGTGAGATGTTCGGAAACCAAACTGATGATCTGGGATAATGTGATTGGAATCAAGGATGGGATATATGCGTTTAAGCAGAAGTTTTTCAAGGATTTTACCCATGATGCATATGAGAGAGATGGGGCGGTAGGAGGAAGGGTATTCTGGAGGCTTTTTGGGTTTGGGGATCATTTTAATGATGGATAATTTCCAGGAAGCGGGAAAATATGTGGAGCGGAGAACGGCATTACAGATGTAAGTAAGATATAGGATGGCTTTTCGAGGAAGTAGTTTTAGGATACGGGAAGTTATGAGGTCATGTCCAGGGGCTTTGCGGGATGGTAAACTCTGGATGATGTTCGATATTTCGGATGGATGGAACGCTTTAGGGGGAAGATTCATTTGGAGAGGAATATCCAGTTCTGATGCAATACATTCGAGGTGATGAGGATTAAGGATATCAGGATGAGGGTTATATATTTTAGAGAGATGTTCTGCGAACGTCCGGGATTTTTCGTCGTCTGATCTTGTCCAGGATTGTGATTCATTTAGGAGGGGATGATTAAAATCTTTGAACTTTAGGAGTTTTTTAGTGGTCGTCCAGAGTGAATTATCAGTGGTAGTGAGGTTTTCAGTCATGTTAAGTAATGTTTGAGTTTTGAATTTACTGAGTTCTGATTTTAGTTTGTTGGTCAATTTTGTATAATTAGTTTTATCTGAAGGATATCTTGTCCTATGCCACTTCGATCTTGCTCTGCGTTTTTCTCTTAATAAGATACGAATGTGCTGTGGCAGTACAGTCTGTTGAGTAGTATTGATGTTGAATGTGGATGAAGTGTTATCTTTTATACTGTTAGTTATTGAGTCTGTCAATATTCCTACAGCTTTATCAATGTCATGTCTAGTCTTGAGGGGAATTTTTAGATCCAATGTATTCTCCAAGTCGCATCGGAATCCGTCCCAGTCCACACGTCCTGTAATTAATGAGTTGATTGGGGGTTTAGGAACATAGCTCGAATGCAAGGATAGCAGAACTGGACTGTGATCTGATGAAAGGTCATTCAGGGCTTCGATCATAGTTTGGGAGAAGGATATCTGAGAAGAGACAAATATATCGAGGATGTCAGGACGTTTTCGGAGAGATGTAGGCCAGTAAGTGGGGTTCATGGGTGAGAGGATAGTATAACAGTTGGATATTGAGACGCTTGAGAGGATATTGCCACGGGGATTGGATGTACGACAACCCCTTCGCTGGTGTTTGGCGTTATAGTCTCCTCCAGCAATGAAGCGCGGTCCTAGTGATCGAAATAGGGTATCGAGTAGCTTATAGGAAAGAGGTTTATTGGGAGGACAGTATACAGCTGAAAGGGTTACATGGAAAGGACGAGTTGAAATGATTATAGAGGTTGATTGTATGGTGTCAGTTGGAGTAGATGGAATAAGGGAATGGGATAGGGATTTATGGATTAGGATGATTCCGGCATGGGCAGTGTTGTCAGGGTGGTCTGATCTATAAGTGATGTAGTCACGTATGTAAAACTTTGATCGTTTAGTGAAGTGGGTTTCAGTCAGTAATGCTACGTCTATCTGTTTGTCATGTAGAAATACGTCGAGTTCGTCACGGTGGTTATGTAGGCCATTAGCATTCCACAATACTATAGTTAAGGGCTTTACATTCATCGTGGGAGATTTAATGGTATTTCGGAAAGGAGTCTAGTGAGAAGGGTGACAAGAGGTTTGATGGTTTCTGCAAGATCTGAGAGAAAGGAGTTCAGGATGGTATATATGCTAGATAGATCTTGGTTGGGAAAAGGGTGCGGATAAGGAATATGAGAAGAATAAGTTATGTGGTCAGGGGTATTGACAGGAGACTGGATTAGGCGCGGGGTACGAGGATGTTCAGTCCTCTGTGAAACTTCAGGTAAGGGTTTCGGCTGGCTTGGCTGAACAATAGGACGGGGTGTGATTTTCTGAGGGTGTTCAGGAGGTAGTTTTACCCGCAGGGATTGGTGGTGGGAAGGAGTTGGCCGAAGTGGAGTTTGTGGATGTGGATGGGATGCAGGAGGCTTGGTGTGGGAGGTTGGAGGCGCCTGACGTCTAGGTTGCTGCTTCTTAAAGGTGGCGGTCTCAGAGAATGATTTCCTGAAGTCATCTTTAACATCGCTGACGGTAGAGGTAGAAGGTAGAGGTAGAGGCTGCGGTTGCGCGATGATAAGTGGCGGTTGCTTAAATCTTGGGAAGTCAGTCAAATTATCTAGTGCAGGTACCTGGGAGCAAGTCTTCTGTTCTATTCTTAATCCCGGTGTATTTTGAGATCGTTGCCGAAGTAGATTTTTGTAAACAGTGCAGCCCCTGTAGCTCGCCGGATGGGCTTCGCCACAAAGAGCACACGTTGCTGTCTCAGTTCGAGGCTTCGGGCAGGTTTCAGAGGCATGGGGACCAGCGCATTTAACGCACCTTGCCGGGTGAAAGCAGTATGTCTTTGTGTGTCCCAAGTTTTGACACTTTGTGCATTGAACAATGCTGGTTTGCTTCCTTGGTTCTTCGAAACGGACTGTTGAGTAGACTAATCTAGTGATATTAAAAATTTCCGAGTTGTTTTTGGCCGGTTCTAGATCTACGAAAAATAGTGGAAGCGTATATTTTTCTTTGGATGTACGACGGGTGAAATCTTTCTAACAACATGTCCAATTTCTTCCAGGTCGCGTTTGATGGCATCTGTAGGTGTGGTTGAGTGGAGTCCTCGTAAAACCACTCGATATGATTTTTCTTCTTTTAATTGGTAGCAATGGAAGTCATAATTGTTTGTAGTTAAATAACTGATGAGCTTTTTATAACTTTCTTTGCTGGTGGTGTTGATTTTTATGTCACTCTGTCTTGAAAAGCAACGAAAATTAGACTGTCCGATCAACTTTGCCATTTCTCGACCGAAGGACATAAAATCGCTGATTTTAGAGACAAATATAGGAGGTGGTTCTGGATTTGTAAGCCCTTGGCTCGGAACTTCGTTGACATTTTTGGCTGTAGACTGAGCGGCGGATGTTGATGGAGCGGCGGATGTTGATGGGGCGGCAGTCGTTAATGTAGCGGCTGACGGTATAATTGTTTCATTTTTGTTGGCTGCAGTCGTACTGCGAGTTTTAGGAGGAGATATAATTTCTTTAGGTGATTGTTTTATCTTGGCCTGTTTATTTTTCTGTTTGGTTGGCGAATTCTCCAGGGATCCAGGGTTTGAGTGGCGGTTTCTTTTCTGAAGTGACGGCGCTTTAAATATTGCGAATCAGATTCACTGATTTCTGAAAATGGTGTCTCTTCGTCCGAGTCATCACACGATGTAATCATATCTGGGTCCATAATCACTAATATAAGAGAAGAGAAGAGAAAAAAAAAAAAAATATATATATATATTTATATATATATATATATATATATATATATTAAGTATATATATATATATATACCTACAATAGCTAATAAACAAAAATTTACTTAAAAAAATTTTAAAACTAAACTATCTACATTATATACACATAAAAACATAATTAAAAGAAACATATCTGATTTATATATAGAAACAAGTAAATAAATAAAAGAAATACACAAAAATAAAGAAATAAAATAGTTCGAAATAATAACTTTAAGGAAATAAAGTCTTAAAATCACAAAAATTAAACCAGATATGAATAATGTCCCGGTTACGAATTGGGAAATGACAACAGTGCTGGCCAAGACCTTGTAAACAATAGCTGGGCAGAAGGAATTAGTAGCCTCTCGGCAGGTGCCGAAAGTAGCCTCGTAGCACTACTTCCAGGCTCTAGCGAACACCAGTCTATTACGTGCTTATAAAAATTAACTGCACTCTCCTGTCTCTCCAGTTGTGGTTTATTAAGTGTTTAACTGTTCACTAACTCACTATTCACAAAGTTTGAGGGCTGTTTACTCAGTAAAACAGAAATGGCAAGGTAACAAATACAGAGCGATATGAATATAGAACTGTAGGTGCGGCCATCTTGTTGATACTGTGATGAATTAAATTTAAAAATGTGGTGCTCTCAACACACGACTTTCACTTATCTCTCTAGTTGAAATAAATTTCAGAACATTTCAATGAAGACTAAGTTTAAAACCTGATGAGTGAAATACAGGAATTTTACTTTCTTTACTAGCTATCGTCAGTTTTAGAGCTTAAACAAATAAAAATTGTGTTACTTCCATGAATGATTTTGTAAAGTCACCATATTAGTCATATTTCAAAAGTTTAATTTCCTTCGAATATATATATATATATATATATATATATATATATATATATATAATATATATATATATATATATTGATGAGTTTGCGATGAATTAAGTTTAAAAATATGGTGTTCTCAACAACATTTTTCTTATCACTCTTGTTAAAATCGATTTGAGAACATTTCAATGAAGTCTAAATTTAAAATCTGTTGAGAGCATTACACGAATTTTACTTACTTTACTAGCTATTATCAGTTTTAGAGCTTTAAGAAAAATAAATTATAAAAATTATGTATTATTTAGTTTAGATTAAACTATATAACAATTGAAAATAAATCTACAGAAATCGATTAGTTTTATATCTTATTACGTTTCACAGATTTTCCTTAATATCATAAAACTAAAATGTCCCAGAATAAAAATTCTTTTTCATTTCTTATTAATTAGATAATTTATAAATAATTATATATGGGGTTGTTCGAAAAGTTCGTAGAGATTTTTAAAATAAAATTTACCTTTTATTTTTTCTACTTAAAAATGAATCACAAAGCTAATGCCTTTAACAGTTATGGAATTAAATATTTACACACTGAATTCGTCTTTATTAAGGCTCAGTTTATTGCAAACCAACAAAATTGACGATTCAGTTCATTTTCGGCACATTATCCTGTTCTTTTTTAAGAAGGGGGAAAACGCAGCCCAAACTGCTAGAATGATTCGTGCGGTGTATGTCAGCGATTCAATTGCTGACAGCATGGTTCAGAAGTGGTTTTCGCTGTTTAGATCAGGAGATTTCAATATGGAAGACCAACCCCGGGCTGGCCGAAGTTCAACTCTTGACATCGAGGATATTGTGACGGTCATTGCAAACAATCTACGAATTACTGTCCGTGAAATAGCTGCGGAGTGAAGAGCCTACAAATCGACCGTTTTTGTTCATCTAAAGAAGGCCTACGTCTATCGTTACGATGTTGGGGTTCCTTATCACCTCAGTGAAAGGAACCTTATTGAAAGGATTCCATGTTCTGATTTACTGCTGAAAAAAAATGTGGAGGATCCATTTTTGAAACTAGTTGTTACTAGTGACGAAAAATCGATTCTCTACATCAATACCGGCCGAAATAAATCTTGGGGATTGTCTGGAACGACGCCGCTCGCAACACCAAAGGCGGGCTTGCATCCAAGAAAGGTGGTGCTCAGTATTTGGTGGGATTGGAAGGGACCCATACATTTTGAGCTCCTTCCATAAAACCAAACTATAAAATTATTAAGCTTTAGATGGGAGGATTTACCTCACCCGCCGTACTCTCCTGGCATTGCTCCTTCGGAATTTCATATTTTCCGTCCCCTCGAAATTTGTCTACAACGGAAATCCTACTCTTCAGAGGATGACGTCAAAATGGACCTGTTATTGTTCTTCGATAGCGGACCTTCCAAGCCGTTGGGAAAGGTTAATCGCTAACGGTGGTAACTATTTCGTAGATTAAATAAATATATTTTAAGCTGTTCATCAATTTTAATTTATTTTAATAAATTAAGGTATTACAGAACAGTAATTCTTCCAGAAGCTATTTACGCATCCAAAACTATGGTAATCGAAGGCCATTCCAAAATTAGGGATATAGAAAAATAGAAGCGAAAAATTCTTAGGGAGATTTATGTGGCCATCAACAAGAACGGAATTCGGACAAATAGGACTCAGGACGAACTCTACCAAAAAATGAACACAATTACCGAGGAAATTAGGAAACGTCGAGCGAATTTTTACGCCCAAATTTATAGGATGGAGGACTCCAGGACGGTAAAAAAAAAAAAAAACTATTCAATATTAAAAAAAAACAGCAAATGCGGCACTGAATGGCTTGAAGAGGTCCACGTACAACAGTGTAATATAGACAATTCTGAAGAACGCCAAAATAAACTTGCAAATATGAAATTCCATTAAGAAACGTTTCGTCAACCTGGGAAAAATGGACAGAAGAAAGGAAAAATAGGCATTCTGAGAGGATGAAGAGATATTGAAAGGCAAAGAACAACTTCAAGTCGTGATTTCAAGTTCAGTCGCTCTCCTCAGGGGAAATAATCGTAATAGTAATAAGTTATATATTTTAAATAATAATATGTTATACTTATATATAAACCTGTACCACTACAACCCATGAAGGGTCTTGGGCTCAGTACATGTAGAGATTGGTACTGTTTCTAGGGCATGGACCATGCAATGAGGTGATTGGGCCTTGATCACGCTCAGCCGCCAGGTTTGTCTCCAATTTGGATATTCACTTTAAAGAGCTGGGTTCGCCCCAGGAGGGTCTCTATGCCCTAGGGGTTTTGATTTATCTTACACAATAGTTTTACATTTATATTTCTACTAGTTAGCTATTATGAATAAACTTTTGATTTCTTATTATAATCTTAAATTATTTTTATTTCCTTAAATCAGCTTATATAACTGTTTATATCCATATTTTTTTACTGTTATCTAATTATTATTTTTAAATAATGTCACCCAAATATAATAAATGAGTTATTTCTTAATTATTAGACTTCCAATCAAGTTTTTTAATGTATTCTCAATGGTCTAAAATCATTCCATCATTAATTAATTACAATTTAAATCCATACATCAGACTATAAAAAAAAAAAAAAAAAAATTATGGTGCAAACGTTTACTATTAATTTTAAATAAAAACACAAAGGGATCATTTGTATTCAAGTAAAGGATTAAATAAAACCTGAGTGATTTATGATAATTGTATAATTAAACAAAAGCATTTATTTTATCAATATGTCTTTTTAAATAGAAGAAATATTTCTTTAAAGTGTAATTTTCTTTTTAAGACACTAATAAATAAGAACAGTTATTGGAAGGTGCTGCACCCTATCGGCGAATTCAGGAAGTACACTTCATTCTAGATGGTTGCTCACTCTATAGGCCGTTACTCGAACTAAATCGTTACCTAGCAACTGGTAAACACAACATCGCCCATAACAACACACCCAACTGTCCCACGTAATCGCTGAACGTCATTTAAGAAATTAATAATACTTATTAATTCGAAAGAAAAAATGAATAATAAAAGGGACCCAACAAAAATACTTATTTTTACATACCTACATTCTTGAATTCAATTTTAGATTTACTTACAGTTCATTAAAATATAATTATATTCGCTTTAGAAAGAAACATTTATTTTAGACTAGCTGAACGATAACAACGGACGGTAAATAATAACAGATATAATAACGGAACAATAATAACGAATATTTAATATTTGGTGTTATATTTTAATTTTATTCTGCCAAATTTACAATAACACACCAGTAAAAGTAGGCATATCTAAAATTACTCATCACGTTTTCTTTTCGTTTTATATCGCCAAAATTTATCAGCAGGCATTTTTATGAATTAATCCTATTCGTGGGAAAAGATTTTAATAAAAAAAAAAAAAAAATGTTTTTAGGTTTTAGAAATAAGTTCTTTCATTTCTCTATATGTTTAGTTTCTCAAAAATATTTTAAAAATCCAATAATAATTGAGCGTAATTGCATAAGAGCATTACATACAAAACACGGAGACAAAGCCCAATATGCTTAAGTATATTTTTTATAAATTTAAAATATTTCCTTAGAATTTAGAAATTTTGTTACCATTCTAATTATTTGTTAAACCTTTTCAGAAGATGAATAGTTTTAAAAGTATTCGAGAACCTTTAGGGTTTTAGATTTTTTTAAAATTTATTTAACGTCCCTTTTATGCTGCTGTGGCTAATCGGACGATGCTACAGTGGGAGTCCTATATTTTTCCTATCCAAGTTTAATAAGCATAGGGCCTGAAAAGACGGTGACCTCGAGACCTGCTTATAAAATAAACTTTTTCAGTGCTACCACTGGTCTTCTTTCTATGAGACATCGTACTTTCTAAATCGTATTGCTAAAGCGTAGAAGTAGCTTTGTTTACAAACATAACCATGAAAATAGGTGTGGCAATAATTCATAACAGATGGGAAAAAAAATCTGGTGCGGGCAACACTTTACTTACCTCCATTTTTAAAATCAATGACAGAATTTTCTTTATTAAAAAATCTATTATATTATTATCTGAAATAATCAGTTACTTTTATCTTTTTCTCATCACTCTCTATTAACTTTTAAAGCTTGTGTATGAGAAAATATTTTTTCTAACATATTTAGCTTTCCAACGGCATATCATACATGTATATTACTGCTCTTAAGTTCAAAAACGAAAAATTGCATTAAAAAATATTTTTTTCTGTTTTCTCCTTTAGTTAGTTATCGAATTTATTCAATTTATATATTTACTTGTTTTTCATCAGCGTTGATAAGATAATATAGTTATTTTTATTGAATCAACAAAATTAAAGGTACTTTAGGAGAAGAAAATTTAAAATATCGGCATTTAAGCCCTGTCAGACCATTTTAATCAGAATAAAACCTACATGATATTAAAGCCCATTAAATTTTACATCGATATAGCGAGTTTAATCAAAATCGTCGGAACCGTCTTCGAGAAAATCGAAAAAAGGTGCAAAATGCATGGTATAAAGTGCCTCTTCTGGTAAGCTCATTTTGATGAAAAAAGTTTAGTCACGTCTCGGGCGTATAGTTGTCTTAAGTGTGAAATTTAAGTTTCATAGGACTTACCGTTTCCGCCCGGGAGTTACCACACACAAACACAAGACCTTTTTGCAGTACTTGGTTATTTGGACTCAGGGGACCCTAAAACGTGTATTTCCGTTGAAAACTGGAATTCGAAAATTTTCAAGATCGCAATACTTTCCCTTACTATATATATATAATAAGTGAAAGTAAAAAGTTGAATGGTATTGATTATCAACTAGAGAAGAAAAGAGCAAAAATATTTTTATATGAAAAGTTGTTTTTTTGAACATAAGAACAGTAATACAGATCTCACCCACAATATTGTAAAAGTTGACGGAGAGTGATGAAAATTACGAAGTAGAGCTATGGGGCTTTACTAACCCTTCGAATTCCTCTCGTACCAATCCTTTAAAATCCTTCGGGAAATCCTTAATGCTCCTTATTTTTTAACAAACAAACTCATTCATAAAGACCTTAATATTCCATATGATGCTGACTTAGCCCGAACCAGGTACCATTCCTTCCATGACAAACTCCATTAGTTTCAATCCTTGCTTCCTCTTCGATCTCTGATAATCCTCCGAGGCGTCTAAAAAGAAGATGACCACGAGACTCTCTAGTTTATAATATTTTAGTTTTGCCACTGGGTGGTGTCTCTACATATATTTCATGACAGTTTTCTATATCACCATCAGATTTACTTGATGTATTTTTTTTTTATACAGTTGTTAATATGAATAAATATGATTAAAACAAAAAGTGTGAGGAAAATACGATAAAACTAACTTATTGTCGTAGATAATAATAAAATAGATAATTACTAAAACACATGTTTCTATTGAAACTCAATGTAAGTAATTCTTTAACAATTTATTTGAATCTCTTTTTTATTACAGAATTTAAAACAAAAAGATATAACCCTTACGGATTCCATAAAATAAAATAAATAAATAAATTAAAATAATAAATAAAAAAATTCCTAAATTTATTTTATCAACGGAGGTAAGTAAAAGTCGTGTGTTGCAGGTAACAGATTTAAAAAAAAAAAAAAAAAAAAAAAAAAAAAAAAAAAAAAATATATATATATATATATATATATATATATATATATATATATATATATATATATATATATATATATTAAGTAAACATTTAAAGTCGTCGTGAGAAAAAAATTATGTTTGCGTGTGTATAATGGTAATTCCAGCTTAAGAAGAAGACTTGAGAAATTGGAATTATTTATTTAAGGACATGTCTTGGATGTAACAGCATCTTTTTCGCCGAACTAGACCGGAAGTGACACTTAAGCGATCGATTTGGGCGATACGTGCAACTAGTAGTCCATACATTATCCATTACCATTACCAACTATTTGAAAAGTATTAACATTTTAAATGAATATATGAGTTCCTATATATGATTTAGATTAAATAATATAACTATATTAAATTTTTAATCAGTAATATGTTTATTCCCAATTTGTCACCTTATATTACCATTTACAACTTTGTGTATCAGATAATATTTTTTCTTAAATCTTTCTCTTTCCAACGGTATATTATACGTCTATATTACTGCTCTTATTATCAAAAACACAAAAATTGCATTTAAAAATATGATTGCACTTTTCTCCTTTAGTTGTTAATGAAATTCGCTCAACTTGAATATTTAGGTGTTATTTATCAATGCATATAAGATGGCGTGCCTATTTTTTTTAAATCTACAAAATTAAAGGTACTTCAGAGGAAGAAAATTCAAATTATCGGCATTTAAGTCCTGTCAGACTATTTCAATCAGAACGAAACCCCATGGAAGCCCATGAACATAGCGAGTTTAATCAAAATCGTTGGAACCGTTTTTGAGAAAATTATAAAATATTGCAAAATGCATGGTATAAAATGGCTCTTCTGATTAGCCAATTTCGATGAAAAATTTGCTGTAGCATCTCGGGTGTCTGGTTGTCTTAAATATGAAATTTCAGTTTCGTACGACTCATGGTTTTGCGCTAGACTTACCACACACACACACACACACACACACAGACACCCAGACCTTTTTTCGGGACTTGGTCATTTGGACTCAGGATACCCTATTAAGTGTATTTCCGTCGAGAACTGGAATTCGAAAATTTTCACGGCCGCAATAATTTCCCTTACTGTATATTTCATATATAGATAAGTGAAAGTAAAAATAAATACATTAACAACCAATGTTCTTAATATTTAAAAATTATTTTCTGTTCTGGATACCAATTTTTGTAGGGGGTCATCTCTGATGTAGGAGCTATAAGATCATGTGTTCATACTCGGCACATGGTTTTCAGATTTTTTAAAGTTATGCCATTTTTCGGAGGAGGCGGAATATGTTAGTCCCGAGCCTGTGTTAAATAATCGTTAAAGATGCCTATCATTAAACATAACAGGTAATTTTTTTTTCTGCACATTAAAACAGGAAAAATATACCGTTGGAAAGTTAAATATTTTAAGAATAATGTATTTTAAAATACAATGTAGTAGAATGGAATGGTGACTACTAGCATTTAAGATTAAGCTATTTCCATTTAAACATCATAATTATTTGTTTAAAAAGATAAGTGAGGTAAGTAATTTTTAATAATAATATGAGATACGGCAATGGAAGATACATAAGTGAGTAAATTGTAGATTTCTTTTAAAGATATAGATCATTCAAGCAATTCTAACAAAAAATTAATGTACAAATTATACATAATTTCAGTAAATATGGTTTACTCGAAAAATCATAATAAAAGTGACAAAGCTAAAATGTCCAAAACGTCAGAGCTCCTCATTCTAGAACATCAAACTTCCATTACCCAAAATCAACCTCTTCAAAAATTACGCTCAGAATTCAAAATCGTTTAAAACTAAAAGTTCAATCGCCTGTTTTTTTTTTTTTTTTAATTTAATTTTATTTATTTATTTTTTTAAATATTTTATTGTTATTTACAACTGTATTATAAAAAAAAAATACATCAAGTAAATGTGATGTGTTATATAATAAAATGACAAGATATACATGTAGAGAAGCTTCCCACTGGAAGCACTATAAAAATATTCTAAACTAGAAGGTCCCGGTTACATTTCCTTTTCAGGCGCCTCGGAGGATTATCCGGAATTGAAGAGAAAGAAGGGATTGAAACTAGTGGGTTAGAGTGCGAATAGAGTTTGTCATGAAAGGATTGATACCTGGTTCGCGCTAAATCAGTAACAAAGGGAACATTAAGGTCTCTATCGATAAGTTTATTTGTGACAAAGTAAGGAGTGTTGAGGATTTTACGAAGGACATTGGATTGTAAGGGTTGGATGCGGGAAGAATTTGATGGTTTAGTAGAGCCACAAAGCTCTGCTCCGTAAGTCCAGATTGGTCTTATAATAGTCATGTAGATGAGCCTTTTGTAGTTCAGAGGAAGGTTTGACTGGTTGTCTATAAGTGTTGAAGTAGCCTAAAGCGGCGAGCAGTAATCGCCTGGATTAACTTGCAATGTAGTGGCTACCATAACAGCTTATTATGCCCAAAGTCGCGGGCTTAAACCTGGTGGGTCACCTCAAAATTTTTTACAATTAGTATAAAATCCTTAGTCATGCATTCCTTCGGATGGGACATAAAATGGTGTCCCTAAGCCTTTGCGATGTCAGATACTTGTGACTAAACATGGATAGGCAAAATGTAGGACTTCCTCAGTAGCATGGTTGAATTAGCCACAATATTAAACATTATGTTTTATTATCGATAAATAGCGAGCAAACGTGAGATATGAACGAATGTTATACACAATGGAATGATGAATCCGCAGGGAGATTTAGCTAATTTAATTTTTTTTTCCTTCAAATTATTAAGTGGAAAAAAATTAGTCTTGTAGATGTACGTGTCTAATCATCAAGTGTCCCATAATTTTGTTCCTCGATGAAAAATATATTTGATTTGATTTTATTTATTTATTTTTTTTTGTGTGCTGCATTTTGGCTCTCGTATTTTTTCTCTTTGTGTATTATTCTAGGTAATTATTGATGATTTTTTTTCATTTCTTCTTGTTGTAATGCTCTTTGCCCAAGAGTGTGACAGATTTTATTATATCTGAATAAACCAAAAAAAAAAAAATATATAAAGGATATATATTTACTTTCACTCATTTAAAAAACGACAATGCCTATGAAGGAGAATTTTAATAGAGGTTTAAATTTCTATTTAAATGTGCAAGGAGACTGGGTTCTGGAAAATTCTTTCTCTAAGTGATTGAAAAAAAAAAACATGGTGGTTAGCATAACAGCCTCCTATGCCAAAGACCCCGGGTAGCCCTAGGATTTTTTAATGGGAGTAAAAAATTCTTTGCTTTGCCGTCCTTCGAAGGTGACGTTAAAAGGTGGTCCTGAGCCTCTGCGATGACATGTACTTGTTAAAGATTCCTCTCAGAATAAAACCTGAATGGACAAATATTCTTCTGAAATATTAAATTTCAGTATTGTACGAATTTTCGTTTTCGTGCTGGATTTACCACACACACACACACACACGGACGGACGGACACTTCCGCATTTCCGTTGAAAATAGGCATTCCAACATTTTCAAGATCGCAATACATTCCCTTACGATAATTTCATATATAGGAAAGTTAATGTAATTAATATACAACACAGTACAATGTTCTTTATTATTTAAAGACAACTTTTAATAGAGTTGAAGTATATGAAATAATCAGTGCACTAGATTTTTTTTATTTGCTTTTTCATATTAGTAAATAAATTCTTCTATTCAATGCTGAGTAAGATAAAGCTATGAGAATGTTGGAACACGCCATCCCGTGTTAGTAGAGATGGAAATGATAAAAGCAATTTAAGTTAAAAAAAAAAGTAGTTGAGCTTTTTCTGGTTTTAAGAAGAAAATGGTTATTTCAGTTGGAGTTCGAGCAATGAACTTTTTGAATTCGAACTCAGAACCAGCAGCATGAGAGACCAATGCTGCAGGTTCTGAGTTCGAATCCCAGTCCCGGCGGGGCTTTTATAAGGATGTAAAAAAATGGGGATTCACTCACAACCTCTCCCCCGGGTATGTGAGACCCGTCAGCCAAAGGGTGGCCATTCACAAAATTAGTCGTAGGGAGTGATGACCCTACACTAAAAATTGTATCGTAAAACGTGAGTGTAAACTCGTAAGAGTTTACACCACGAGGCCTACACGGTCTATCGCGCCACTGGAAGATAACGTATAAATTAAATTTACAAAATTATCTGAAGATTAAGATTATCAACAATGAATTCCACAACATTTCTAAATTTTATTTTTCTATTTTTTATTTATATTTATAACTACCTGAGATCAGACTAAACGCAATCCTCCCACCGACGCCTTCTCTACCATTGGACGCCTACCAATCCGTTTAGCGCATACTAAGTATTTCGAAATTCGCTTCTCGCTGAGCTCAAGCTTCGTGATTTCGCATTGTGTAACCTTATAAACTCCCCAGTTGCCTAATCTCTTTTTGTACAAAATATTTGACGTATCACGTATTATTTTCAAAAACCCTAAGCCGCTGTTCATTCTTTAAAGCAAGTGACCACGCTTCCGTAAACGACCTTCGAGATAATAATAGTTTTAAAAATTCTTTATTTAGATTCCTTGATAGACGCCGCTAGGTATGTAATTCTACAACATTATCACAACACGCCTTTAGCCTTTATTTCCTCCAAGATTTCATTTTTTCTAGTTATCATAGAACCTAAGTACTTAAATTTCTCTACAAGTTCAAAAGTATATCCTGTATATACAGTTGTATAGTTAAATAAAAGTAAACTAAAATAAAATAATAGAATAGGTTTTGCTTTCAGAGAAAGTTTACAGAATCATTGAAATCGACGAGCTGTGGGTAATTTTTTAGACGTATAGTCCCAAGAGGCCATCCCGTGCTCCAACATTCTCATATTTTTCCCTTGTGGGCTTCAAGGGCTCTAGTTTCCAAGCAAACATAGCTTTATCTTACTCAGCGTTGAATAGAAGAATTTATTTACTACTATGAAAAAACAAATAAAAAAATTCTAGTGCACTGATTATTTCATATACTTCAACTCTACTAAAAGTTGTCTTTAAATAATAAAGAACTGTGTTGTATATTAATTACTTTAACTTTCCTATATATGAAATTATCGTAAGGGAATGTATTGCGATCTTGAAAATGTTGGAATGCCTATTTTCAACGGAAATGCAGAAGTGTCCGTCCATCCGTGTGTGTTTGTGTGTGTGTGGTAAGTCCAGCACGAAAACGAAAATTCGTACAATACTGAAATTTAATATTTTAGAAGGATATTTGTCCATTCAGGTTTTATTCTGAGAGGAATCTTTAACAAGTACATGTCATCGCACAGGCTCAGGACCACCTTTTAACGTCACCTTCGAAGGACGGCAAAACAAAGAATTTTTTACTCCCATTAAAAAATCCTAGGGCTACCTGCGGGTTCGAACCCGGGATCTTTGGCATAGGAGGCTGTTATGCTAACCACCATGTTTTTTTTTTCAATCACTTAGAGAAAGAATTTTCCAGAACCCAGTCTCCATGCACATTTAAATAGAAATTTAAACCTCTATTAAAATTCTCCTTCATAGGCATTGTCGTTTTTTTAAATGAGTGAAAGTAAATATATATCCTTTATATATTTTTTTCTTTTTTGGTTTATTCAGATATAATAAAATCTGTCACACTCTTGGGCAAAGAGCATTACAACAAGAAGAAATGAAAAAAAATCATCAATAATTACCTAGAATAATACACAAAGAGAAAAATACGAGAGCCAAAATGCAGCACAAAAAAAAAATAAATAAATAAAATCAAGTATATTTTCCAAAAACATATATATCTCTACTAATATCCATTATTTTGAAATCGTTTCAAATTAAACAGGATCACAACTGACCCGTGAAATAGGCCTACAGCGGAAACCACGTTAAAAAAACACTACCTCATCGGTGGCGTGGAAAGTGTGCATATTATGACGATTACAACTTTTACATTTTTTCGAATCGTTATATCTCAAAAACGATGGTTCCTAGGAAAAAAAGTATTAATACATTATTTGTAGACATTTTTATGATCTACAATTTTTGTTATAAAACTTACTGTTTTGCTGAAAAACTCTTTTTTTTTTTTTTTTACATTTGACCTTGAATATTTTTTTTACATACAGAGAAAATATGGGTAACTTTCAAATTTTATTTTTAATCATACTTTAAACAGTCTTAATGATTTTCAGCTAGGTGGGAATTTGTGTAGCTACAAATGTCTAAATTGACTGGACTATACGATAACAATATTACTCAATATACAGACCTTCACATACGAACAGTCAACGAACAGATCTGGACTCTCAACAAACGTTTCCACAACTTACACGGACAACCCACTACTACAAAACATGCCTCACAACATTCGTTAAAGGCTGAAAAGGAGCTGGATGAGGGACATTCCTGTCATAAATAGGAAATAGGATTCAAGCCAGGAAGAGATAGATACCGCTGGGCATTACTCTGTCACCGTACTCAACCACGCCACAAGATCAGATCCTACCCGAATTGCATTCACCGGTTGTCTATGAAGTTTACAGATGAGAATAAAAACATAAGGTTGAAAAAATCTGGTATTTTTAGTACTTGAACCATTCCTTTGAGAACGACTCTGAGGATTTTGAGGAAGTGGATTTGGATTGGGCCCAAGTATAATAGGATACTAATAAATAATTCGAATGAAAAAGAAGCAGGCAACTAATGTTGGCCTTGTCAAGCGTAAACAGATTGTGTTTCATAAGGTATTTGTACCTTGAAAAAGTTATGGAAGTTATTTTTATTAATAAAAACGACTTTAAAAATTGTAAAAATAATAAGATTTGGAAAGAGCAGTAGTTTTCTTGATTCCGGACTTATTTCACAACCCAATATATGATTTTAAAAAGAGTTGACAGCCACAAGCAGATGATTCGTCTAATGTGATTTAGTAAAGAAAAATAGTTCGGGATTTCGCCAGGTTTGTTGGGTGACATTAGGACCCGCGTCTTTTCAAAGGAGAGATTTGTAGAAATGCGGAACGGACGAAGATAAATACAGTTATAATTAGATAGAAAAACACATTCGAGGCAATTATTTCAGATGATGGACAACGATGGCGCCACTTGGCATAGGAACAGAAGATTGGTTACCAGATGGCAGCACCGGTACGAGTGACGCCTCGTCCACTTGTTCAGAACAAGACTAACGACTGCCTGACAAAAGACAAATTGAGGAGGCTGACAAGACACGGGTATTCCTAATACATTATCGCTACAAACGAACACCCCAAGTTGTGCCCTAGTAAGCAAATTGTCAACTAAGGTAGGTGTTTTTTTCCTTGGCACGTTCCGCAAACTACTCAATCCTTCTCTTTCGCCAATAACGAAACGAACTAGCGGTTATTGATGAAACTAATCAGTTGTCGCTTAATCAGACTTCTTACCAACAAGTAGAGCATGTAACATGTGACACCACGATTTTGATATTATTTTGCTGAATCTAGGCATTCAAATATTTGACTAATTAAAAAATCGGAGGCTAATGCTTTACACGTGTTCCGAAAAAAACAGAAATTGGAAAGATCTCTTGCACAAAACATATTTTATTTAATAAATTTAAATTTAAAAATTTTAAAAAATCCAGCAATACGTGTAAAACGCAGGAGCTAATTTGAGAGGATTTTAGCCATGAATTATTATTATTATGATTTTTTGAAGTGAAAACTTCTTTAGGTACGTTATGCGATTTTTGGCATAGGTAAAAGCTTTGATTTCGTAACCGTGGTGACGTTACTAATATGCTCTAGACTGGCGCATGCACAGCGGTATGTGTATATCTGTCCACTAATAAATCTACCGTTTATTGCATTTTTAAATAAAAAATTAGAAGTACCTATATTCTATGATCGGAAGTATAGTACAGTACAACAAAATATAAAACGACGATCGATCAAGTTTTTACACGCAATTTATATCAATTTCAACCAGACATTTTCGTTTTATACTTTAGTTACCACAGGCCCATTTTTTTTTTTTTTTCTAGAATATAGCTTTTTTCAGTCAAATTCATAATTATTTCAGTCAAATTCATAATTTTTTCAATCGAATTCATAATTTGTTCAGTCAAATTCATAATTTTTTCAGTCAAATTCATAATTTTTTCAGTCAAATTCGTAATTTTTTCAATCAAATTCATAATTTTTTCAGTCAATTTCATAATGTCTTGTACCCATTTTATACAGTCAATTTAATGAGGTTTTGCTACCAAGAACATAACATTTTTATTAAATCTTGTTGTTGTTTATCCATTTAACGTCACTTTATGTTACTGTGCTTAATCCGACGGTGCAGCGGGAGTCTTAAGTTTTGCCTATCGAGGTTTACTTAAGATAGGGATATTTTACGAGTTCCACTTTTTAAATCTTTTAAGAGTCACCTGTGGCGCACAAATTTAAGGCGATCTGCTGGTTTTGGACTCGCGACTTTAAGCATAGAAGGCTGTTATGCTAGCCACTACTCCACAGGTGACCCTCAATGCATTCAACAAGGTGTTTTAATCTGCCGAGTTTGAACCCGTGACCTTGGGCATATTAATCTTTAACAGTCTCTTTTAAAGGACGAAATAACCAAGGAATTAATAAAATAATAATAAAATTACGATTTTCACTGAAAAAATTAGAATTCGATTTAAAAAATTATGAATTTGACTGAAAAAAGCTATATAATGAAATAAATAAGTACAAATAATTTAAATATTGTATAGATTGATAAGGATTGAAATTTATGTAAACAGTAACAGTATAAAAAAACAATGTGAGAGTATTATACAATAGATATAAAATAATCGGGAGTCATTCAAGTAAAAAATATTTTAATTTTGCTAACGTTTTGGCTCACATGTTGGAGCCGCAAATTTGGCAAAATTAAAATATTATTAAAATGAGAATTTTAACAATTGACCATTCATCATCATAAAGGGTATTGTAACTATTATTTATTAAATTAATTTGTACATACTTTGTAATTCAAAGAATAAAAAGTTATATAAGAAGGAGAGAATTATTAAATGTAGTACCAACAGATGTAGAAATTAGACGAATGTATTTGAGAGTTTAAAGTTCTCACTTCTACCGGCAGTCCCTATGACTGCCAAACATTGTTTTATTTTATTTTTTTATAGTCTATCATTATTATTACTCTTTCGGTTATAAACTTAATTTCCTAACTTCACCAGAATCAGAGATATTAGATGAAATACGTTCGCACTCAACCTCCTATATTTTTTTTGTTTTGTGAATCCTAGGACTAATTTTTAACGTCGGAGATTTTCTAATATTAATATTTTTTCTTACAGATTCATTTAAATCTATTAAACACTTGCAGAATCTTCTTTTAGTAAGCTATAATCTTTACTTATTTATATTTACGTTTAGTAATTATTTAAAAATAAAAATCATTATAATTCATATAAAATAATACTATTACCTTTTATAAAATATGTCTTATTACTATATATGAATTATTTGAAACTTACCTTACATGTATGGACGGATAACCACACCATGAAGATTCTTTGTAGAAATTTTCTTCTCTTGTAATTTATAAATATAAAACTATTTTTCAATAAACATTTGTGTGTTTCCTCTGGCATTAGAAGTGAATGTAAAATTTTATGCTATAAGACAGTTACTGATTTATGTAAATGCTACTTTCTTTCACGATATCTTTATCATAATAAGTGCAAGCATATATTTATCTAATAACTCACTTATATATTTTTGTTTTAAAATTTAATAAAAATAAAATATTCTATATGAAATATAATCTTTATATTATAAAAAGTTCTGAAAATATTTCTATAAAAGATTTATTCAGCAATATTATCTGAATTTGTGTTAGTAATGATACCTATCTAAAATCAGACTTAAGTCAGAAATTTTGAAATATTCAACCTAAAATTTACTTGACACAAACAAATAAATAAAATAAAACACTTCTTGCCAGTAAAATGAATTGTATAGCTTAATTTATTCAACATTATTTTATTTATAATTTTATGTTTAAAAGAATGTGTTGAACTGTGATAATAACACTAAGTTTAATGTTAACGTGCACTAACGATATTTATAAAATCTTACCTGAGCAACTTTTTCCCCCATGTTCGGCGTATGGAGAGCACCCTGGAAAAATTTCGCTGATCCGTTGTCGGGTATCGAGTACTAAAACAGATCATGAGACGATTACACTAAGGTTAAGATTTAATTAGTTACTATAGCTTATATTTAAATTCTAACTTAAGTAATATATTATCTGAATATATTGGGGAGATTTATTTATTTATTTCAGCCGTGAAACGACTTCAGGGTAAGGGAACCGTCGTGGGACACGCCCAGCCTCTACAAAGTGGGTACCGAAAATTGGGGAAAAACAAGGGCCCCCGAGCATGATTTTCTTTTTGTTCCTTTTTCATTTTCATTTTATTCTGGCCTCCTTACATACTTGACTCACCTATAAAGATAAACTTGTTTTGTACTATTTTAAAGCGAATTAAATTTAAAAGTTTTTCTGAGATTCGAAATAGCTAAAACCTAACGATAGAAAGGTAATAACTCCTTGAAATGTCTGAATATTCGATGAAATATTAAAATTTTTCTGCAGGACTTTCTTTCTTATCTGGAATACTTGACTTCTTAAGCTTCTGGGGAATTTTCTGTTTTTTTCATTGGGTACAACCTGTTCTTCAGTGCGTCTACATCGAATTATATGTATATATATGATTATATATATAATATATATAATATAAATTTGAATTTTTCTGATGAAGACACTGAATAACATCAAAACACTCAAGTTTGATTTTCCTTCCTACCTTAGAGTATCGAGCTATGGGGTTATAAGAGTTTTTTTTTTTTCCACTTAAGGTTTTATATCTGCTCTAACAATATGGCAAGACATTTATGAGACACACTATATATAGTATAATATAATGTAATATAGTTATAATATAATGTAATATAGTTATAATATTAATTATGTTATATATAAAATTACTTTGTGCCTGAGACTCTCAGCCGCAATATTGCTTAACGAAGGCGCTGGATCCCAGACTGAGGAGGTACGGTATTTTTGAAGGTCCGATTCGGAACTCGTATTAGGAAAGCACTTAACTACGTGGTTTCGGGTAGCTGGAAAACAAACATAAGGAAGTAAATAATTATGGAAATTAGAATAAGATAAACTGGGTGGATATGATATAAGAGGGAATAATTAAAAAAATAAATAACATCATATTTAACACCTATGCTAAATAAAAGGTCTCAGTTAAAATGAAATTATTTTATTTGATTGAATTCCGACTATTTAACAGTGATATTTTTTTGTTGCAAAAATTAAAATGGGTTTTTTTTTTTTCAATTAAATCACTGGAATTTCTCTTCTTTCTATTTTAAATTATAAATAAATGATAATTATTAAATTATATCCATCAAAACGAATTCAGGTCTTGCCTTATCTTTAATGATGACGCTAATGAACTAGCGGAGAACCCAGAAAAAATAATTATAAATTTATGCCATGATATATATATATATATATATATATATATATATATATATATATATATATATTATATATATATATATATAGTATTGTTTGATTAGTTTTCGACTGTTGATAATTTAAGTTTTCTACTGGTCCTAGGTTTCAATCAATAAATAAACAATTTTATTTATGCAACGATTCGAGAATTCATTGTTCTCATATTCATCGCTTACCTTAGGAAAAAAAATGGACAGAACATTAAAATTTGTATACAATAATTAATGTTTTCCTATCGCTCTTCATTAAGTATTAATTACTAATTAATTTTCTGTCTCTCTAACCATAACATCATCTATTAATTATTGTATAAAATGTTTAATGTTCGGTTTTCTGTTTTATCACTGTTAAGGTATGAATATGAGGACAATTAATTCTTAAAACGTTTAATAAGTAACATTTTTTATTTATTGACTAAAACCTAAAACCAATAGAAAACTTTATGTATATATAAATTTTTTTTTTATTATTTTGGTACCAACCTGAAGCCGAGGCAAGACATCGAAACGTACTAATTAAGATGGTATAACTATTATTGTTTATTAACAATTTAATAAAGAGAATGAAGAGAAAATGCAGCGATTTAATAAATAAGCATTAAAATTTTCTGATCAGAAAATAAAGTATTTTTTAATATCGTTTTAAAAACTATAATTTATATTTCACGGAAGAATTCAATGACAAGTATAAATAAATTAAAGATTAAAATACAGACTAATTTCCAATAATTATTTCTATAAACTCCAGTAATAATAATTGATGAAATAGCTATATTAGATTAGATCTTTAGTTTACTAAAATATTTAATTTTTATTATTTTCTTTAATTATTTGTATATTTATTTTGAAATTTTGGAAATGAAATAACACAACTAATATTTACACTTATGCATTTTTTAAATTTATATATTTTATTTTATTTATTTTTTTGTTTTTGTTATCTATTATTAAAAGCTTTATTTTCTTGCTTATTTATTCTTAAATCCTGGCTCCTAGTTTGAGTTTTTGAACATTGGATGATTCATCTTTTGTATTATAATTTTTCATTAGTCATTTCACTGTGTACATATTTTTAATAATTTCATTATCATTTAAAGTTGATTTCACTCAAGCTCAACTAAATTTTGAGAATTAATAGATTTACGATTTTTTACAATAGATATTGTTTAAATTAGTAATTAAGGAAATATTTAATGACTAAAAATATATTTACATATGGGGTTTCTTTAAGATTATAGTGCTTTTCAATTTATTGTTCTTACAATATCAAATAAGTAAAATTATCAATAAATAACATACAACAAAGAAAAGTATAAATAATATTAATGTTTTGATAAATCCTATAACATTTTGAATTTTTTTTTAATAAGACCGGATCTTTTTAAATGGTTTAATATATATATATATATTTTGGGTTCATGTATTGAAACATTTTGACTTAATTAAACTTTTATTTTAAAGCCGAAGAACTATAATTGAATTTAATAAAATCACCGAAATAAAAATTCATTAAATAACTGTTTTTAAAATATTATCAATTTATAAAGGCTAAAGATTATTATGAATCTGAATCAAATGCAATAGAAATGTGATATTAATAAAATAAATAAAAATTACAAAAAAAATGTAGTGCAATAACTACAGTGTTTAAAAATAAAATAAAAATATAAAAAAAATAGTTAAAAAAGACAAACGTCTAATGTAATTTTAACTTTTTCTTTTCACTATATTGATTCTAAATTCACTAGATTTTCTATTAATTTAAAAATTTACATATACTATTTACAATAAAATTTTGAAAATTGAAGCAAAGTATCTGTAATTCTTCATTTGTAATCGTGGCTGTGTAACTACTTCAAGCTTCGTTATCTACGATGGCTTCTAAAGCCATAATCTACAAAATATACTTAAGCAATGGTTTATGTAATATGTTTCGAAGTATATGTGAATATTATATAATATATAAACAATTTTTGTAAATACAATACAATAGGAATATCTGGAAATTATTTCAACCTAGGAAATATTAGGTAGAGAGCTCTGATAAAGATATGATATTATATATTTTAATTAAGTCATAAAATAATATTTTAATATTCGTAATACAACTTTAGTTCCCAGATTCTACTAATATACTTTTTAAAATGATTTTAATTATATTTTAATTTAAAAAAAAAACCTTGTTGAGAGATATGCATTCGTGAAAAAGTCTTTTAGTTTTAAAACTATTTTAGTAAAATATAATATTTATGTCATCATTTTTACGTTCGAATCCTCAGATAGGATATTAATAAAAATTAAAAATGATAAGTGATTGATTAAATATTAAGTACAATAATTATTTATAAATCGTTGTTTTAATCATAAGGGCAAAAAATTACTATTGATCATATATCGCCCTCAAATATTTTCTAAACGATTACATTATTTATTTTATAAAAATAAAAATATAATAATAAAAATAAAATAAAATGATAATAAAAATAATAATAATTTTAAAAAAAAATGAAAACATTGGAGAATGCCCTTATTATTCATTATATCTGAATAAAATTGGACTAAACCAAAATATTTAAACAGTACTGGGTAATAGAGAGGAAACTATTAAATTAGTTTTTGATTTTCTTAAGGAGCAATGTTATCTAAATTATAAAAACTATCACCTAAATTAACTATTAATTTATTCATCCCTAGTTCGTTTTTAATTAATACGTTTTTTTTTCCTTGACTTTAAGTTATTTTGTTTTTCTGTTAAGTATTATTATTATTATTATTTTAACTACTGTTTACATAATAATCCTTTATTTTTTTCTCAATTACTTATTACCTAATAGTTCTTTCTTATAAAGGTTAAATATACATATAGTATCTAGGCGTCGATGACCTTAGGGTTTTACGCCTTAAAACCAAAACAAACAAACAAAACAATGGAGACACGTAACTAATATCAAAAGTATAAATAAGAAATAAAATAAAATAATTATAATGAAAAAAAAAAACAGTATAATAACATAATTTGTATAAACAGGACGAATGAGTTAGATAATCTGAATTTTGAATTTAAGTTATTTAGTAGATAAGTTCACACTGTATATGATATATATGCATATAATATTTTGTTTATATATATTTTTTTATATTAATGTGAAAAGGGATTGTTGAAATTTCATTAAATTCTTTTAAAAATTATATATTTGCATAAAAGGATGGAGTTTCATAAATAGCTTTTTAAAAATTATTACTGTTAGAAAATTGAATTTTTATTTCAATATTATTTATTTTTTTAAATAGTAAAACATGCAGTGATGTGCTATATATTTGAAGAATATTATTATTAAAAGCTTAATTATTGTGCCTATGAATATATCGGAATAGTGCCAATTTTATAAATTGTTGCAAATATGACTTAAATTGGAAATGTTGAAAAATATTAATAAAAATAGATAATTTTATTTAAAAAGGTTTCTAGGATTATCAAGCGAAATAGTTTTAACTTTGAAAAATGATGACAATTTTTTTTCTAGTATATCATTTACGACTAATCTATAAAGCTAAGCCTATATTAGGCATAATAATACAAAATATATTATAAATATACAATAAAATATTTATAAAATATACAAATAAATTACAATGCATAGGCTCGGTCCATCACAGCTTTCTTCTCATCTACAATAATTATCATTGCCAGCTATTTCAGGCACCAGGCAATATTTTAATAATTAATTGATAATTAATAATAAATAATAATTAATTAAATATGAATGTGTTGCGAAATGTGAGACCTGGGTAGTTGCTAGTGTCTTGTATGGACAACCACCATGGAAATAGATTTTAATAAATCGAAAAACATTCCTTTGTGTTAAAAAAAAATATCAGGCAGTAGAGTGTTAATAAATAAAATAAAATAAAATAAAACGAGGTATGTTGGTAGTAATTAAACTTAATAAACTGTTCGATGAAATTCCATAAAAATATAAAATTAATGCAAAAACCCAAAATAGGGAATTATGTCTAATAAGTTGTGACTAGACCATATAAGATTTGTTTTTCTTTATAATTATGGTGGTGTCATTTTTTTTTCAATAATGGCCGAGTTAAAGGCGTATACCATCTGCTATATCTAATATCTATATATTATAATTACGTATTTTCAATAAAATATATCTAGAATTTCGTAATATCGATAGTTATTAAATACCCACCCACAAAAAAAAAAAAAAAAAAAAATCACTGGAATTGCTTTATTGCTGTAAATATAAGTTATTATTACACTTACACAGCCATATAAATTATTATAACAATATAATTATTCGGAAATAATGAAGTGTAATCGTTAGTCAAAATATGAGGCCTTGCCTTTAAAAAAAACAAAAAAAAAACAGAAACAATATGGCAAATTAAATTTAAAAAAAAAATAAAAAAATGATTGTCCGCCGTAAGGAGTTTTGAACACAAATCAAGAAAAAAAAATCGTAGAAATAAGTTCAGAAATAGTGGAGATAATGGCATTTTTAACTCTAGCTGTTGTTATTGGTCATTTTTATTGAATATAAATTGATAGAATTTATTGTTCTAAATATAGTTAATTGCCTAAAAAGTTAAATTGGTATATTTAAAAAATTATGTTGAAATAATAAACCATTTTTTAATAATTTTCAGGGTTAAAAAAAATAATTGTATTACATATTTTTAGTTCTATCATAAAAAAACAAATAAAAAACAAAAGAACTATTTTTTTTTTGTATTCATAAATTAATACGGCGCACAGACGATTTTTTTTATTTTTTTTTTTTTTTTATTCGCATCTTTAAACTTAAGACCTCAAGTTTTGAGAAGATGGGTTATTTTTAACCATGATCTTTTATACACGATTTCACTACTATTTCATTTTTTTTAATTTTTTAAAAAAAAATATCTAATAAACATTCCTGATTGTAGAACACTTTATATTTTGTCCTTATACTGAGAAATAACCGAAATTGCATAGGGGGAATTGTATCTATTATAAGTTGTGACGTGACCATATAATATTTTTTTTATTTTTCTATGTCTTCCTCTAATTGTCTTGATGGCAATAAACTTTACTTCTTTATATATCTTAAATGATAACCGAGTGAAAGACGTAGTATTCTACAATAATAATGTTGTTTATTTTGTTTTTATAATGACAATCAAGTTTTAATGATCCTAAAACTCTACACGAAAATAACTGAACTGTGGGTGTATATTTTGTTAAAATTTCAAATTGTTTTTTATTATTTTTTTTATGTTATATAATTACTCGCAGTGTCCTGAACCTCTTTACAATTTTTGTCTATCTTCAAAAAGAACTGAGTTATAGGCGTAAAATTTGTATTTTTGTTTTTGTTTGTTTTATAATTAATCGCTGGGTCCTGGTCTTAAAACTCTATACGATTGTCCAACATCTTCATTTAAACATAACTAAGTTATGGCCGTAAAATATGAATAAGATTTCAATGTTAATGATTACAGTGTACAGCTGCATTCAGATAAACAATTCCTGTATATGATCACTTGAATTATTATACAAGACAATATTATACCAATACAATCGATATGCTTATTATTAAAATATATAACACAAAAAATAAATAATGTATAATACAATATACAAACAATAATAAAGCGACAAAGCGTGCTGCGTATTAGCTAAGGTGTTAAAAAGTTGAAGCTTTCGTCCAAAAAATTTATGTTTCCCGATTACCTTGGGAGAAATTATCGAGTGTGTGTGGTCTTCGTGGAATGTCTTCGTGAGCTCTCAAACTCGGCACTGAACAGATACAACCCTTATTTTCACCACAATACCAAATTTCCTTAATATTATGGTCTTTTTTTTTATTATTTCAATTTTTTTTCTCAACATGTGCTCACACATATGCACGAATAGCAAAGCAATCGCCATTTAAACACAGAAATACATCACTTAACATTAATGGCTTACTTAAGTATATTTACATAGACACGTAACTTGTTGCATGATGCATAATGTAGAGATGCGAATTTTGAACAAATAAAAAAATAATTAAATCTTTAGACTGAAAAAAAGAAAATGCCTTGTTTACAATTTTTTTTTTTTTTTTTTTTTTTTTTTTTTTTTTTTTGCAAATACAAATAATTGATTGTGAAACCAAATCATAGTTCTTCATCACGACTTATCTTGTTCAAACAAAAGATAAATCGATTTCCAAGAGGTACTAAACATTTTTTTACGAAATTTAGGTTTTGTCGTTCATTCATTTAAGGACGCTATTGTGGTAAGTTGGACAACGCTACAGTGGGATTCTCAAATTTTCTCTGTCAAGGTTTGTTTAGCAAAGGGATTTTCAATGAGTATTTCACATTACATAGGCTCGGGAATGACACTTTACGTCCCTTCCGAAGGACTGCAAGATTAAGGATATTTTACTGCCTTAAAAAAATCATAGAGTTAGCTGCCTACTATGCAAGCCCACTACACCACAGGTGTAACTTAATTTATATTTTGATACATTTGTATTATATGAACGTTTTGATGTATTAAGCTTCTCATCCGATTTCATCTTGAAAAAATACCAGTCAATTAAAACACGCGTTTGAGAAATCCAATCATTTCCAAAAAATACCGAGTACACATTTAATTCGGTTCCAAATCATACTAAAACATATCCTTCTACAAAGTAAGAATAGTGATATTTTTTTAACAGGGGTCATTTGTAATGTAGTAAGCATGAAGCCTTATATGCCCTTGGTCGCAGTTCCGAACCCTAGTAGAGGGAATTTTTTTAAAGGGAGTAAAAAATCCTTCTTTATGCCGTCTATGGGAGAGGACGTAAAATGGTCGGCGCTAATCCTAATTAATCCTGGGTAAACAGAATTTGGGACTCTCACAATAGTATAAATTGACATTAAATAAATAAACAAACAGTTACAGGTTTATGTTTATTAAAGAAATTGTTTCAATTTAAAAAATAAATCCTATTAAAGAACTAGATAAGGTTTAAGTTTGGTTTGAACCATATTTTGTTTTGCTTGTTTTATATTTAGCAAGACCAGATAATGTAAATTCTAACTTTTCTCTTTATCAAAATCCATTGTTCTATTAAAATACTGCTTTCAAAATTTTTAAAATCAAATTAATGCAGTTGCAATGAAAGATAATATGAACAAAATTAATTTAAATGAAAATACAGGAGAATCAAATCTACACGACGCTAATAGTTCTTTTTGTGACGCGACAGGCCGTGCAGGATGACTGGATTCGCGTTTCTCGATGCAATTTGTAGGGTAGGGTGATCCTTCTCTACACGTAATTTTGTGAGTGGCCATCATTTGGCTGACGGCTCCCACATACCCGGGAGAGAGGCTGTGAGTGAATCCCCATTTAATTACATCCTTATAAAATTCCCACCGGGACTGCTATTCGAACTCACAACTTTAGCATGAAAGACTAGCGCGCTAGCCACTCAGCCAAGGGCGCCCCACTAAGGATAGAATCTGTGCTTGGCCAACTTTGAATAAACTAAGTCTAAATGCTACGAAAACTCAGGCGTTGTTATAGGTTCCAATCCCCTCCTCAGATTCCATATTAGATTTCCGAGTCTAACCCTAAATGATCACCCATCACCTTCACTTGCTCTGTCAATAACCTGGGTATTACCATCGACCAAACCCTTTCCTGGAAACCCCATATCGCTCAAATCTCCCGAAGAACAATAAGTACCCACTAATTTTTCCATCGCTCCCGTCATCTTCTTCCACTGTCTACCCGTAAGCTCCTTGTATCCTCATTTATTTTATCCCACTTTGACTATTGATGTATGGTATATGGTGGCCTCCCGGCTGTGCTCGACTACAGGCTAAAGCGAATTATGAACATATATTAAAGATTTGTTCTTGGTACCCCGAAGAGGTCTCATGTGACCCATTTCTACAATGAGTTAAAGTGGCTCCTTCCTTCTATCCGCAGACAATATTTCCAAGGATCATATCTTTACCATACAATCAACTCCCTACCTCCCAATATCCACAGACTTCTGCAATTTAAATCGTCAGTCCACTCCCTCCAAACAAGATCGCGCCATTCCGACCTTTATATTCCTACCCATAGAACAACAAAGTTTGATCATTCCTTTATTGTCCGCTCCACTACTCTCTGGAATTCCTTACCTACTCATATTCGCCAAGCTTCTTCCCTACCATCATTCAAGTCCCAGCTATTCCAGTACCTACTGTCTTCCCAAAAGACGCTCAATAAAATATTTCAAATCAAATATCAAATTAAAAAAAAAAATTGTTATTTATTATTTATATTTTATATGGATCAATTATGAATAAATTTCAATGTTTAGTTTTGTTTAACACACTAGAAGTTATTATTTATTTATTTTACTCTTTTTTTTTATTATATTCATTCTTTTCTTTTTGTATCATTGTGAATCAGAACTAATTATATTCCTTTGGTTTTGTAGCCAGACACATTATATATATCTCAGTTGTACATAGGAATTGTTCTTAAGGGACCTTGTCCCAGAATAAATATCTTTTCTATTCCAAGTTCTTTGAAGTCATTGAAAAACTGATCATGAGGTTGAAACCATTTATTACAAAAATATCAATGGTTCAATAATTTCCTAATGAACCTATGAAAAATCACATAATGACGAAAAGAATAAATTAATGGGAAAATTTTACGAAAGTTAGGTGCTTTTGCTGTCATAAGAAAATATATTTACTTTTAGAAAAAAATTAAACTAAAGGCTATATTTTTACAAAGGATACGTTACGTTATTGTTAAAAATATTTTAGTTTTTTTCGGAAAGAAATGAAATATGTACTTGATACCTTTTGGAAATAATTGTAATTTTCAAATTTATAAAGCATTTTCGTGTTTTTATATAATATTTAATTAAAACTATATTATTAGAATAAGGAAGAAACAATTTTTATTTATAGTAAGAGTAAATACAATATCCAAACCTTTTCTATCATTTAATTAGTCACTCTTTTAACTATTTTTATGTTCAACGAATAAAGTCATTATTAAAAGCAAGATATTAATTTTGTCATGTATAAATGCACGATAGCATTCCGGTAGAAGTATAGAAACCCATAAAGGGTATTGTAGTTAGTAAAATATGCCTTCGAGTACCTTTTGGAAATCAATGTCTCAATGGCTTTTCCAAGTTGGGAAAAAAATCCTGATAAAGAACTTCAATTTTGTTTTAAAAAAAGACAATTTATAATATTATTAACACTAATGCCAGAAAATGTACTACCGAAACATTGCTTTAATAGGATATTTTATAATCTGAGTAATTTATTTTTCGAAGATCATTTCTATATCTAAATATTTAGTGCAAAACTTGACAAATAGTGATTATTTAATTCATCATTATAAGCTCAGCATCTGTCATCAAGGATGCGGCTTTCATGCCAGATTCACTTACTTCTGTTATTGATTTCCTCTTCTATTTTCTGAAGTCTTGTTGATTTTTGAAGTCGAGTTGGTTTCCAGGTCGCACTCAATTGTGTAGTTGAATTTTCTTTGACGGTTATTTTATACACACTGTTTCTCCTTAGTCAGTAAGTGCAAGATCCTTGGATGTTCTTCAATATGAGATTTTCTTATTAGATCTAACGATGGCTAGAAAAAGTTTTCTTCGGGCTTCAAATAGCTACAAGTGGTTATGCTTTTCTTCAAAGGTAAGGATAATTAAATTTTACACTATTCAAGTGAGTTTAATAAAGAGCCGTTTTCGAAAAAAATGCATAAAAGAGTACAAACTTCTAAAATTTATTTTCAAAAAACCGTAATCAAGTAATGTAAATGTTATCTATAATATTAAAATTTAGTAAATTTGACTATTGTCGACAATTCATAAGTACTAAAAATATAAAGTGGATGATATTACTAATCTATGTAGCATATTGACCTTTTAGGCCCAATGGCGGTTGGTTCAAACCCAGCAGATGGTCCTTGGTATGAAAGAATCCTTTGTTGTACCGTTTTTTAGAGGGGACGTAATATTAAGTGAACAAAAATTATTTTGGACTCTGAAAACCCTTTAGAGACCAATTTATCACGAGAACGAAGATTGCTTTATTCAACGCTGATCCACCAAGCCTCATGTACCCTTAGAAAGTCCAGAGAGAATGAAATCTTTATCTCCGAAAGAAAGGCCCTCTGAAGAATATTTGGACCTATCAGGGATGGTGAAAACTGGTGAAGAAGGAAAAATGTACAACTACATCAGCTTTATAGGGAGACCAACATTATTAAACTAATACAGGTTGGACTGGACGTCTTTGCTGAGCTGGCCATATTGGCGAAATGGGTGGAGAAGAAATCTTAGCCTCATGGAGGGAAGCCTTTACCAAGAAAGAGGCAGAGGACGGCGGTGACAGCTTAACACGTTCACCACCACCTTTTTTTTTTCACCCCTTCCTCGCCTTTGAAGTCTATACGGGGGGTTCTCGGACCAGGATTTGAGGGCGGAGGGATTAATGCCGACTTAAAAGTCCCCTCCGGTTCCGCGAGTTGAACTCGTAATTTTTGGTTTCAAGATATCGGTCATCTGGTAGCTAGGCAACGCGTGTTTAAAGCAACGCGCGCTAATCATCTCGGCCACCCCGCCCACCCGTTTATCCCCACGTGTGGCCCACGCTTGACTGTTCCGTGGGCATCGTGACCCACTATTGGGTCACCCTTGGCTATCCCGTGGTACCAAGAGATTCACAGGTGAGTCACTTGTTTTCAGAAAATAAGTCGATAAAAAAATATGTTTATTTTATTTTTTCTCAACATTATATGTTGTAGAAATAAACAAGCATAAAAACCTTCACAACCCCTCCCACCCTCCCTTAAAGGACTCTTAACAGTTAATTTCATTTGATTACTCTTCTTTAAGAATTTTCTTTAGCTGTGCGTTATTTATATTTATAATTGCATCCCTCATTCTGACAATATAAGAATAATTTTCAAGTATTTCCATAATTTCTCCTTCAAGTTATATGTGTATGTCAAAACTGTTACGATCTCGCATTTAGCGTGAAAGAAGCCTCGAACTGTTTTGAACTCGCATGAAACACGTTGGAACTTGCAACAGTATCGCTCCGCCCAACAAAGCCTAAACAACTAAGACAGTCTTGGCTCACGCGAAAAAACGTAGATAGATATAAACCCCGACGTGAACGTGTCTAAAAAAGTTAGATTTAAAAAAATCTAAAGGATTGCATTGATTTTTTTATGAACATGATATGGTTAATTTGCTTGAATCTACGAAATTAAAGGTACTTCGGAGGAATATGAACCCTAAACTATATAAAAGCTCGTTAGATCCTCAGAGCCATTTAAGAAAAAATCACAAAAATTTACAAAATGGGTGGTATTAAGTGGCATCTGATTTGCGAATTTTGATTAAAACGTTGCTGTAACATCTCCTGCATATATGCTCCTAAAAAAAATATTTAATTTTTATGAAATAAAAATGTACAGCATATATTTTTCGAGCTAGACTGATCACATACACACATACAGACTTTATTGCGCGACTTTTTAGACTCGAGGTTATCCTAAAACGTGTATTTCCGTTGGAAATCTCGAATTCCAGGATTTTTGCGTTTGCAGTACATTCCCTACTATATATATTAATGTATTGAGGATACTGAGGGGAGTAAAATAGGATTGGGTAATTATTATATTAATTAAATAAATTCAATAAGCTCTGTTGGCAAAAGTCAAAAGGCATTTTCCAAACCCCCTTGGATTGTCCGCGGGCTTGGGATGTCTGTGGGCTGCCCACCGCGGTACACCTGGTACATTCTAGACCCGAGCTACTAGGCTGGACTGGACTTCCCATATCAGCTCCACCCGAGGTGACGAGGATGAGAGAGAACCCGGGGGTCGTAGAGCAGCTGGATGATGAAGCCTAGAAGGGGCGCATAAGACTGATTCCACCTTCGTCAGCCGACTAAGTGTTTTGAAGGTATTTTCTTTAGTTGTAATATTGCATGGCAAGTTTAACTGTATCTCGGTATTCTCAGGCATTGTGTAAATATATTCTATATGTTTAAGTTAATTTAAATAATAATATCATTTATTGAAACCTGTCTACTTTAATCTTACGCTGAATGCCACCTACTTGGATTGGTAAACACGATACCTTTTGAAAGAAAATCCAATAGTATCATTAAATATAGTCTATATATCGATTAAAGATATCAAGTAAGCTAGTTTTTGAAGGTACCGATGCCTTAGAAAAGCATAAACATAACAATATATATATATATATATATATATATATATATATATATATATATATATATATATATTTGGGTTGTGTAGACATGAAATGTCCGTTTGCAAGGTAAAGGATTTTTATTAAAAATACCATATGAAAACAAGATAATTTTATTCGAAGTATTTACCTTCTTTTTCCACACATTTTCCCCAACGTGACACCAACTTTTTTATCCCCTAACTGAAAAACTCTGAGCTTTGAAGTGAAACAAAATCTGAAAACGCACTTTTCACTTGATCATCATTTCAAAAAGTTTTCCTTTGACGAAGTTGTCTAAATTCCTGAACAGGTGGTAATCTGTTGAGACAAGTCGGGAGAATATGGCGCAGTAAGACTTCGTGGCCCAGTTCTTTAAATTTTTGCACGGTATGTTTTGAAACATGGGGTTTTGCTGCCGCTCCGTGAGATCGTGAGGTACCCATTTATCGAGCTTTTTTACTTTCCCAATACACTTTAAATGTCTGGAAACGGTAGATACACTTGCATTTAGTTGTGCTGAGAGTTAACACTAATTTATTTAATTTAACATTAACACTCCCTTTTCCAAACGCTTTGCAAATATTTCTAGCTGCCTCAGCTGCTGAATGGCCGAGTTTAAACTCGTACAAAAATATTACTCGAAAATCGCGTGTTTCCATGTTCATATTTAGAGGTATACTAAAAAGTGGGTAATTGATTGGGGAGCTAATGTTTATAATACAAAAGTAGAGGATTAGTAACTGTTTACTTTAAATATGTAAACATTCGGAAGAAAACAACAGAGACCTGCAAAATCCTTTACGTATTTCAGAAACTATAAAAACGGACATTTTATGTGAAACAACCCAATATTATATATAGATTTTTTTTTGTTTTTTTCCCCTATTAATATAGGAAAATCCTATAATGCTGATATGAACCCTTTGTGTTAGTAGATATGGCAGAGGAATAAAAAAAAAGAAAGAATTGGAAAAACAGAAAATGGCCACTGGCAATTGATTAACTAAAGAAGATATACCAGCTTGAGTATATAAGACACTATTTAAAATTAACTCAGGTCTTTCAAATTGTAAAGGGCAAAAGCCGAAATGCTTTTAGGTACCTACAGTGTATTTTTAATGTTTTATTCACTTTAAAATGCCTTTGGGTAAAAGAAAGAAACATTTACTAATGTTTTATGTATTAAATATATTATTTTGTATGTTTTTGTTTAAAAACGGAGGATAAGATAAAAAAATAATACAGGTTATTTTAAATCTTACTTATTACAATATTAAATATTACTTATTTTAAAACTGCTCTTTCCAAATCTTATTATTTTTACAATTTTTAAAGTCGTTTTTACTTTCACTTACTATATATGGTAAGGGAAAATATTGCGACTGCGAATATTTTCGAATTCCAGTTTTCAACGGAAATACACGTTTTAGGGTCTTCTGAGTCCAAATAACCAAGTCCCGCAAAAAGGTCTGTGTGTGTGTGTGTGTGTGTAACTCTAGCGCAAAAACGAAAAATCGTACGGAACTAAAATTTTATATTTAAGGTTACTATACGCTTGATATGTTACAGCAACGTTTTCATCAAAATCGGCTAACAAGAAGATCCACTTTATAACATGCATTTTGCATCTTTTTAAGATTTTCTCAAGTACGGCACGAACGATTTTTGATTAAACTCGCTATTTTCATATATAAAATTGAATAGGCTTTAATATCATTTAGGTTTCATTCTGATTAAAATGGCCTTTTCTTTCCCTAAAGTACCTTTAATTTTGTCGATTCTATAAAAGTAACTATATTATCTTGTTACCACTGATGAAAAACAGGTAAATATATAAGTTTTGCGAATTTAAAAAAAAAAAAAACTAAAAGAGAAAACTGAAAACAAATTTTAGTGCAATTTTTTGTTTTTGAACATAAGAGCAGTAATATATATGTATGATATACCGTTGGGAAGCTAAAGATTTTAGAGAAATAGTTTATCTCATACGCAAGCTTTTAAAAGTTAATAGAGAGTGATGAGAAGAAGATAGAACTAACTGATTATTTTAGATAATAATATAATAGATTTTTTAATAAAGAAAATTCTTTCATTGATTTTAAAAATGGAGGTAAGTAAAGTGTTGCCCGCACCAGATTTTTTTTTCCATCTGTTATGAATTACTTCCACACCTATTTTCATGGTTATGTTTGTAAACAGAGCTACTTCTATGTTCAAGCAATACTATTTAGAAAGTACGATGTCTCATAGAAAAAAGAACTACGGAACATACTTGTGTACTTTGCAACATGTTAAAATTTTAGTTTTAATACAGGAATTATGAAACGTTTGCAATACGTTATAATATGTAACTAAATTCAAGTGTTTAGGTTCTATTATAAATAGAAAAACAAAACGAATTAGGAGGAAATGAAGTCTCAGTTAAAGGCGGAAAATGCATGATTATTTAGTTGTAAGAGTAAATTACATAACTCACGTCTACTGTCAAGGAAGTTAAAGATTAGAACAATACGTAAAGGAAAACGCGTGATAAGTACTATTTTTAACCAATACTAGTAGTAAGGCTCAGTTTTAACCAGTCAAAACTAGGTTTAACCAAACCTTGTGTATACATACAGCCGGTTTAACCCGCCATTGGTCCATTTAGACCAACTAAAACGGCGTTGGTCGCATGTCAGAGAATCTCTCACGCCTGATATTTTGCCCTTGAATATAGGTTTAATTTACTAAAACGCATTTATTGAGTAACATAATTATTATTATGTACATTATGAATTTAAAAGTCAATATCTAAAAAAAATCTGGTGTGGGCAACACACGAATTTCACTTACCATTAATTAAATTTAATTTCGATAGAAACATGTGTTTTATTAAAAAAAATCTAGTATATTATTATCTAAAACAATCAGTTAGTTTTATCGGCTTTTCATTACTCTCTATTAACTTTTACAAGCTTGTGAATAATTTAATATGTTTTCTGAAATATTTAGCTTTCCAACGGTATATTATACATGTATATTAATGTTCTTATTTTCAAAAACATAAAATTGCATTAAAAAATATTTTTGTTCTTTTCTCCTTCAGTTAGATATCGAATTCGTTCAACTTATATATTTACCTGTTTTTATTCATTGATAACAAGATTATATTGTTATTTTTTTTAGTATCTTCAATATTAAAGGTACTTTAGAGGAAGAAATTTTGAAATATCGGCATTTAAGCCCTGTCAGACTATTTCAATCAGAATGAAACTTAGATGATATTAAAATCCATCAAATTTTACATCGATATAGCGAGTTTAATCAAAATCGTTAGAGCGTCGTGAAAAGGTCCAAAATACATGATATAAAGTGGCTCTTCCGCTCAGCTTGTTTTGATGAAAAAGTTTTTGTAATATCTTGGGCGTATATTTGTCCTAAATATGGAATTTCAGTTCCATAGGACTTTTCGTTTTCGCCCGGGAGTTACCACTGCTATGTATCGAGAATACTGGTAGGAATAGAAATAATTTAGAATCATTTGAAATAGAACAGTTTCCAGGCTACAAGCAAAAACATTTCTTAGAATGGCTATACAAAAAATAGATCTCTCCACTCCTAAAGCAGGAATAGCGGGGTACATGAGGAGTCTTAGCGCGGGGACGAGAGGAAGCGGAAGTCCAGCCACGGTCGGGGGGTCAAGCCAGGGAACAATTATGCAGATCTGTCTAAGGTACTTTTATGTTATATTATGTAGTAAATCTGAGCCTCAGTATTCTCGAAAATAACAATGCCTCACTGTGTATTTTTATGTGTAATGATATGTGGTATTATATAAATAAATGTGTATTTTAAGCCAATTACTTAATTCCCCTTAACGCCACCGAATCATAGTACCACACACAGAGAGACCTTTTTGCGGGACTTGGTCATTAAGACTCAGGGAACCCTAAAACATGTAATTCCGTTGAAAACTGGAATTTGAAAAATTTCACGATTGCACTTCTTTCCTTACTATATATTTCATATTTAGGTAAGTGAAAATAAAATTTCAATAAAAAAAAAAATATATATATATATATATATAATCAAACCTATGTTTTTGGTTGAGTTTCAACAGTTCCTTTTGATATTCTTTTACAAAAATATATAATTTGAATATTTATTGCTGCAACATTCATCATAGTAACAAAATAGTCAAAGGCCACTTACACCTCATTCTCAAACATAATTTGTCTTCATCTGGTCGACTACATCTACACCGCCCTTTATGAGGTTATAAAACGTGATTACTTCTCGTTTATATAAAGTTCCCGTTTCTTCATTATATTTACATTTTCATAAAATGTTGAAAACATAATGACATTTTTTGGTATATATAATATATATAGTATATATTCCAGTATCTGAGTGCTAAACAAGGGCCTCTCTTAACTGAAAATATTGGTGGGATTTTCATTATGTTTTCTGGAAACCTAATTATAAAAAAAAAAAAAAAAAAATGCAAACATGGATGGTCGCACGTTAGAGAAACTCTCACAATTGACAAAAACTAGGAACACGGATGGACTCACGTGAGAGAATTACTCACACCTTGAGACAGGTCATAACGAGACAAAACCAGTTCATACATATGCCAAATTTTCTAGAACTCAGATAACGCATGAAAAGGACTAATTTTACTATTTCAAAGGATATGACCGATTATCATACTTTAAGGAATGTTTTAATTATTTTTTTTATTCTAAGTTAAAGTCGTCATTCTCGCTAAAGAATTCTTAACAATTGATATTTATTGTAACTATGATCCTATTCAAAATGGAAAAGAACCACCATTTTTGACTCGATTCTCCTTTTAAAAGGATACGAATCGAAATAATTCACTGGTAAGATTAACACACTAAAAAGGACACTTTTTAATATAGAAACTCTCTTCCCATTGCAAGAATCGGTCCGAAATAACTTAAGTCTGTCTATATTACGGAGGGAGAGATGGGTTACGCACGAAAAGGGCTAATTTTACTATTTAAATGTGTTAATATAACTGTGAGAAATAATCTCACGCGGCAATTAACGGCGGGTTAAGCCTCAGCTTTTCAGCCATTAATTATAAGACTATGGGATAATACTTCAGTTCTGTATTGACTTCACATATCTTTCCCAAAACTGAATTTGATTTCAGTCAGAATTAGTTTTCGTAACTTGGCTATAATATTTTGTACAACAAGCCTCAAAAAGAAAAAAAAAAAAAAATATGGTGTCACTTTTTGGACAGCAGCCGAGTAAATATCAGTCCTGCCTTCTTTCTCAGCAATTAAAGAACTAAATGCTTAGTCAATTCATATATACTCGCATACATTTATAGTGTGAATATATTTTTTATATATTTAGTTTGGTGTGGGAAGGAATGAAGAGTGGGAGGACTGCCCCACATACTAAAGGTCTTCCTACACGTTTTAGTTAAAGGTTAGAACTAGTATTGACCAATCAATGCGGTGCTGGTGTAGCTTTAATGAACATAATGAAGTCACCACAGAAATCTCGAGTTAAGTTTTTTTACTCCGACTAAGTGGTTCAACAATTATTTTGTGACTGTTCTAATAAATTAAACTTTATCAACTTACTCCGGGAAAAATATATTTGTAGCTTCTTGGACAAACTATCCTTTAGAGGTTGCCATAGCTAGGAAGGGTAGGCACTGTATTTTAGGCGATTAAAGTCACACAGCGCAGTGTGATGATATTGCGGGTTAGTAACCAAAATTACATGAAATTTTGATTAAATCAAGATGAATAAATAAAATCCTACTGATTTTATAATTTTTACTTTCACTTACTATATATAGTAAGTGAAAGTATTGCGATCATGAAAATACACAAGAGCTTGTAAAAGTTAATAGTGAGTGATAATAAGCCGATAAAACTAAGTGATTGTTTTACATAATAATATCATAGATTTTTTAATAAAACTCATGTTTCTATAGAAATTCTATTTAACTGATTCTTTAATGGTTTCACTCATTTTTATCTCTTACTGTTTTTGAAAATTCTTTAATCGATTCTAAAAACGGAAGTAAGTGAAAGTCGTGTGTTGCCCGCACCAGATTTTTTAAATTATTTTTTTATTGGGTTGATGCAAAATTAATGCAGGTTTCCTCTATTGCAATTTATCTTAATTCCAATTGTGTAAACAAAGCTAATCCTAACATTGATCATTATTATACCAAAACAAACCTTATCTAATACCCTCTCTTTCACCATGAATTTTTTTAGTAAAATCGTTTTGTTCAGTGTGTTCAAAGGTCTTGAATCGAAAATGTCAAAGTGCGATTTTCGTCAAATTTATTTTTACGAATTTAAATTAGGGCGCAGCGCTGCGCAAACGGCTCGTAATATTAATGAAGTGTGGGGTCAGAGGGCTATTAATGAGTGCACGGTGCAGCGTTGGTTCCAGAAGTTTCGCAGAGGAGATTTCGACTCGAAGACAAGGAAGGTCGGGGCCGTCATCTTGCTCTGGACAACGACCATCTGAGGTCAAAAGTGGAAGAAGACCCAACCAAAACCACACGAGAAATGACGGCGGAACTCGGTGTGAACCAATCCACAGTTGTACGCCACTTGGAAGCAATTGGTAAGGTAAAAAAGTTGGCCAAGTGGGTGCCAGTAGTAACGCCAGACCACACGTTGCACAACCAACGCTTCGACGACTGCACGAGTTGGGCTACGAAGTTCTCCAACATCCGCCTTATTCACCTGACCTCTCTCCTACAGAATTCCACTTTTTCAGGCATCTGGACAACTTTTTGAGGGAGAAAAATTTTCAAAACCAGGACGACATTGAAAATTCTTTTCGTGATTTCATTGAGTCCAGGGATTCGGATTTTTTTTCTGGTGGAATAAGAAAGCTTGTTGAACGTTGGCAAAAGTGCATTGATTCAGATGGAAATTATTTTGATTAAATATATATGGTTAAAGTAAAGATATGGCGTATTTACAATACCTACTAAAAACCTGCATTAATTTTGCATCAACCCAATACAAACTGCTACTTAATGTCTCGAAATTATTTTTCGGAATCAGCAAAGTCTCTACAGAAAACTTTTGCTGCAGGCCTGATAGGCATGGGGAAGGAAAGTGCCAAGCAGTACCTCTAGCTAGGCTTTAATTTACCTGAGAGGTCTCTCATTACACTTCTTTTAACTCCCTTCTAATAGGTATTTCAGCTATTGAGAAGACGTTTTAAATTCTTATTAGAGGATCTATGCAGTTCTCTTAGACCTGTATAGAGACAGATGATAAATGATTTATTTAAATTCGGATGCCTAAAATAAAGTCGTTAAATAAAAAAAAGTTTAAGGTAATTTATTCCTGTTGGTCCAGCGGAATGAATCACTAACTACTTACTCAGGTTAGAGTGATTATTTCTAAAATAACTCATCCTGTTTGCCATTACTGGATAAGAATTGACGTAACCCCCGAAAGCAAAACAGAAAACAAAAAAATCGGGTGCGCGCAACACACGACTTTCACATACTGATGTTATAATCAATTTAAGAATTTTCAAAAACATTGAGAATTGAAAATAAACCGTTACATAATTAATTACGTTTATGTTTAATTTCAATAGAAAAATTATTAGATAATATTTTTTCTAAAATTTTTAGCTGTTCCTACGGTATATTATAAATCTATATAACTGTTTTTATGTTCAAAAACACAAAAATTGCATGAAAAAAATATTTTTACTGTTATCTCATTTCGTTGGATATCGAATTCACTTAACGTTATTTTTATATCTAGCCGTTATTTATCAATGCTAATAAGTTGATGTGCCTTTTCAAATATACGAAATTAAAGGTACTCTAGAGGAAGAAAATTTAAACTATCGGCATTCCAGCCCTGTAAGACTATTTCAATCAGAATGAAACCTACATTGTATTAAAGCACAGCGATATATAGAGTTTAATCAAAATCGTTAGAGCCGTTTTTGAGAAAATCGTAAAAAGGTGCAAAATGCATAGTATAAAGTACATCTTCCGGTCAGCTGATTTTGATGAAAAAGTTTCTGTAACATTGCGTGCGTATAGTTGACTTAATATGAAATTTCAGTTTAACAGAACTTTTCGTTTTCGCTCGGGAGTTACCACACAGGTCTTTTGCCGGGACTTGATCATTTGGACTCAGGAGACCCTAAAACGTGTATTTCCGTTGAAAACTGGAACTTGAAAATTTTCACGATCGTAATACTTTCCCTTACTATATATTTTATATATACGTTGGTGAAAGTAAAACATCCTATTTTTAATAATTGATGTCCTCTGTTCAATTAATCTAATAATGAATAAAACCCACGAAAAGAATCTCCAACTGCCTCATATGGAAATTTGGATTATTTGTATGATATCCCATCATGTTTGCCATTACTAGATGAAAATAGACGTAAGTCCCGAGGAAAAACAAAACAAAAAAAAAACATCATGTTTTGACAATTGATCAGCAGATGACAACACAACAAAATAAATGAGAGAAGTTGGTTCAGGGTCTAGTCAATTTAACACATAATTAAGCGTAAACTTAATTTATTGGTGCCGACGTTTCGGCCTAAATTATGCGATAATCTAATAATCTCCGATTATTGCATTGTTGTTGACTGACGCCTTTTCAGCACACACAACCACCCTGAAGAAGGCCTATAATTTAGGCCGAAACGTCGGCACCAATAAATTAAGTTTACGCTTAATTGTGTGTTAAATTGACTGCATCCTGAACCAACTTCTCTCATATATACACACAGTCAACCATTGTCACTTCATGATGATTTCACAACACAATAATGTTTATAACAGGTACGATTGAGTTCTTGATTTTAATGTAATAATTTTAAAACAGGTCTATGCATAAACTATTTATTGTTATCTTGCTTTAAAGCGATTAACTTTTCTTTCGGTCATCAAGATGTTTGTCTCGGTGTAAGGTTGGATGGCTAGTTCCAGTGCATGAGAGACCTAAATCGTACAAAAAGAACCACGCAATATATCCGATCCATGAACTATTTGGACGTCTGAAAACAGAACATTCTTAAAAGTTTCTTCACACAGCTGAAAAGGAAATTTAAATCAACAATTATGAATTTGATGTCGGCATGGCAAATGCATGAAGATAAAAGATGAATGGGTTCGAGAAGAGTGGGTTTGAAGAAGAACAAAACTACAGAAAGGTAAGTTGGAACGGGGAGTACCTGCAGCGTTCAGTAAATTGCCAGTAGCCGCTTTGAACCGATGATAGAAGGTGGGGACCTCCGGGTAGCCGTCGAAGCTGAGGAAGCCCGCCGGCCTACCGGAGTCCATAGGCAGGCTCATCTTCCGCTTCCTAAAGGGCATGAGCATCGTTGTTGGACCTGAAACATTACAATCCCATTTCTATAATAAAGGCTATCTGTTACACTCAGAACAAGGCATCATCGGTTTGGAAGAGGTCATCGAGGCTTCTTTTGTGTCTTCGGCTCAGATCAGAAAGCGTGAAATACTCTTCTTCGAAGGAATCCGATGTTCTGTTTGAAAGCATAGACAACACAGTCGTATCTCACTAACAAGGATAGGATCCCAAAATGTGTCTCACTAATTTTTAAGACGTTTTTTTTAGGTCAACACGTTCCCGTCAGGGCGAATATCTATTTCCGCGTGAGGCGGACTATCTTAGCTACTTATGCTTCGTGTGGCGGGGCGGTACTGTTGCAAGTTCCAACGTGTATAATGCGATATCACAACAGTTCGAGGCTTCCAACGTGCAAAATGCAAGAATGTAACAGTTTTGACATACACATATGACTTGAAGGAGTAATTATGGAAATGCTTAAAAAAATATTCTTATATTATTATGTATTATTAAAAACGATTCTTATATTATTATTATTATATTATATTCTTACATCATATTATGGGGAAAAAATATGAAAAGAAATCACGCTACAGCTAAATACAATTCTTAAAGAAGAGTAATCAAGTGAAATTAACAGATAAGAGTCCTTTGAGAGGGGATGTTGAAAGTTATAATATATTTAATAAATAAACGCTTATGTTAGTTAATTTATACAACATATAATGTTGAGAAAAAATAAAATAAACTTATTTTCTAAAACAAGTGACTCACCTGTGATGCCACGGAACAGACAAGCATGACCCACCCGTGGGTCACCCCGGCGTGAACGTGTTAAACTATACATTAAACCATTAATCTGTTCAAAATATTAGGGGTCAACGCTCTCCAAGAGGCGCTTAAAACATTTGGTTGAAACACACATTTTATTTAGTATCTATGGTTTTAGTGAAGGTAAAAAAATAAGTTTGGTGACAAAATTACTCTATTTTTAAAACGGAATAATTTAAAAAAAGAGACATTAAAATATTTAAGTTTTATGCTTGGTAATAACCCTAAAAATATAAATAATCTTGTCAAAACATTAGTTTTAATAAGGTTTCTTTAAAACCTTACCTCTAAAATGGAGTATTCATCTGAGCACAGTTTCATAAAAACATTATTTATTTATGACGCCTCTACCGTTGTGGGTCATTGGCGTTCACACTTACATTTTATACTCTGTTATAATATAAACTTCTTTTTAAATACTTGAAGAGGATATCGGCTTTGTTTTCATCATCTTGTAATAATTCTTTTAGAGTTTTTCCACTTTTAGTTCAATTCTTAATTCACTGAAAATTGGACAATCCAATAATATATGTTTCACTGCCCTCAATATGTTACAACTTGTACAAGTTGGGGCTTCTAAACCTCGCAGGAGGTAGCCGTGGGAGAACTCACTATGTCCTATCCGAACCTTGCAGAGGATCACTTCTTCTCTCCTTGACTTTCTGCTGGAGGTCTTCCAACGGGCACAATCTTTTTTTATTTCATTTAATTTAGATGAATTTGCATTCTATTCGACTTGCCACTTTTCATTCTGTGAAGAACTGAACTGCCTTGACCAGTCCTGCATAGGGATTTTGTTGGCTATCGTTGCTTGAGGTGTTGTTTGGTGACAGACGAGCACAGTTGCCAAATATGCCACTGTGTGCAGGAGTCCATATAAACACCACTTCTTAATTCTTCATCAGGATTTCACGGTAATATTATGGATTTCTGCCACTACCGGATGCCTAATCTTTGAGCTATGAATAACTTTCAAAACGATCTTTGAGTCAAACACAATGGCAAATTTTTGATAATGCTCTGAACCTCTTATATACAACAGAGCTTCTCTGATGGCATTAAATTATTAAAAGTACTGTTTTGACCAGATTATTTATTTTATTAAATTAATAAGTCAAAAGCACCTTTAAGAAGTATTATGTGATCACCCAAATATTTCTTTTGGTTTATATCAATAATAACAAATTAGAAAAATATTTAACAAATATTCCGCTCTGAAATATCATTGGAAGATCCCTAGCTAGTGTGAGAGGCGAGTTCACAAAGCTTGATACAGAAGCAAGGCGTGTGGGTCTTAGAGGTAATGAGAGTAAAACCAAGGTAATGGCATGCAGAAGGAAGAAGCCAGTGCACCCTCAACGTACATGTGCCATCAGAGATTACACGCTGGAAGTGGTGAACAGTTTTAGCCCCCTCGGGGCCCGTATCAAATGAAGATGCTAATGAGGATGAGGAGACAAGAGCTATTTAAAATAGGCGGCTGAGAATAAAGCATATTTTGCTCTTATTAAGCTATTCATAAGTAGATTGCTGAGCAGGACCACTAAAATTAGGCTGTACAAGACACTCGTTAGACCAGTGACAACATATGGATGTGAGACATGGACGTTTAACAAAACTGCTTCTGAAAAAATGGACCGATTTGAAAGAAAAGTTTTTAGACAGATCTTCGGACCAATCCAAGAGTTAGAAAGATGGAGGATAAGGACAAGCAAGGAAGTATATCGGCTGTATCAGGAATTAGCAGTGTCCATGTTCGTAAAGATCCAGTGTCTTAAATGGCTAGGCCATGTTCTCAGGATGGAAGATTCAAGAGCAGCCAAAAGACTATACATGCATGACCCTGATGGAGTGCGACCGAGAGGAAGACCCAATACCAGATGGCGGGACAATGTAAGCGGCGACCTCCGAAAGCTAGGAATAACGATAACAATGGCAGAAGATAGAGCACAGTGGGAAGGGCTGGTTGAGCAGGCCAAGGACAGCTACATGCGTCTCTTGTGCCAGTAGAAGAAGAAGAAAAAAATAAGGCAATTTTGATACCAAACTTATTTTTATACCTGTTCGATAAATATTAGGCAGTTATACAAAAGAAATTCTTGGATATATTTTTTTTAAAAACAATTTATTTAATCCAGTCATCGCAACGTTTCAGCCTCTAGGGCCATTCTCAAGCTTCTGGAACCAATAACAATTTAATTACAACACATAATAAATTATTTTTAACAATTATGTCATCTACCATGCATATCCATCTTAATTATCATTTCATTTCACCGCTTTTCAGCAGCTTCGTCATATTTTTTTTTAAATATCATTTTTCAAAAATACCTGTATTCAAAAATATCATATTATTTTTCATCATCAATTGAAAAAGGGATCTATTTATTCAAAAAAGAAAAGGAACATTTTTATCAACTTACTCAACAGTTTTCGGCCGTCTTATAGGTGTTCTCGTGCGCGACTAAACTTGGGGTGGGGATGCCAAAGGATAATACGAATACATAAAGGATATTGAATACAGGTTTTTTTGAAAAATGATATTTAAAAAAAATTGTGACGAAGCTGCTGAAAAGCGGTGAAATGAAATGACAATTAAGATGGATATGCATATTATGACATAATTATTAAAAATAATTTATTATGTGTTGTAATTAAATTGTTGAAAATGTATAAATGCAATGAAACTTTAATTGATTACAGAAGCTTGAGAATGGCTGAAACGTTGCGATGACTGGATTAAATAAATGTTTTAAAAAAAAATATATCCAAGAATTTCTTTTGTATAACGGCCTAATATTTATCGAAAAAATATTCAAACAAAAGAACAATTACGACAATGATGAGAAAAAATATTTTTATACCTTTACTAGAACCAGAGATATTTAAAGAAAATGTGTTTTTCGCCCGGAAACTTTCCGATTTTCTTACGGACTCCTGAAGAGTGTTGGCCCCTTATATTTGGCAAAGTCATAATTAATCTAGTTTCAATCTAATAAAAAAAAAAAAAAAAATCAGTGAGGCACATTTAAAATCCTCTCCTTGTCAGATCAAGGCACCATCAGTTTGGAAGATGTCATCAAAGTTGTCTTCGGTACAGATCGGGAAAACGTAGAATACTCTTCTTCCAAGAAGCTTGCAGATCTGTTTGAAAGCACAGAGTCATACATTAGGAAACTCAATAGGCGGTAAAACATTCTAGCTGTTTTGTTTGTTTTCTTATTGGTAATTTATGCATACTAACTTTTGGCTAGTTTATGTGTTGGCATACTTTAGTTTGGGTCCTAAATTTTTCCTATCCAGGTTTAATCAAGATAGGCTTCATACATCAAAAGAGTACCTGGCATCGCACGTTCACGTTTTTTACGTATGCTCGTTACAACCATGGATATTTTACTTACTTTCAAAATGCCTCAGAATACCTGCAAGGGTTGTACCGGCGACATTGGGCATGGTAGGCTGTTATCCCTGCCATTACACCACATGTGACCTCTTGTGCGTTAATTTTAAAATATTATGATTCAATTGAATGCCCGAAGCTGTGTAATAATCTAATTGAACAGGGTATATCTACGAAGTTTGTTCAGGATTCCCTGTGTTGTAGCTTAACAGCGTTCTTTACCCAAGGTCGTGTGTTCGAATCTGACTAACGTTCCTAGGTTTTTTTTAAATTAAGTAAAAGTCCTTAATTATGCTGTCCTTCGGAGGGGACGTAAAATAGCGAGCGTATACCATGTCAGGTACTCGTTAATGATCCCCATCCTAATTAAAACTTATAGGAAATATTAAGGACTCCCACGGTAGCATCTTCCGATTAGCCTGAGTAGCATAAAATTATGTAAAATGAATAAACGAACCTAGGAAATCAGTAAATTTGGTAGCAACACCAACAGAGTTAGAGAGTGACAATAAAACGCCAACATTAAAAAACGCCGCAAATTATTACACAATGGTTTGTTATTTCCAAATAACAATATTAGGGTATATCTGTTTATAGGCAATTAAGTAATATGAAAAGAAATAATTCAAAGGATAATATCATGTCACTAGTGCTGATTTCAAAACGCAATATCTCAGCTAGTTGTTAACCAATTTCAATGATTCTTTTTTCATTTTGTCGAAAAATTAATTCTCTATCAAATGACACTAAAAGCAAAAATGTTGGTATTTATTAATAGGGGAAATTTCAATTTAATTCTTTTATTTTTTCTCTTTTTGATGATTATATATTAATTTTTTTTTCTACCTTCGAAAATAACGTAGTTACAAGCATATATGTGACCGAGATTTCAATTTTTTTCTTCTTTTCGTTTATCGCGCTATACTATCGTCAATAGTTACAAGTTTATGAGCGTATTTATGTGTACAATTTCATATTTTTACTTTCACTTACTATATATACTAAGGGGAAGTATTGCGATCTTGGAAATTTCCAAATTCCAGTTTTCACGAAATAGACATTTAAGGGTCCCCGGAGTCCAAATAACCAAGTACCGCAAAAAGGTCTATGTGTGTGTTTAAAGGTACCTCCCGGGCGGAAACGGTAAGTCCTATGAAACTGAAATTTCATAGTAATGCATAGTATACATTTTGCACCTTTTTTCGATTTTTTCGAAAACGGTTCCGAGGATTTTGATTAAACTCGCTATATCGATTTAAAATTAATTGGGCTTTAATATCATGTAGTTTTCATTCTGATTTTAATGGTCTGACAGGGCTTAAATGCCGATATTTTGCATTTGGTTTGTAAAGTACCTTTAATTTTGTAGATTTTATAAAAATAAATATATTATCTAGTTACCACCGATGAAACACATAAATATATAAGTTGAACGAATTCGATATCTAAAACATAGCAACAGTAATATACACGTATAAAATACTTTTGGAAAGCTAAAGCTTTTAAAATAAATATGATCTAATGCACAAACTTGTAAAAGTTAATAAAGAGCGATGAAAAGCCGATAAAACTGATTATTTTAGATAATAATAAAATAGATTTTTTAATAAAACACATGTTTCTATATAAATTTAATTTAATTTATTCTTTAATGGTTTCACTCATTTTTATCTCTTACTGTATTTGAAAATTCTTTAATCGATTTTAAAAACCGAGGTAAGTGAAAGTCGTGTGTTGCCCGCACCAGATTTTTTTTATAATTAATCGCGTTTTTTGGTTGTAAAACACCGATAAATTTTTTCTCTATCTTTAAAAATAACAGATTTATTGGATTAAATCACGTTTAATCGGCCTTCATTTCAAAACTTACCAGCTGATATCAACGTCTAGATGTTAGGATCATCGTTGCATGGCCTAGTATTTTTGTGGCGAATTTCAAAAAAATTGGTAGAGTAGCTTCGGCGTAGGGCGGACAAACGGTTCTTTCTTTTTATTCGTTATTCGGATCCTATGCATCTTGATACGTAAGCTCTCAAATTTTGAGCAGGGTTAATCTTTTTTTTTTTAATTTTTTTTTTTTTGGTCGATTACAAAGGTTGATTATTGAAAATAATAAACAAAAAGTGTAGGTTAAACGTAATTCATTTCATCAAAAACGATCAGACTACAAAATTAAATAATAAACAGTAGTTCTAGCTAAAAATATTATATAGAAACATTCTTAATGCGAGCAGCACCAACACGGATTTTTTGACATAATTTCCTTGTGTCGTCTTTTTTTATTTATTTAACGTCACTTTATGCTGCTATGGCTAATCGGACGATGCTACAGTGGGAGTCCTAAATTTTGCCTATCCAGGTTTTATTAGGATAGGGATATCTTTAACGAGTACCTGACATCGCACAGGCTCGGGACCACCTTTTAACGTCCCCTCCGAAGGACGGCGTAGCTAAGGATTTTCTACTCCCATTAAAAAATCCTAGGACCACCTGCGGGTTTGAGCCCGTGACCTTTAGCATGGGAGGCTGTTATGCTAGCCACCAGCTACAAGTGATCCCGTTCGTGTCGTCTTTATCTAAGTACGTACTCGACGGATAGAACTGACGTGGTGCCAGTATCGAAGTAATACGCATATTTATTCTTTAGAGCAATTAGAGGGTAATGTGATAATTTGGAAGGCCTGGGAGATGTTTTAGGAATGACAAGAAACAGGCTCGAAGCCAATTTGGCAGGAGATCGCGACATTAAGAATCATTTGCTTTAATTTAATTTAGTTTTTGCTGAAACGCCTTAAAATTACATTAATTTAATAAAAAAAAAAAAAGGTCTTCCTCATTATGAATCTTCATGGGTGTGATCCATCAAGCGATGGATGTGGAACATGAGTATCGTTTTATTCAGAACAAAACAAAAATGGTGGAATTTGTCGAAAGATAATAATAATAGGCTTGACGAACTCAATACCGATATCACTAACTAACGCTTAAACAGATTCATCTAATGATCACCGCCCTTGAGATCAGATAACACATTCCTCCCATCGACGCTTCGGCCTACCACTCGGAGCCTACCAGTCAGTTCAGCGTATACCAATGTTTTCGAAATTCGTTCTTCATTTGAGCCCAACAACGTTACACCCATATGAGTTGCCGCGATGCTATCAATGCAATTATACTGACAGGATACTAGCTCCGCAATTCCGCGTTTTGTAACCTTCTTAATTCTCCAGTAGCTTCATCTCTCTTTGGAGTAAATATTTTAAGTAGAACCTTATTCTCGAAAACATTAATGCGTTGTTCATCCTTCAAAGTAAGTGACCACATTTCACATCCGTATAGAACCGTCAGGAGAATAATAATTATATAATTTCTAAGCTTTCGGTTTGTTGAAAGATATAATATACACACAAAATATTAAACATTTCTGTTAAAGACATTTATTAATTTACCTACTTCCTCAAAATATGTGTTAACGAGAGATAGAGCCTATTTTCGGTGTTTCGATAAAAATGCTCATGTTTAATTTTGGTTGTATAATACTTGTCACCAGGACCTTTATATTTTAGCTAGATTGGTTTAAAAGAAAAATATGTATACGCTCTTACTGTTAGTGTTGCAAAAACAACATAAATTAAACCATTACATATAGTTTATTAACCAAATCATTCAATCATACATTTTCGACCTTCTGCAATTCAAATCCTCTGTCCATTCCCGTTATACACGCTCTAGGCCTTCAGATTTATAATACACTTCAGTCCACCGATCTACAATTTCGACAACTCTTTTCTTAACCGATCTTAAATCCTATTCCATTCCTCTTTTTATTCGTCACTTCGAAAACCTTCCTACCTTCAAACCCCGAATGTTTAATCATCTCATAATTATCCAGTCACTATAGAAGTGTAAATATATATATATTTTTTTCCCTTTAAATTCGTTACAACAATACTAGTTGTATTTATACACAGTCAATACGGCCACAATATTTATTGGCCGTTAATACAGTTTATTACTTCATAGATGTTTAAATAATTCTTTCCGAAACATCTTATCCTAATTTCACACAAAATGGGGCATGTAGCGAGGAAATGAAAGGTATCTTTTATTATATGTATATATGTATATATATATATATATATATATATATATATATATATATATATATATATATATATATATTGAAAGATTAAACATATATTTTTGATTTTTGCCGTTAGTTTTTTTTTTCTCTATTAACTAACAAGTTGCTTTCGATACTAGACTGCCATTTTTATTTTAAAAGGTTTAACTATTAAAGAAGTTTTTGATTTGTTGGAGAACACTTATAAAAGACTTTAACCATATTTGAAACTTGTAATATATATATATATATATATATATATATATATATATATATATATATATATATATATAAATATATATATATTTATATATATGTAATTGTCTATATTATTGTTTTAAGCCTGATAATAGAATCAGTGAGTGAGATTGTTTTACTGTTATTGTAAATGTATAAATAGTTACTGTTGTATAAATTGTAAAACTGAACAGGTCGGCTCCGGACTAGACTGACCATAGTTCTATTAATGTTTTTTATATGTTATATTTTTTTTTAGTAATATGCTGAAATAAAAAAACAAAAAAAAAAAAAACAGTTATCCATCTATTATCTACCTGTCTATCTGTATCTATTGGGTTGATGCAAAATTAATGCAGGTTTTTAGTAGATATTGTAAATACGCCATATCTTTACTTTAACCATATATATTTAATCAAAATAATTTCCATCTGAATCAATGCACTTTTGCCAACGTTCAACAAGCTTTCTTATTCCACCAGAAAAAAAATCCGAATCCCTGGACTCAATGAAATCACGAAAAGAATTTTCAATGTCGTCCAGGTTTTGAAAATTTTTCTCCCTCAAAAAGTTGTCCAGATGCCTGAAAAAGAGGAAGTCTGTAGGAGAGAGGTCAGGTGAATAAGGCGGATGTTGGAGAACTTCGTAGCCCAACTCGTGCAGTCGTCGAAGCGTTGGTTGTGCAACGTGTGGTCTGGCGTTATCGTGGAGCAGGATCGGCCCCTTCCGATTCATCAATGCTGGGCAAAGACGTTGCAATTTTTGAGTTCCGAGTTCCGCCGCCATTTCTCGTGTGGTTTTGGTTGGGTCTTCTTCCACTTTTGACCTCAGCTGGTCGTTGTCCAGAGCAAGATGACGGCCCCGACCTTCCTTGTCTTCGAGGTCGAAATCTCCTCTGCAACCAACGCTGCACCGTGCACTCATTAATAGCCCTCTGACCCCACACTTCATTAATATTACGAGCCGTTTGCGCAGCGCTGCGCCCTAATTTAAATTCGTAAAAATAAATTTGACGAAAATCGCACTTTGACATTTTCGATTCAAGACCTTTGAACACACTGAACAAAACGATTTTACTAAACAAATTCATGGTGAAAGAGAGGGTATTAGATAATGTTTGTTTTGGTATAATAATGATCAATGTTAGGATTAGCTTTGTTTACACAATTGGAAGTAAGATATTGCAATAGAGGAAACCTGCATTAATTTTGCATCAACCCAATATATCTATATCTATATATATATATAGATGAGGAAGATGGTTGGGGGTGCGGTCATAAATTAAAAACACACAATTAAAAATAAGCGTTATTTTAATTATGTATATATATTTATACATTATATATATATATTATTAGCGTATATATTATTATAGCGTTATTTTAATTATATATATATATATATATATATATATATATATATATATATATATATATATATATATATATATATATAATTTTACGTATTTAAGTCATCATCTAACAGCTATTGTGCTTTTTCAGGTTTCAATTTAAGTGATAAATCGTTAAAAAAGTTTGTAGATATGATAAGTCCAGCTTTAAATGATGGTGTATAATGGTAAAATTATATATTTTTAAACTCATTATACCTGAGATGTTACATCAACATTTTATCTAAAACTGACTAACCACAATAGCAACATTATACTAAATTTTTGGCAATTTTATACGATTTTTGCAAACACGGTTATAACAATCTTAATTAAACTCGCTAAATCGAGATAAAATGTATTACTCTTTAATAACATACAGGTTTCATTCTGATTAAAATAGTCTGAAAAGTCTTAAATGCCGGTATTTCATATTTCCTTCTTCTAAAGTACTTAAATTTTGTACAAAACATTACCCATTTCAACTAGTTACCATTGATAATTCACAATTTTTACTTTGATATGTTATATTTTGTCTCCATTGAACAATAATAATAATAATAATGCTAGAAGATAAAACGAATTTGACAATTAACTAAAAGAGAAAAAAGATTATTTTTTTTTAATATAGGAATAGTAAGATAGATGAATAATATAGAAAGCTAAAGATTTTAGAGAAAAAAAAAAATACTATCTTAAATATAAAGTATTTTCTTATACAAATTGGTGAAAATTGAATATGTATTTGTTGCAGATAATAATTTTTTGTTCTTAGATTTTTTATTCTGAAATAATTGTTTCTTCATTAAAACACATGTATTTCATTAATTTTTTTTTCAACTGTAACTTCATTAAAAAGTGCTGAAAGTGATTTTAACGTTGATGGATGAAAGTTGTGTGTTACGCGCAACAGATTTTTTAATTATTTTTTATATTTAAAAAAATAAAATATTTTATAAATTATATATTCCGAATATTCATTCTTTAAAATGCAACATAGAAAGGACCTTACCATCTCCCTCTGTGAGAAATTAAAACAAGGGAGAGGGAATCTGTCAAGAAGATTTTCTCTCTGCGGTTGACACCTCCTTAATTAGCCCGAGTCGATGTGGCTAGAGGAAATATTTTATTAACAAATAATATCCAGCAATTATATAAATTTGTGGATTATGATAATCGCATTATACTTATTTTTCTTTTAATTCATCCGGATTATTGTTAATTTTAAATGCTATATTATACTATTGGGTTGGGTCACATGAAATGTCCGTTTTCAAGGTAAAGGATTTTATTAAAAATACGATATGAAAACTGCTTGGTAGGGGTTTCCTTCTACTGTATGTTTGAGGACATCGTTGTCTATTACGGACGGAGGTCTTCCTCGGGGCAAGTTTTCCAAGTCGGTATCCCCAGCTGAAAACTTAGCAAACCTACGGCGAATGGTCCGTTCATTAACACTCCCTTCCCCAAACGCCATGCAAATATTTTTAGCGGCCTCAGCTGCTGAATGGCTGAGTTAAAAATCGTACAAAAATATTACTCGAAAATCGCGTGTTTCCATGTTCATATTTCGAGGTATACTAAAAAGTGGGTAATTGATTGGGAAGCTAATGTTTATAATACAAAGGTAGAGGATTAGTAACTGTTTACTTTAAATATTTAAACATTCGGAAGAAAACCACAGAGACCTGCAATATCCTTTATGTATTTCATAAACTATAAAAACGGAAATTTCATGTGAAACAACCCGATAAAATTATCTTGAAAAAAAAATTACGGTTATTAATAAATCTGGTGAAAAATTTCTACTTCCTTTCCGCGTAATACTTAATACTCGTTTAAGGGTCTTCTGGGTCCAAACAACAAAGGCCGGCAAAAGGCTCTGTGTGTGAGTGATGTAGTTCAGAAACTCAAATTTATATTTGCGACTGAACTGGACCAGACTAATGTTAAAGAGCAACTTTTTACTAAAATGACAGACCGAAAGTGCTACTTTATACCAAGCATTTTTAACCTTTTTACGATTTTGATTAAATTAGCTAAATAACTGTAAAATTTAATAGGCTACAATACGATGTATCTTTCATTCAAAATTAAATAGTTTTTATTGAAATCACTAGTAAAAAATTCCGGTGCAGGCAACACACGACTTTAACTTACATTGACTTTTAAAATCAATGTAAAAACTATATTTTTCATATTGTTGTATATGTAAGTTGATTTCAATAAAACGTGATTCATTTTCGTTGGAAACATATGATTTAGATTAAATATTAAAACTATATTAAACTGTTAATCAGTAATAGGTTTATTCCCTATTTGTCACTTTATACTACATTTTCCTCAACGCTCCTTACTTTGTCACGAATAAACTTATCCATAAAGACCTTAATGTTCCCTATGTTACTGATTTGGCCCGGACCAGGTATCAATCCTTTCATGACAAACTCCATTCTCACTCTAACCCACTAGTTTCAATCCTTTCTTCCTCTTCGATTCCGGATAATCCTCCGAGGCGCCTGAAAAGAAGATGGCCACGGGACCTTCTAGTTTAGAATATTTTTAGAGTGCTGCCACTGGGTAGTGTCTCTAAATGTTTTTCATGACAGTTTTGTATATTACCATCACATTTACTAGATGTATTTTTATTTAATACAGTTGTAAATATCAATAAATATGTTAAAAAAAATATTACATTTTACAACTTAGTGTATAAGGTAATGAATATAATATAAAATCAGTAATATAAAATCTTTAGCTGTCCAAAGCTATAATAGGGGTACTCACCACGTTTGCTATAGCATGCTATTAGTGTTATTTTGCTAAACCCGTCGAGTTTCTACAGTTATTTCCTGTATAAAATTGATGGGTTTAGCACAATAGCACAAATAGCATGCTATAGCAAAACGTAGTGAGTACCCCTATTATAGATCTATATTTCTGTTCTTATGTTCAAAAATAAAAAATCGCATTAAAATATATTTTCACTTTTCTTTTCTTTGTTGAATATCGAATTCGTTCAACTTATGTATTTACCTGGGTTTTTTTTTGTCAATGGTAACAAGATTATACAGTTATTTTCTTAGAATCTACATAATCAAAGGTACTTCAGAAGAAGAAAATTTTAAATATCGACATTTAAGCCCTGTCAGACTATTTCAATCAGAATGAAACCTAAATTCCATTAAGGCCCATTAAAGTTCACATCAAAATAGCGAGTTTAATCAAAATCGTTTGAGCCGTTTTTGAGAAAATCCTAAAAAGGTGCAAAATACATATAATAAAGTGGCTCTTCTTGTTAGTCAATTTTGATGAAAAAGTTGCTGTAACATCTCGGGCGTATAGTAATCGTAAATATAAAATTTTAGTTCCGTACGACTTATTTGCGCTAGAGTTACCACACACAGACAAACAGACCTTTTTCCGGGACTTGGTTATTTGGATCAGGGGAACCTAAAACGCGTATTTCCGTTGAAAACTGGAATTCAAAAAATTTCACAGTCGCAATACTTTCCCTTACTATATATTTTCATATATATATATATATGTAAAGTTAAAAGTAAATAACGCTACGAACTTATTTCACTAACCAATATCTTCGATTTTATTGGTGATAAAGTAAGGATCATTAAATATTTTATGAAGGATTTTGGAACTCCGTGACCTCCGTTGATAGTAAACAACACAGATAATTATTTTCAGAACTTCTTTATTAACGCATAATTTATAAAATATCAAAGTACACATTTCATAAAACTTAAAAAAGAAAAAAAATATATTGGTGTTAGGAGGCATGCTTTATTTATTCTAATATATTTCTTTTCTTACTACTCAAATATTTTCCTTTTATACGTTTCCTCATGTTTTTTATTACACGCTCTTAAGTATAATTTCCATCTATTTCTTACTATGACAATCTTTCTTTTATTTTATTTTTCATATATTTTTATATATTCATTGTTCCTTGTTCTTTTGCTTCCTACTTATGATTAAATTTCTGCTTGTAGCCTATTTCCATGTACAGAATTTTATTTTTAATATAGTTTTTCATGATGTCTCTCCAAACGTAATGATATTCCATATTTTGCTGTAGGTTTTGTTTCTTTTTTAATTTACTTGATTTTCTTTCTTTCTTTTTTTTTCTGTCAATTTTGAATACATTCTTTTGATTCTTCTGTATAATTAATATGTGTGAATGAATCTCAATACCAGTTCTCAATGAGACTGCAATCAAACTTTTTTTAAAGGATATTTTGGCAATGATTTTTCTCCTTACATTTAATTTATTTTTCAGAAACATACATTCCTTATATTTTTCATCGAGGCAACTCTATTTTATTTTCGAAAAAAAAAACAACTTAATTTTTTTTAAAATGATGGAGTTTTGTCGACCGTTGAGAAATTAGATGAGGAAGATGGTTGGGGGTGCGGTCATAAATTAAAAAACACACATTTAAAATAAATGTTATTTTAATTATGTGCCGACGTGTGTATTTTTTTTCTTATTGATAAGGGTCTTTTTTCATCGCCCATCTCTTTCTCCCCCTTTCCATACTCATATCTTTCTCCGTTACATATCCTCACATATAATTATTAGTTTAATATTACATTATTTTAAAATTTAAATTATTTTTAATTCATACTGTTTCTCTTTTGTAATGACTATATTGTTTTATATATTACCTATACTCTTAACTATGTTTTTAATATATTACCGTCATATATCAACTCAAAATTGTTAATATTTAAAAATTTTAATTGTTCACATATTTTTCCTTTATCATTTTTTTCATTTACTTAGTCTCTATTTATATATTCTCATTACAATATTATCATATCAATTATGTTTACTTCCATACTTTATAAACTATCTTCTTAATTTTGTTTATTTCCATACTTTATAACTGTCACCTTATTTCCATACTTTATAATTGTCATCTTATTATCATTTTACATTTAATATTATTTATGTTCCCATAATTTATTACTGTCATATTATTATTATATACCTAACGCATTATTAAGTCTATAATTACATTGGTTGTTATCTTGTTTCTTTTAGCCCTGATGAAGGCCCACATTGTAGGCCGAAACGTCTGCACATAATTAAAATAACATTTATTTTAAATGTGTGTTTTTTAATTTATGACCGCACCCCCAACCATCTTCCTAATCTAATTTTTTTTTAAATTTTTGTGCCAACATTTTTGAAGTTCACTGTCCTTTCTGGAGTAAGTTATTGCAATAGGCTACTATTTTACTGCTGTATAAAATAGACGTCAGTTAAAAAAAAAAAAAAAAATTGGTGAACCATTTCAAGACTGTCTAGCATTGAAATGGTTCAAACATATTCTAAAATAAATATCTTTTTGCAGCAAAATTCTAAATACAAGGATTTTTCTAGACATTTTCACAAAATATCGCTATTTTATTATATGCTATGAGATACTCTACACATGAAAATCACACAAATTCGCATTCTTTTACATTATGCATACATTACGTACATACAACACTGATTTTTGCAAAGGCAACAATGCGTGGTTTACAAACAGACACAAACTTTCACATTTTTTTTTTTTTTAACATGTGAGCCTGTGCCGATTGAACACATGACTTGAGGCATAAGATATATTTTAGATATGTATCCTTATGTATTCTGAAATGTATGGATAGACTTACGGACGGAGCAGGTTGCTGAGCGGGCAGGCGGTTTCGCCATAGGCTCGGGAGTTGGCCTGCGACTTCCCGACAGTCCGTCCATCGAGGCTGCGTGGGGTATCGTCAATGGCACCTAAAATATAACATATAACTATATAATAAAATTGAATAGAATATAACATAAATATAGTAAGGATTTTTAAAAATATAAATAAATAACAATAAGACGAAATATATGATTAGTAGCAAAAACGGTGACGATTTTGGTGATATTGATATATTGGGTTGTGTCACATGAAATGATCCCTTTCAAGGTAAAGGATTTTTATTAAAAATACGATATGATAACAAGATAATTTTATTCGAAGTATTTACCTATTTTCTACACATTTTTTACCCCCGAACTGAAAAACTCTGAGCTCTAAAGTGAAACAAAATCTGAAAACGCACATTTCACTTGATCATCATTTTCAAAAAGTTCTCCTTTGACGAAGTTGTCTAAATTCCTGAACAGGTGGTAATCTGACTAGTGAGACAAGTCCGGAGAATATGGTTGGTGCGGAAGAACTTCGTAGCCCAGTTCTTTCAATTTTTGCATGGTATGTTTTGAAACATGGGGTCTAGCGTTGTCATGAGGTACCCATGTATCGAGCTTTTTTACTTTCCCAATACACTTTAAATGTCTGAAAACGGTAGATGCACTTGCATTTAATTGTGCTGAGAGTCCTTTAATTGTTTGGTAGGGGTTTCCTTCTATTGTATGTTTGAGGACATCGTTGTCTATTACGGACGGAGGTCTTCCTCGGGGCACGTTTTCCAAGTCGGTATCCCCACCTGAAAACTTAGCAAACCAACGGCGAATGGTCCGTTCATTAACACTCCCTTCCCCAAACGCCTTACAAATATTTCTAGCGGCCTCAGTTGCCGAATGGCCGAGTTTAAACTCGTACAAAAATATTAATCGAAAATCGCGTGTTGTCATGTTCATATTTGAAGGTATACTAAAAAGTGGGTAATTGATTGGGAAGCTAATGTTTATAATATAAAGGTAGAGGATTAGTAACTGTTTACTTTAAATATGTAAACATTCGGAAGAAAACAACAGAAACCTGCAAAATCCTTTATGTATTTCAGAAACTATAAAAACCGGACAATTCATGTGAAACAACCCAATACCATTTCATGCTATTGAACACGTAAAGAAATTAAAGTATTTTGGTTCAATAATAAACTTATTAAAACGGAACTATTAATGTCCCAAACCGAAGATGTACATTCATAAGTCACAGTCATTTACCCTTGAAGAAATAGAAACCGGTCTGTAATCAAGATAAAACACCGCCGATTTTCAAACAGTAACATACGTCAGGCGGCTTAATGAATACATCTATGTCAGATTATTTTAGATCGCCAACAGTTGTTCAAGCAGTTTTACTTTTACTTGTTGAAATCCAAATGGACTTCATCTGTTGAAGTAACAGGCGAAAATGTAGGCAATGTGACGCTAGCATTGATACATATGTTTGTGGTATTTTTTGATTTTGTAATTATTAGGTGTAGAATGGTATGGAGGGGAGCCCGTGGCTGAGTGGCTAGCGCGCTAGTCTCTCATGTTACAGGTTCTGAGTTCGAATCCCAGTACCGGCGGGGATTTTATAAGGATGAAAAATATGGGGTTTCACTCACAACCTCTCCTCCGGGTATGTGAGACCCGTCAGCCAAAGGGTGGTCACTTACAAAATTAGTCGTAGGGAGTGATGTCCCTACACTAAAAATAGCATCGTGAAACGTGAGTGTAAACTAGCAGGAGTTTACACCGCAAGGCCCAGGGCCTACACAGTTTGTCGCGCCACTGAAAGAATGAAGAAAGAATGGTATGGAGTATTAGGTTTAAAATATCGGTATCGAACTTTCGGGTTCGGTAAGCCCATTATTATTATTATTAACTTTTCTAAAATCCTGCGCTTTCCAACGGTATATTTTATGCTTATCGTACTACTTTTAGGAATATTTTTTTTTTTACTTTGTAACAGAAAATGTTTTATTCCCGCTTAAAGGAAAGCTAGACAGAAATGTATTTTGCTAACGAATCCTCAGAAAATAATACCCTAGACGATGGGGAAAACCGTATCAAAGTCTGTCTTGTGGTTTAGAATGAGTTCGCGGAAATCAGAATAGCGTTATCATATTATATATAAATAGAAGAGAAGATAACAAACTATTCCTCTTGTTCCATTTGAAAGACATAAGTTTAAATTTTAAATTTCTGTCAAGATTCGATACCAAGGACTCCACTTTGACAAACGTCTAACTTGGAATCCCCATACAAGACTGAAACGACAAGAAACTGCCCGACGTTTTCGACTACTTCAACACTTACTGGACAAACGTTCCAACCTTCCACTTAATCAAAAAAGACTTATTTATATGACCATCATAAGACAGATATGGACTTACGGAATAGAGCTATGGGGCTCTACTAAACCATCGAATTCTTCTCGTATCCAATCCTTACAATCCAAAATCCTTAACGCTCCTTACTTTGTCACTAATAAGCTCATCCATAAAGACTTTAATGTCCCATATGTCCCATATGTTTCTAAATTAGCCCGAACCAGGTATCAATCATTCCATGAAAAACTCCATTTCCACTCTAATCCATTAGTTTCTATTCAGTCATCCTCTTCCATTCCTGACAATCCCCCGAGGCGTCTGAAAAGAAGGTGGTCTCGAGACCTTCTAGTTTAAAATACTTTTAGAGTGCTGCCAATGGGTAGCGTCTCTACATGTATTCAGTCAGTTTACTATGTACATCACATTTACTTGTTGTACATAATAATACAGTAGTAAATATCAATAAATATGTTTAAAATAAAAAAAAAAAAATTCTGACAAATTATTTTTAAAAAGAAAAATAGTCTAGGAGAGGCGGGAAATATAGTAATGGCGAAATCACCTCGTCAACTTTAACCAAAAATTTAGTTTTTCCGAATTATGTTAGCACATTCACTGATTGCTCATTACATTAGGGGTACTCACTACGTTTGCTATAGCATTCTATTTGTGCTATTGTGCTAAACCCGTCAATTTTATACAGGAAATAACTGTAGAAACTCGACGGGTTAAGCAAAATAACACAAATAGCATGCTATAGCAAATGTAGTGGGTACCCCTATTATTTACCGGTGTGAATCAAGATTTAAAGTTTTAAAAAATCTGGTGCTAAATAAAGGTTTTTTAAAAATTATTTATTGATATTTACAATTGTATTGTACAGCACAGCTAGTAAATAGGCTAAAAGAGAATTGACATGAACAAGGCTTGTACAGAAGCTACTCATCGGCAACACTCTAAAAATATTCTAAACTAGAAGGTCTCTTGGACATCTTCTTTTCAAACGCCTCAGGGGATGGATTGTCAGGCACTGAAGAGAAAGAGAGGGTTGAAACTAATGGGTTAGAGTGGGAATGGAGTTTGTTATGGAAAGAGAGGTATCTAATTGGGCAAAATCAGTAACATAAGGAACATTAAGGATAAGTTTGTTCGTGAAAAAGTAGGGAGGATTATGGGTTGTAAGGATTGGATTCGAGAGGAATACGATGGTTTAGTTGATGCCCAAAAGTAATTTACATAAGTCTAGATTGGCCATATAATAGTTATGTTAATGAGCAGTTTGTAGGTTAGTGGGAGGTCAGAAGGTTTGTCAAGTAATTCAACACTTACGTAGCCCAAAACGTCGAGCAGTATCTTGTCGTTTCAGTCTTGCATGACGATTCCAAGTAAGTCGTTTGTCATGATGGAGCCCTGGGTATCGAATCCGTTCAACAGGGGCTAGCGGAGAGTTATTATGAAAAAAAAATACTGTAAAATACTGTAGGGCAGGAAGTAATAGGTTTACTACGAACGGTAATGATTATTTGATGGGATTTATTGGAGTTTACTTTGAGTCTCTGATTTTGACACCAAATTGGAATATTAAAAAAAGCACAACAAATCCCACCAAATCTCCTTTATCCTTCGTTGAAAACCGATGAGTTCCTGCCCCCCCCCCTCCTCGCAGTATCCTTTAATAACATTACCCTTACTCCTGTTGAGCAAATCCGATACCTATCTTGACAAGCGCCTTACTTGGAATCCTCACACAAGACTGAAACGACAAGAAAGTACTCGAAGATATCGATTACTACAACACTTACTAGACAAACGTTCAAAACTTCCAGTATATTACAAAAGACTCATCTGCATTACTATTATCAGAACTATTTGGACGTATGGAATCGAGCTTTGGGGCTCTACAAAACCATCTAATTCCTCCCGCATCCAGTCCTTACAATCCAAAATCCTTCGCAAAATCCTGAATGCCCCTTATTTTGTTACAAATCAACTCATTCATAATGACCTTAACATCCTATTTGTTGCAGACATAGCCCGTGATAGATACTCCTCTTTTCATTCTAAACTCCCTGCCCATACAAACCCACTTGTCCTTAATTTATCTTCCTTAGATATCCCTGATAACCCTCCAAGGCGACTTAAAAGAAGGTGGCCTCGGGACCTACTGTCTTAGAATAGTTAGTAAAGTGCTACCACTGGGTAGTTCTTTCTCAAGACATTTTCATTACTTTTTGTTTTCATACTACACATTTACTTATTGTACTCTTTAGTACAGTTGTAAATTACTATAAATAAATAAAAATAAATAAATAACTTTTTTTTTTATACCCGTGGCGCGACAGGCCGTGTAAACTATCTCATGAGAGGTTACACTCACGTTTTGTGATGTATTTTCTAGTGTAGGGTCAGGTCATCACTCCCTACGCCTAATTTTGTGAGTGGCCTCCATTTGGCTGACGGGTCTTACATACCCGTGGGAGAGTCTGTGAGTGATTACCCACTTAATTACATTCTTATAAAAGCCCCGTTGGGATTGGGATTCGAACTCACAACTTTAGCATGAGAGACTAGCGCGCTAGCCACTCAGCCACGGGCTCCCCATTAAATATTTACTACTATACGTTAAAAGTATGTGACAGTGATAACGCACTGTCACCAAATTTCACGGTATTTCACGCCATATAGCGAAGCTAATAAAGAATATATTTCATATATAGGTCAGAAGAAGTGAAAATTCGTCACGCCCCTACAACAGGTGGAAAAATATGTTTTAGTTTTGGAAAATTATTAAATTAAACGTAAATAAATAGCTAAGCTGTGATTCGACACCAGGCCTTGTAATGTTGAAGATGGTTAAGGTTGGAAAATATTTGTTTAGGCTCAACCTCACTAATTAACACGTTAACTAGTTTGGTTATTGCTCTCTTTGCTCCTTGTCTAACCAAATATTTGGTTAGGCAGGGACTGGTCATATGGGTATGTGCTTCGAGAAAATAAGTCACATTGGTATAAAATTTAGTCATCTATACTACATTTGTAAGGTTTTGGTGTTATGACCTATAAAATAACAGTTTTTTTTTTTAATAACTTTTTTTTTTTTTTTTTTATTAAAATGATGAAATCGTAACGAAGAATATGAGTTGGTAAGGAATGCGTATTTATGGTACTATATAATCCATATTTACTTAAGTGAAAGTAAAAAAGATACTCCCAAAAATTTTACTACTATTTTATATTTACCACTAATGAATTTAAAAAAAATGCATTTTAAAAGTTTAATTGAATTTCCATTGGAGCCCCATTTAGTTTACAGTGGAACATCTTTTTACATAAAACGTTCTAAAAGGAGACATAATTCATAACAATCATAATTTATGGATTTATAACAATTTTCAATTTTTTTTTATGTATGTAATTATTTTTGTGAGTTATGTATAAAAGAAAATAATTTGTGGGACACAGTACGGTAGTAAAACTGAATCACCATAACCTCCCTCATCAGAAACTTATAAATAACATATTTACATATGTTTATGCGCTTATAACGACTTTACATTAATATGTACGAATTTATAATTGCATAATTAATTTTCTTAAATTATGAGCTTTCCAACGGTAAATACAGTAAACCCTCGTTATAACGAACTCCAAGGGACCAAAAAATTCTCTGTTCGTTATAAAAAAATTCGTTATATCCGAAAAATATGTTGTATGTACATATATGTCTTGGTATAAATTCAGGTTGTTAAAAAGAGGTATTTTCAATACAGCATTAGCTTTTAGGCACATGTTTATTTAGAAACTTCAAAAGCATTTAATGCACCGTCCGTATTAAAAACATTTCTTGCATCATATTTTGCGTACTCTGGCAAAAACCTTTCCAGCTAACTATGGACGGGGCTTTGGTTTACTTTATTTTCTTTACCGCTAACAGTGATGTGATCCCACGACGTTTTTGAAAGCGCCAAAGCCAGCCGGATAAGCACTGAAAGTCTGAGATGCCCAATTCACTAGGTATTTGACATCAGCTAATATTAGGTCCTGAAATGGGTATTCCTGAGGCCCTGAGGAGAACATGGCGATCAAGAATGTCATGTATTGCACCTCTAATTTTTTTTTTCACATCCCGATTAAGACGCAATGGAGGCATCGATTATATCTTTAAGTTAATAGTTGAGTCAAAGCGATAATTGTTGCTAGAGTAGATTTTGATATCCCGTATTTTTCCGCAATTTTAGATTTTGACTCATTTTTTTTTTATCGACTTCTTGAAGAATCGCCAACTTTGTATTTAAAGCAATGGATTTTCCCTTTGACATATTGTACGGAAAGAAAGCGCACTTCGAACGAAAAGCGAGAAACACTGACCTCGAAGGAACCTCGAAAAAAACAAAAGTAATAAAAGCAATAACAACAGAATAAGAAGCTGAAAATCTAGAAGCCAGAAGCTGTCACAGACTCTTTTAATCACAGCTCTTTGAGTTGATCAGAGGGGAGAGGTAAGAAGGATTTGGACAGAAAGGCACCGCTCTTTACCGGGAATTAAGACATATCATAATTTTGTCCTTTCTCATTTTTCGTAATAACCGAACAAATTCAATTCTGAGAACCCCAAAAGTAGTTCGTTAGTTCGTTATAAGAGAATATTTCGTTATAAACGAGGACAAAGCATAGTTTTCTATTCATTTTTCAAGGGACTGCAACGATAGTTCGTTAAGTTATAAAATGAGACTTAACTAATAAATAATATAGAGTAATTATTAATAACTTTATTTTCTATATCTAAGGCTGTCACCCATAAACCAGCTACCTAGAAAGGACTGACCAAGTACCGACAAAGAACACATACCTATACATAGGACCCAACACCTGGAAGCCCTTGCTTTGTGGTACCCATGCCGCCTCCTCATCCCCTCTACAATCCCTTTATATATATAATCTTTGATCCTCAAAACTCATCACTCATCGTTTGAATCAATCACCCTTCAAGTACCAGACCGGTAGAAAAAGGTATGTCCACAAATAATTTATCATTATTTATTATTATTGATATTTACTTATTAATGTTATTTTTTCTTTTGTTTGAGGGATCTGAAAAAAAAAAAAAAAAAAAACTCATCACTCTAGTTGTAACATTTACTTGTGTCACACTCCTAGAAGGAGACCTCGGAATGTACACTTGTAGTCAGTCACCCAAACTCCTCAGCACAGTGTATTGTATTCAGAATATGTATTTTGTTCTCATAATAAAAGCAATATTTTAATATCTTCACTGTGTGTGATTCATTAACTGTTATAAACGTTCGTTAAAAGGAGGGTTTACTGTACTACGTCTAACATACTACTCATAACTAAGGATTAATTTTTTGATGATTTGAATACATAAAATTAATTTCCCCTAACTGAATTTCAATGTATTTTACTTACAACCCTTTAAGAAAGAATGATAGTGAAAACCATATAAAAATCCTTCTTGAGGCTTAGAAGGAGTTCACGGAAACAAAAAATCGCTTAATCACTTATATATATATATAGCATTTCCAAGTCAAATTCAACCTTTTCCAAGTCAAATTCAACCTTTTCCAAGTCAAATTCAACCTTTTCCAAGTCAAATTCAACCTTTTCCAAGTCAAATTCAACCTTTTCCAAGTCAAATTCAACCTTTTCCAACTCAAATTCAACCTTTTCCAAGTCAAATTCAACCTTTTCCATTTCAAATTCAACCTTTTTCGATTTCAATAAAATAATAAAAATCAAATTAACATGATTTTATGTTTTAATGGTTATTTTAATTACACCTTGTGTTTTTAACCCTTGTGGCTTGTTAAATGTTCTCAGGGGCCTTTCTACATATAATTAGTCACGAATATAATAATAAGTATAACCGATACTTTAATTTTAAGACATTTGCGATACAAGGTCTGGTAGTCGGATTAGCGGGATTCGTTTTATTTTAGTTTTATAATCGCGGGCGAAAATATTATCAGTAGAGGTTTATTTTAACTTTTTCGTATTTATTGGATAGTAGGCTCAGCAGATGCGTTCCCAAAGGTTCGTTACCGATTATACTATTAATTTTAATCGCGCTCGCTCAAATATGGGTTTATTATAACTTTTTCGTATTTATTGGATACAAGGCTCAGTAGCTGCGTTCCCAAAGGTTCGTTACCAACTACACTATTAATTTCAATAGCGCTCGCTCAAATATGGGTTTATTATAACTTTTTCGTATTTATTGGATACAAGGCTCAGTAGCTGCGTTCCCAAAGGTTCGTTACCGACTACACTATTAATTTTAATCGCGCTCACTCAAATATGGGTTTATTATAACTTTTTCGTATTTATTGGATACAAGGCTCAGTAGCTGCGTTCCCAAAGGTTCGTTACCGATTACACTATTAATTTTAATCGCGCTCCCTCAAATATCGGTTTATTATAACTTTTTCATATTTATTGGATGCTAGGCTCAGTAGCTGCGTTCCCAAAGGTTCGTTACCGATTACACTATTAATTTTAATCGCGCTCCCTCAAATATCGGTTTATTATAACTTTTTCATATTTATTGGATGCTAGGCTCAGTAGCTGCGTTCCCAAAGGTTCGTTACCGACTACACTATTAATTTTAATCACGCTCACTCAAATATGGGTTTATTATAACTTTTTCGTATTTATTGGATACTAGGCTCAGTTGCTGCGTTACGGGGGATTCTTTCCCGACCATTCTATTAATTATTTGTGCGCTCGCTCAAATATGGGTTTATTATAACTTTTTCGTATTTATTGGATACAAGGCTCAGTAGCTGCGTTCCCAAAGGTTCGTTACCGACTACACTATTAATTTCAATAGCGCTCGCTCAATTATGGGTTTATTATAACTTTTTCGTATTTATTGGATACTAGGCTCAGTTGCTGCGTTACGGGGGGTTCTTTCCCGACCATTCTATTAATTATTCGTACGCTCGCTCAAATATGGGTTTATTATAACTTTTTCGTATTTATTGGATACAAGGCTCAGTAGCTGCGTTCCCAAAGGTTCGTTACCGACTACACTATTAATTTTAATCGCGCTCACTCAAATATGGGTTTATTATAACTTTTTCGTATTTATTGGATACAAGGCTCAGTAGCTGCGTTCCCAAAGGTTCGTTACCGATTACACTATTAATTTTAATCGCGCTCCTCAAATATCGGTTTATTATAACTTTTTCATATTTATTGGATACTAGGCTCAGTAGCTGCGTTCCCAAAGGTTCGTTACCGACTACACTATTAATTTTAATCACGCTCACTCAAATATAGGGTTTATTATAACTTTTTCGTATTTATTGGATACTAGGCTCAGTTGCTGCGTTACTGGGGGTTCTTTCCCGATCATTCTATTAATTATTCGTACGCTCGCTCAAATATGGGTTTATTATAACTTTTTCGTATTTATAGGATACTAGGCTCAGTTGCTGCGTTACGGGGGGTTCTTTCCCGACCATTCTATTAATTATTCGTACGCTCGCTCAAATATGGGTTTATTATAACTTTTTCGTATTTATAGGATACTAGGCTCATTTGCTGCGTTACGGGGGGTTCTTTCCCGACCATTCTATTAATTATTCGTGCGCTCGCTCAAATATGGGTTTATTATAACCTTTTCGTATTTATTCGCTATTAGGCTCAGTTGATGTGTTGCGGAGGTTGCTATCCAACTTATTTAATTTATTTTAAGTGCTCCCGCTCAAGAAGAGGTTTATTTTAACTTGTTCGTATTTACTGCATACTAGGCTCAGTCGCTGCGTAACCAAGGACTCGTTACAGATTATACTATTAATTTTAATTGCGCTAACTCAAGTAGAGGTTTATCAAATAAGAATGAACTTATAAAATCGTTCTGTTTAGCTGATTATTATCAAACTCCAAAATATTAACCAAAAAGATAACTTACTATCCTGAAAAAAAGGATAAGCGGTAACCCAATACATGAAAAGTTACAAAAAACACGAAATAAACATACATTAGACCAACTGACTAAAAAAACATTAACACATCCACTAACAAAACTCCCGAAACACGAGTACAGAAATTAGCATAGAAAAGAAACACGAATTTATAATAAACCCATAATTGAGCGAGCGCGATAACAATTAATAGTGTAATCGGTAACGAACCTTTGGCGCACGAATAATTAATAGACTGGTCGGGAAAGAACCCCCCGTAACGCAGCAACTGAGCCTAGTATCCAATAAATATGAAAAAGTTATAATAAACCCATATTTGAGCGAGCGCACGAATAATTAATAGAATGGTCGGGAAAGAATCCCCCGTAACGCAGCAACTGAGCCTAGTATCCAATAAATATGAAAAAGTTATAATAAACCCATATTTGAGCGAGCGCACGAATAATTAATAGAATGGTCGGGAAAGAATCCCCCGTAACGCAGCAACTGAGCCTAGTATCCAATAAATACGAAAAAGTTATAATAAACCCATATTTGAGTGAGCGCACGAATAATTAATAGACTGGTCGGGGAAAGAACCCCCCGTAACGCAGCAACTGAGCCTAGTATCCAATAAATACGAAAAAGTTATAATAAACCCATATTTGAGCAAGCGCGATTAAAATTAATAGTGTAGTCGGTAACGAACCTTTGGGAACGCAGCTACTGAGCCTAGTATCCAATAAATATGAAAAAGTTATAATAAACCGATATTTGAGGGAGCGCGATTAAAATTAATAGTGTAATAGGTAACGAACCTTTGGGAACGCAGCTACTGAGCCTTGTATCCAATAAATACGAAAAAGTTATAATAAACCCATATTTGAGCGAGCACTATTGAAATTAATAGTGTAGTCTGTAACGAACCTTTGGGAACGCAGCTACTGAGCCTTGTATCCAATAAATACGAAAAAGTTATAATAAACCCATATTTGAGCGAGCGCGATTAAAGTAATAGTATAATCGGTAACGAACCTTTGGGAACGCATCTGCTGAGCCTACTATCCAATAAATACGAAAAAGTTAACATAAACCTCTATTGATAATATTTTCGCCCGCGATTATAAAACTAAAATAAAACGAATCCCGCTAATCCGACTACCAGACCTTGTATCGCAAATGTCTTAAAATTAAAGTATCGGTTATACTTATTATTATATTCGTGACTAATTATATGTAGAAAAGCCCCTGGGAACATTTAACAAGCCACAAGGGTTAAAAACACAAGGTATAATTAAAATAACCATTAAAACATAAAATTATGTTAATTTGATTTTTATTATTATATTGAAATCGAAAAAGGTTGAATTTGAAATGGAAAAGGTTGAATTTGACTTGGAAAAGGTTGAATTTGACTTGGAAATGCTATATATATATATATTATATATATATATAGAGGGAGAGAGAGGGAGAGAGAGAGATTTAATACTTTAAAATAAAGTATATTCTTTTAGATTGGCTACAAATAAAAAAGACAATTATATATTTCAATGTAACTTTCGATTTATTGATGCTATGGTTATAAGATATTTGTGTACCCTTAATGTTTGAATACAACTTCAAGACAACCAGTGAACATGATGGGGTGAGGTAGGTTTTAATCTTGTCGCGTGCTATAATAGATAGATTAATACTCAACGGAATCTCTTTGATTCCTGTTTCCTATTTATGACAAGCAGGTCTATTATCCAACTTCTTTTCAGCCTTCGATGGATGTTATGTGGTAGTATGTTTTGTATTAGTGAGTTATACATGGACTTGTAAGTTGTCGTGAAGACGTTTGTAGAGAGTCCTGATCTGTTCGTTGCCTGTCGGTATGTAAAGGTTTGTGTGCAATGTTATGTTGCTTATGGACATGTTTCATGTCGGAGAATGAAAGTAATTTGTTGGGAAATGTCTTGGTTAAATCGAATTTTAAGAAGTTGCCCTGAACGTGAAATGGTGTTTTTGAAGTGAAAACTACTTTAGGCGCGATATGCGATTTTTCGTAGGTGTGAAAGCATCGATTTCGTAACCACGGTGACGTTACCAACATGCTCTAGACTGGCGCATGCGCAGCTGTATGTTCATTTTTTTAAAGCTGTATTTTTAAATATCTTTATTTTTCATTAAATAATATAAATGCCCGTTAAAACGAAAATAATGAGGATAGGAAGGAGAGAGAACCGAATTGGACGAGTCATCAGGCTAGGGGAAGAAAAGATTGAGCACGTAAAGAGCTTCAAGTATCTGGGCGCACATCTAAATGAGCAGGGCTGGGTGGACGAAGACATAAAGGAAAGAATAAAGTCTGCCGGAAGGTGTTTCCTATCTCTTAAGAAGGGCTTTATAGGCAAAAGAGAGGTCTCCAAACATACAAAAATGGTAGTATACAAAACAACCTTCTTACCTATATTGACGTATGCCAGCGAATCCTGGGCCCTCACCACTAAACATAAAAGCCAACTTCATGCTATGGAGAAGCGCTACTTGAGGAAAGTTGAGGGTAAGACGAGGAGAGATAGGATGAGAAATACCATAATAAGATCCAACCTTGATGTCAGATCAGCCGAGGATATTGTTGAAGAAATTCAGCTAAGATGGTACGGCCATGTCTCAAGAATGTCGGAGGATCGCGTGGCAAAAGCAACGTATGAGCTGAAAGTAGAAGGAAGGAGACCAAGAGGAAGACCTAGGAAGACTTGGGAGGATGGGATCAGGAAGGCCTGCAGAAAAAGAGATATAGATTGGAGATCAGCAGGGGAAATGGCGCAGAATAGGAATGCCTGGATCAGCCTCTACAGGCGACCCCCTCACACTGCTGTAGTGGTAGAGAGGAAAGATGAAGAAGAAATAAGTGGGGAAGACCCCCCTCTTTTGAGTCCAAAATCCCATTGTATTTGAAAATTTTGATTGAAAGGAGAAAAATAAAAATACAATTAGGTTTAAGCGCTATAGGGATAAGAAGTAAAAATATGCAATAGTCTAATCAACAAATTTCTACATCAACAAACAAATTGAAAAAAACGGTTGAAAAAAAGAGAAAACTAAGCGTCCTATAGAAAAAAAAAAAAAAAAAAGACGATATAGACGTAAGAAAAAAAATTATCCTTTTTAATTTTTCATAGACTGATCAATCTTCTAATAGAGAATAATTCGAATTATAATCAATATCAACACAGGCAAACAAGTTAACGACAAATTCATAAAAAGGACGATTGATTTAATCCTTTCACAGATAGGTCAATCTTTTGAAACAGTTCTAAAGCATATTCCTAGATGTCCAAAGTTACGTGATACAATGGCAGGTCCATAAAAAAAAATTGTGTTATGTATACCGCCAACTCATACAGTCTACAGTCACATTCAGATTACGATGGCATAATTCAAGATGATATATCTCCACAAAATGATGATGTTTTACAATTAAATGAAACAATAATAACAAAACATGCATTCTCGACATAATCTACTTTTAAAAACGTACTCTTATTTCCAAATAAATTTTAGTGCAAATTGCGAAATTAAATACAAGTTTTCACTTCTATCAGCAGCCCCTATGACTGTCTGAATTTTATTTTAATTTTTTTTAATTAAAAATATTCTAATTTCTAGGCTACTCAGTTACCTGGTCCTCCGGTGAGGCTAAAGGTGCCACGGCAGATGAGGTACTAGGGACAGCTACGCTTTGGCTCAGTCTCTCAGTTTCGGCTGTCATTGAAGGGCTCAGTCTTCTGAAACATAATATTTTTTATGTTATTATTATTATATATTTATTTATTATGTTGCATAAATGAAATGAAAAAAAGAATTGTTTATTCAGGGATCAAGCCCCTTCATTCCAAAGTCTTTACGGATAGATGTAGCGAACTGCAGAAGGATGAGAAAAAAACGAGAAATGATTTGTTATAGAATGCAGTTTTATGTAATGTAATATAAATATTGATTGATTGGGTTCTAGTATTTAACGAATGGATATCAGAGCGGAGGGTAAGGAGCTCAGTTATGTCGGGAGGATTTATATTTCTTAAATTTGGGAATAGTTAAGTACCGTGAAAATATTGCCGTCCAACAGAAGGATAAAGCCATTTTAAGTTGGCATAAAACGCGGATGACACTTGTGTGTTGTCCGCCCATAATGATCCAATCGCTGCATCCCAAACTCTTCGGTCCCACATCACATCCATTGAGGAATGATGTCGGAACTGGAGGATTAAAATATATCCTAAAAATCCCACTAAATTACCTTTACCCTTCGTCGCAAACCGATGACTTCCTGCCCCACTTTAATAATACCCCACTCATACCTGTCGAACAAATCCGATACCTAACACTCCATCTTGACAAACGTCTTACATGGAATCCTCATACGAAACTAAAACGACAAGAAACTGCCCTTAGATACCGATTACTACAACACTTACTCGACAAACATTCAAAACTCCTAATTTATTACAAATAATAAACTCCCAATATTACATAAAACTTATTTATTTTACGATCATTAGATCCATCTGGACATATGGGATCGAGCTTTGGGGCTCTATTAAACCATCTAATTCCTCACGCATCCAATCCGCAAAACCTTAAATGCTCCTTATTTCTTTACGAATAAAATCATCCATAATTACCTAAATATCCCATTTGTCGCAGAACTATACCGAAACCGATATTCCTCTTATAATTCCAAACTTCCGACCCATACGAATCCTCTTGTACGCAACTTATCATTCCCATCTATTCCAGACAAACCTCCGAGACGATTGAAAAGACGATGGTCTCGAGACCTATTAAATTAATTTTGCCTACATTTGTCTACATTGTGCTACCACTAGGTAGTTTCTTCATAAGACATTTGCATGCCCATAGGTGTAAATTAGCCCATTTACATATTGTATTTATTATAATTACAGTTGTAAATGTCACAAAAAAAGTCAGTATAAAGCCAGAAATATGGTCACGCCTACGGGTTCCGAAAATAAATCTTATAAACCAGTTCAATAGTTTTAATTTTATTTTCAGCTTATCGGTTAGTCCCCCATGAACCAGGCGACCGTAGTCAAAGTTGGGGAAGAAAACAATAAGAAACAAGTAGCTTCCGGGTTTTTTAAAGGTAGGGATTCACGGACTCCATATTGATGATGAAGATGGTTGGGGTTGCGGTCATTAGAGAGAAACACACAGTAAAACATATTGCTATTTTAATTATGTGCCGACGTTTCGGCCTACATTGTGGGCCTTAATCATAGCTAAAAGAAACAAGATAACAACCAATGTAATTATAGACTTAATAATACGTTAGGTATATAATATTAATATGGTGACAGTAATATATTGGGTTGATGCAAAATTAATGCAGGTTTTTAGTAGGTATTGTAAATACGCCATATCTTTACTTTAACCATATATATTTAATCAAAATAATTTCCATCTGAATCAATGCACTTTTGCCAACGTTCAACAAGCTTTCTTATTCCACCAGAAAAAAAATCCGAATCCCTGGACTCAATGAAATCACGAAAAGAATTTTCAATGTCGTCCTGGTTTTGAAAATTTTTCTCCCTCAAAAAGTTGTCCAGATGCCTGAAAAACTGGAAGTCTGTAGGAGAGAGGTCAGGTGAATAAGGCGGATGTTGGAGAACTTCGTAGCCCAACTCGTGCAGTCGTCGAAGCGTTGGTTGTGCAACGTGTGGTCTGGCGTTATCGTGGAGCAGGATCGGCCCCTTCCGATTCATCAATGCTGGGCAAAGACGTTGCAATTTTTGAGTTCCGAGTTCCGCCGCCATTTCTCGTGTGGTTTTGGTTGGGTCTTCTTCCACTTTTGACCTCAGCTGGTCGTTGTCCAGAGCAAGATGACGGCCCCGACCTTCCTTGTCTTCGAGGTCGAAATCTCCTCTGCGAAACTTCTGGAACCAACGCTGCACCGTGCACTCATTAATAGCCCCCTGACCCCACACTTCATTAATATTACGAGCCGTTTGCGCAGCGCTGCGCCCTAATTTAAATTCGTAAAAATAAATTTGACGAAAATCGCACTTTGACATTTTCGATTCAAGACCTTTGAACACACTGAACAAAACGATTTTACTAAACAAATTCATGGTGAAAGAGAGGGTATTAGATAAGGTTTGTTTTGGTATAATAATGATCAATGTTAGGATTAGCTTTGTTTACACAATTGGAATTAAGATATTGCAATAGAGGAAACCTGCATTAATTTCGCATCAGCCCGATAATATGGGAACATAAATAAAATTAAATATAAAATGATAATAAGATGACAGTTTTAAAGTATGGAAGTACGGAAGAAATATGGAAGAAGTACAACTGTCATCTTGTCCGGGTTTATTTGGCCCGAACCAGGTATCAATCCTTCCATGAAAAACTCCACTCTCACTCTAACCCACTAGTTTTCAATTGTTGCTTCCTCTTCCATTCCTAACAATCCTCCGAGGCGTCTGAAAAGATGGCCTCGAGACCTTCTAGCTTAGATTACCCAGAGGAGTGGTGCCATTGGGTATTTTCTCTTCATGTATTTCTGATAGCTAATTTACTTGATGTATTAACTAATACAGTTGTAAATTTCAATAAACGATAATAAAAAAAAATATGTTTGTTCCCATATTATATTACTGGCACCATATTATTATTATTATATACCTAACGTATTATTAAGTATAGTGTAATTACATTTGTAGTTATCTTGTCTTTCTAGCCCTGATGAAGGCCCACAATGTAGGTCGAAACGTCGTCACATAGTTAAAATATCATTATTTTTTAATGTGTGTTTCTCTCTAATGACGGCACCCGCAACCATCTTCCTCATCTAATTTCTCAATGGTCAACAAAACTCCATCATCAGGAATCTATAGAGCTCTTTGATAAATGAATCAATAAAAATAATTTTTATTCTGGGACAGCTAGAGAACTAGAGAATAATAATTCTTAAATATAGAAGGCTTTTTTGATTCTGAAGGAGTGGTAAAGGTAGGTTCCCAGGAGTATTGCTGTCGGAATTTTGGGTAGAGCTACTTCGCTTGGAATCGGAGAATTGAGAGCGCTTGTGAATCCTAAAGATGAATTTAGTGCAGCAGTTCATTAGTCTCTTCAGCCTCATCTCAAGCCTCTCTCCTCAAATCGCATCAACCGCAGAGAGGAGGTGGTCCTGGCCCGCCTGAGAATCGGACATACAAGGTTAACCTATGGGCACTTAATATCTAAGGATTTGCCCCCAAGATGTCAGCATTGTGGGGGAGCCCTGACAGTTACTCATATTTTCGAGGAATGTCCCTTCTACACAGGGAAATTGAACCAAAGGGGAATACCACTCAATGTCGCGGTTGCTTTGGGGAACGATATAAATAGAATTGACGAATTGATGTGCTTTCTTACGAAAATGGACTTTTACAAGCAGATTTGAAAATTGTATTTTACTATTATTATTATTTTATTTTCTAAATTAATTAATTAATTTTTAACTTTATTTATCTACATACATATAAATATATAAATATATATATATATATATATATATATATATATATATATATATTTTTTTTTATTTTTATTTTTTTTTTTATTTATTTATTTATTTTTATTTTTTTTTTTTTTATTTTTTTTTTTGTAATTTAACCTGATATATGTTTATCTTTTGCTAATGCTGTTACATTTTTTCTTACTAGTGATTATTCTTATTTATTCTTATTTGATTTTTCTTATTAGTTAATTGTTTTCAACTATTTGTTGTTATTAGTTTTTTAGTAAAACAATTGTTCATTATTTAACCTTAAATTAGTTTCTAAAAATGAGTGTCTGGCACTGATGACCGAGATGTTTTGTGCCAATAAAATATAACAACCTACCAACCAATCAAGCCTCTCTGACAGTCCTCCAAACACCAGACAGCCATGAGGAGGAGCTGTCTGGTTTTAAGGGGTATCAGATCGCATAGTCTAAAAACTGTTTGAGAACGGCTATCGATTTTCTGGAAATTTGAGAGATGTGATTATTCCAGGAGAGGTTTTGGTCAAAGGATACGCAGGGATTTTTAACAGATGCCTAGAGGAAGGTCCATGGTAGAGGTAGAGCAAGAGGTGACAGGAGAGGGAGCTGAGGATATGTTTAGAGCCAATGAGAATGCCTTTGGTTTTATTAACATTAAGCTTTAGACCATTCTTGATAGTCTCTGAATTGATACTATCGATGTATTCTGTCTTATTCATGTCTGGATAAAATTAGTATCATGTATGTTAATCATTAAATTATCATTATGTAAAAACAAAAAACCTTACTCCCAAGAGCTGTTATAAAATGTTTCTGTCGAACACAATTTTTTACTTTTTTTATATATTCTCAAAAAACATATAAATAGCGATTTCTCATATATATCCCTCCTTTCTCCTCATAAAACACGAAGCTTTTATTTATTTATTTATTTATTTTTTTTTTTCTTCATCCTTCCGACGGTTCTTTACGGATGTAACTCAAATGGGCGAGTAAAGTTGATGGGCTCGATGAGGAGCGGATTCCGAGAAAGTTGGTATTCGCTGATCCAACTGGTAGAAGTCCGAAAGGTAGGCTGAAGCGTCGATGGGAGGATTGCGTTAAGGCTGATCTCGGGGGCTTGGGCTTGAACGGTGAACGGTGTGTAGGCGTAATTTGGTGGTATCGGCTTCGAACCTTCTGGTTCGGTGAGCCTATTATTATTATTATTTTATTTTTTTCTGCGTATATAAGCACGCCATAGGTAAAATAAAATTAAATAGAAATTCATTCTTTTTTTATAATTATTAGCAGTTTTATATTAGGAAAACTATAACAAATTTTCTCTATCTTCAAAAATAACTGAGTTATTGAAAAAAATTAGCCATTTCAAAAGTAATTCGTTGATTTCAACGTCTTGGTGTTAGGATCAGCGTTGAATGACCTGGAATTTAGTAACAAATTTTTAAAAAAATTGGTCCAGTAGTTTCGAAAAAAAGTTGCGGACGGTTAAAAAGCATATTCTTTTTATTCGTTATTCGGGTTCTACCTATCTTGAAACGTAAGACCTAAATTTTTTTTTTTTTTTTGTATAATATTAAATTGGTGCATTATTTTAAATAATAAAGCTGAATGATAAGTTTTAAAAAATATGAATTTTAAATTGAATTGGATTGAATTTAAATTAATTCATTTAAATGGATTGAAATCAAATTGAATTTAAACGTTCCTAGCTCTAGTATATACACCACAATCACTTTTAGTATTTGCCGTTCTTTAGTTTCCTGAGATAAACTGCACTATCTACTAAAGTTCTATTTTGTTATCAGCACAAAGATGCAAGGCCCGGACCTTGTTTACACCTCATTACTAAGGGCCTCGATAGAATTTCAAACGATCCTATTTTCCTTTTCAATTGCACCGAAGCCATAAATCTGAAGTTGAGACGCAACAGGTGAACCCCGATTCCCGGCTTACATGCGAACCCATATTCTCAGCGAATCGAGGTTGGGGGTTTGATTTAATCAACCTTTCACGGTTCAAAGCTTAACTATAATTTACCATCACACGCCCTTGCTAATTATTCACGAGAATCCTGCCAAAGCTTTGGCGTCTAATTCAGCCGTTCCTTCTTCCCTGAGTTGAATCTCTCTTCAGAGCAAACCTTGTCGAGTACTACGTAGTCGAAATTGGAGTGGCAAACATGGAAAAATTTCATATATTTTTTTTTTTTCAAATTGAGAAAAAAATATGGTGTTTGAAAAAAATATTGACCGTTCTATCAAATTTAAAATTTTAAGAGACCGTGAATATTTAAATCCTAATTAATACTTATCATTACTTAAAAATACCATTAAATATTTTTAAACGTTTCACAATCGCTGAAGCAAGTCTTGTAGTGATTAAATATAAATGAGAAGGTGCTTTGGACTAGCACGCTGTGCGATTTTGGTTTTAATAAATTAGCAGTGGAGAAAGGACGTTAGAAAAGAAGAATGGCGAACATTAATAGTATTGATGAGATTCTGCAGGAAGATATTGAGTCCAATCCGTCTACAAATACTCGAAAACTTGCTAGAGATTATATTGTATCAAAAGATCCTTTTAGTCGCCTTCTACACTCCATTGGAAAGGTGAAAAGGGCAGTAGACTGGTCTCTCGCAAACTTATTCCCCAATAATCAGCTATGAGGTTAAACTTTTGTCAAAATTTATTGGAAAACCCTCATGATATGAGATTTTACCAGAAGATTGTCACATTTGGCAAGTTGGTTAACGGGTAAAATCCAATAACTTGTGAGCGTTGGTTAGATCGCGATAAAACCGATTTTCCACTTGCTGCAAAGGTGCAATTTAAAATTAAAAAATCATGCATTTCTTTTAATGAAATTTCGACGGTATTATTCATTATCAATTTGTTTCTCTGAATAACTGGAAAGATCGTATTGAAGTTCTCTAGGCGTTATCCTGCGTTGATCAGCCGAAAAGGAGTTTTATTTCAACAAGGTAATGCTAGTCCTCACACTTGAGGACGAATCAAAGAAGAGGTTAAATAACTTCAGGGGTTGGAACTCCTGTCTCATCCACCATATAGACCTAGAAACCACTGGATTATTACTTGTTTCCAACTGTGGCCCATCGTTGAAAGGGAAATCAGATTTTGTCTTCATGAAAAAGTTAATAATATCTCAAAAAGTTATAACTAATAACAGTGAAACTCTAAACTGTAAAAGAACATAGTCATGATGTGATTAAAAAGGTTGAAGGTGACTAAATGATTGGTGAATTCCAGACTACAATATTCTGATTGCAATCAAGGACAGTGAACAAACATCACAGGACGTTAGCACAAATCGTGAACCCTCAAACGGTGCCGAACGAGATCTTTGCCATCCAAAGTGCCCTGCTTACTCACCTCAGCTTTTCCAACAACGCGGAACAGTCGAAATCGAGGCATCTCTTCTTCGAAAAGTCGAGATGTTGAGGGCGCTGGAGGAGGCGAGCGGTTAGCTTTCTAGAAATAAATAATTAGTTCCAATAAAATACCAAGGAATTTAAAATTAATAACTTTAGGGTATAGTTTATAATTAAAAAAAAAATTCTTATATGGTCTGATATTCCCGTAGCTCATCATCAACGACAAGACCTTAAAAACACTCATTGTAAAATGCCTCTGTCTAATCTCAGAACTGAAGCTCGTGATTCCTCATAATCAGTTCCGATTTTGAACATACCATTCCACCATTCAGCAGTGTCATGGAGCGGATGATATCCTCATTATATCACATTGGAGCGCGGATTAGTCGAAACACTGACCAAGTCTGGGAACCGAAACTCCTTTTATATAGTCTAACAACTCCCTACGCTAAATGAAAATCCGTTTTCATTAATACAAAAATTCTCTCAATATCTTTTTTGTTGCTGGCATAACTCGAAATTGATATACCTCTGATGATTCCAAACTACAAGTTTTAAATTATTTTATTTACAAAGTCTAATTTTTTTTTAAGTTTTCCCTAAGATGATCGATACATAAATTAATATTAAATTGATTAAACAACTAATAAAAATTAATATTTATTTAGTTGTTTTGTTCGTTTCACCCCTTTGAGGTACTTTGGTCAATCATAGTTTAATGTCATGAAAATCATCGGTCCAGAATAACAGAAGAGAGGAAGTGATATTAATAAGACTCAGAATAGGACACTCAGGACTAATGCACCAACATTTACTGAATGGAACACCAAGACCGTACTGCGCACAGTGTAACGTACCTATCACTATAAAACACTTACTGACAGATTGCAGGCCACTGAGAGGTGTCGACCTTCCATATCATTTAAATACTATATTAAATGACAATAGTACGTATATTTACGTACGTTTATGATTGTAATTAATATGTATATAAGATTAATATTTTCTGCCGTTTTGTGCAGCAGATTGTATAATCTTATGCAACAATTATTAAAAATACTGGGTTGTAAAATAAATTCGTAGCGTAATTTACTGGTAATTTCAATAACAACTTCAGATTTTGTAAATATTTTTAAAAAGTTTTATATGACCTTTTTTGATTGATAAAATGTTTTCATATTTCAGATATTTTTTGGGATTCTGTCATCATCAACAGTTGAAGGACGAGCACCGAGCTTTGTGTCTTCCAAGTCATAATTCCCGGTTCTGAACCGAGCAAACCACACACGGGCGGTGCTTCCTCATACACCATACATCATAGCCATACATAATGAAAAGTTTAATAACCGTCAGTGCAGCGTATTTTCCATTTGGGAAATATAAAAAATCATTAAAAGACGAAAATCAATACTTCTTTTTTTTAATATTTATTTTGGGCAAGCAAAATACCACTTTAAGAAAAGTAATCTCAGTTGAAACTGAAGCATAAAAGTACCTTAACTAATACTTTTTTAGAACAGGTAAACATTTTTTACCAAGTAAACATAGAGAGGATTAAATTGGAATATTAAAAAATGCCACGAACTTATTTCATAATCCATTATAATGTTTTTGATATAGAAAAATATTCAAAGTAATATAATTTCTAGATTATTATCATTAGTAGAACGATTTTTTTACAGTTACTTTTACTTACCTATATATTAAATATATATTATTTATTTATTATTTTGGTAATGATCATACCGAATATTTACCAAAGTATAAATTTCAATAAATAGTTGTTTTGTTATAGTAATTAGTCAGAAACTGTCAGTCTAAAATAAATCCCTGTGATGTTCGGAGCACACGAGAATTGTCACCTGTCAATTTATATTTCTGGGATGAAGACAGATGCACTCGTCCAGAATTTCTATTCATACTTTTTCCCTTAAAATAAGTATAGTACAGTTGTTTCAAACACATTTTAAAATTTTATCAGACTCAGAAAAATTAAATGTTTTCTATTAAAATTAGCTAATTGACAAACGGATGGATTATTGAAGATAATATAAGTTTTGAAAAAAAGAAAATGTAAATATATGTACATAAGTAATTTTTTTCAAGCCTATATAGCTCACCAGCTAACAATTAGGAGAGAAACTGAGGTTATCTCTGTGAAATAACTATAAAGCTTATACCTAAATATCTGAATTTCATTTATACAAATAGCGAGTCCATAAAAAAAATTGTGCTATGTGTTCCACCAACTCATACAGTCTACAGTCACATTCAGATTACTATGACATACTTCAAGATAATATATCTCTACAGGGTGAGGATGTTTTACAACTAAATGAAACAATATTAAAAATAATAAAACATGCATTCTCAACATAATCTACTTTAACGAACGGACTCTTTTTTCCAACAAATCAATAATTTAAAAAAAAAAAAACGTTTTCACTTATATTGGGATTTGTCGGTAGGACCAACAGTTAACGAGATTTATTAGTTTAAATGAAAAAAGTTACGTTGAAATGTTTTTTATTTTTGTTAACTTTGTTTATTCAATTAATCATCAATCTGCCAGTCCGTCCCCAAAACTCAATGGCATCAGTGTTTCCTCCCTAGGAAAATCAGTACATTATAGCATCGACTTAAAAAAAAGATAATGATAAAACAAAATAAATTCTAAAGAAAATATAAATAAAGTGAAATCGTATTGAGGAGAAAAGTAAAAATTTTTATTTTTGAGAGTGAAAAAAAAATACCGACTCCCAGACTGGACTGGAAATATCCATGAAAAAAAAATCATAATTTTAAAATAAAGAGACAAAAATATCCTTAATGCTTAAAACGTGGCGCATTCTAAATTTCTTCTGTTTACATATAATGCGATCTAAAAACATACTTCTGTTTTGAAAATCCAATAATCAAAATAGACTTCAAAGAATGTTTATTTACAAATATAGGTGTTAAAATGGATTGAATATTGTATAAATATAGTACTTGTATCATTTACAAAGGGATAGGTATAGAATTTTATAGTTGCATCGACATGAAAACATAGAAGCGATTGGGAATCTAATATTTAAAATGGTTTCCTAAATTTCTTTAAACATAGTTACCATTAATAATGTTGTATCCATATATATTGTCAATGTTCTAATATTTAACCATAATATATAATATACATTACACGACTGACTATTTATTTTTACCACTTAAATGACATCTTAGGATAAAATGATTAAGAATAACAACTTAAACGTAATAATATTTAAATAACAATGTTATATAAAAAAAATCTGGTGCGGGCAACACACGACTTTCACTTACCTCGATTTTTAAAATCAATGAAAGAATTTTCAAATACAGTTAGAGATAAAAATACGTGAAACTATTAAGGAATTAATCAAATTGAATTTATATATAAACATGTGTTTTATTAAAAAATCTATTATATTATTATCTAAAATAATCAGTTAGTTTTATCTTCTTCTCATCACTCTCTATTAACTTCTAAAAGCTTGTGTATGAGATGATATTTTTTCTAAAATCTTTAGCTTTCCAACGGTATATCATACATGTATATTACTGCTCTTATGTTCAAAAACGAAAAATTTCATTAAAAATATATTTTTTCTGTTTTCTCCTTTAGTTGGGTATCGAATTTATTCAATTTATATATTTACCTGTTTTTCATCAGCGCTAACAACATAATCTAGTTATTATTATTGAATCTAAAAAATTAAAGGTACTTTAGAGGAAGAAATTAAAATATCGCCATTTAAGCCCTGTCAGACCATTTTTATCAGATAAAACCTACATGATATTAAAGCCCATTTAATTTTACATCGATATAGCGAGTTTAATCAAAATCGTCAGAACCGTTTTTGAGAAAATCGAAAAAAGGTGCAAAATGCATGGTATAAAGTGCCTCTTCTGGTAAGCTCATTTTGATGAAAAAAGTTTTGTCACGTCTCGGGCGTATAGTTGTCTTAAATATAAAATTTCAGTTTCATAGGACTTACCGTTTCCGCCCGGGAGTTACCACACACACACACACACAGACACACACACACACACACACACACACACACACAGACCTTTTTGCGGGACTTGGTTATTTGGACTCAGGGGACCCTAAAACGTGTATTTCCGTTGAAAACTGGAATTCGAAAATTTTCACGATCGCAATACTTTCCTTACTATATATAGTAAGTGAAAGTAAAAATAGAAGGAATTTCCGAAAGTTATGAAATCCATTTTACGAAATTTTACAGGGAATACAAAAATCTCTCCTTACTTTCTTTTTAATCATTTATTGATTTTTTATCCCTATGTTACTAGGACCTGCCATTTATGAGACATATTAGCTTGAAAGACAAAAAGTTACCAATGATGTCTAAATGTACACTGATCATTATTTTATATATTAAATAAAACAGATGTTCTAATAAAATCAGCTGTTTGAATTGTGAGAATAATAATGAGTGATTAATTTTGATTGCTTAGTGTATAATTTAATAGGATCAAGTAGATATAATACATTACAGATAAATTAAGATCATAGATTATTTATTTTTTTCTTTAACTTTCACACTTCATCCATACCACCGTCCTCTCCCCAAACTCCCTGACTGGTAAAAGCAGTAAATTTTAGATAGTCATATCTAAGAAATAATTTTTTTTTTCTTAGTCAGGAAGTAATTAACACTTCCTTTTTCTTTTTTTTTTAGGTGTACATTTGAACGCGGAATGTACTGCAGTGGAGCCTTTCTTGACGTGAAACAGGCTTTTGATCGAGTTCGGCATCCAGGACTGCTCTACAAACTCCGCAAATTCCTCTCCCCGACATATTTCCTGATAATTCGTTCCTACCTAACAGATAGAACCTTTAAAGTTAATCATAATCTCTACTCCTCCTCAGTATTCACTCAGTCAGCCGTGTACCTCAAAGTAGTATCCTAGGTCCAATCCTCTACACCGTGTACACAGCTGATATCCTTATCCTTGATTAATGATCCTATTGTTTGCTTCCCAATTTCTACATTGCTAACGGTGTCACAATTGGAGAATCAAAATAAATCCTAATAAATCCCACCAAATCACCTTCACTCTACGACGTAAACCTATGACTTCCTGCCCAGTTGTTTCCTTTAATCATACCCCATTCATCACTGTAGAACAAATACATCTTGACAAACGTCTTACATGGAATCCTCATACAAGACTTAAACGATAAGAAACTGCTCATAGGATATCGACTATTAAAACACTTACTTGACAACGATCAAAACTCCCTCTTTATTAAAAAACTCATTTACACAACCATTATTAGACCTATCTGGACTTATGGCATAGAGCTATGGGGCTCCACTAAACCATCGAATTCCTCCCTCATCTCTCCTTGCAATCCAAAATCCTTCGACAAATCCTAGACGCTCCTTACTTTGTTACCAACAAACTCATCCATAGAGACCTGAATATCCCACTCGTTGCAGAAATTGCCCAAAAAAGATATTCCTCCTTTCATTCCAAATTACCCGCCCATACAAACCCGCTTGTCTGTATCATCTCATCGGCATCTATTCCCAATAATCCTCCGAGGTATCTGAAAAGACGGTGGCCTCGAGACCTGCTTACCAAATAAACACTGAAGTGCTACCACTCGGTAGATTCTTCTCAAGACCTTTCCAAGCCAATGTTCTGTAAATAGCTAATTTACTGTGTACTGTGTACAGTTGTAAATAAATTATTATAGACCGGTTATATTTTTTCTTGTTACTGTTTGTTATTCTTAAGAAAACTTTTCTGAGATTTCAGTTCCTTTCTATAAAATTAAATTTAATTTACAAAAATTTTTTTTTTTTAGGCTGATAAAAATTTAAATAAATATATTAAATCAAATGAAAATCCTAGAAAGATTTGAACAATACGACGACAACTTAAATTACAAGGCAGTTGTTAGGGGTATAATCTAAACGTTCAACTCGGAAAGGAGAGCTGAGAACTTGAAGGGACTCGCCACCTGTTTGCTTTCATCAAGTTACAGAATTAGCAGATTGTCTAGGTCATGGATCTTACAATTAGTTCTCTTGGTGCGGAAATGCTGTTTAAACCTTATATAGTAAACCCTCTTTTTAATGAACACGGTTATAACGAACATCCGTTTATAACGAACTATCGTTACGGTCCCTTGAAAAATGAATAGAAAACTATGCTTTCTCCTCGTTTATAACGAACAATTCTCTTATAACGAATTAACGAACTACTTTTGTGGACCTCAGAATTGAATTTGTTCGATTATTACGAAAATTAAAAAAGACAAAAAATTACGATACGTTTTAATTCCCATTAAAGACCGGCGCCTTTCTGTCCAAATCCTTCTTACCTCTTAGGTCTATTCAGCTGAATTCAGTGATTCAGTCTGTGACAGCTAATAACTTCTAGAGTTTTAGCTAGTTTTTATTGCTTTTATTAGTGGCTTTAATTCAAGTTTCCTACGAGGTCAAGTCAGTCTTGCTTTCCGTTCTAAGTGCGCTTCCGCTCCACACAGTATGTCAATGAGAAAATCCATTGATTCAAATACAAGGTTGGTGATTCTCCGAGAAGTTGATCGGAAATTGCGGAAAAATACGGGATATCAAAATCTCCTCTATCAACGAATCTTGATCGGGATGTACAAAAAAAAAAAAAAAAAAAAATTATTTATCACTTCAACTTTACATGGATTGCTGGGATTTTGACATTGTAAGTCCCTTTTTAAGTTTTGTATATTGAATGATGGTTTATTTTAATCTTAAAGTATTATGTAAATTTTGAAATAAGATAGATTTATGTACATATTGAATAGTTTTAACTGCTTTTGTAGTTTCTAAATAAACATGCACCTGAAAGGGAATGCTGTATTGAAAACATTTCTTTGTAACCACCGAATTTATACCAAGGCATATAACATGCATACAATATATTTTTCGGATATAACGAATTTTTTATAAAGAACAGAGAATTTTTTGGTCCCTTGGTTCGTTAAAACGAGGTTTTGCTGTATTAATAAACTGCACCCAGTGCGCGCAACATACGGCTTTTCGTGTAAAATTTTTTTTTAAACATACTTATTGATAATATCTTCCTCAAGAGTTTATTTTTTCATCAGTAACAATTGAGAGCGTTGATTTCCAAAAGTTACTAAGGACATTTTTTTTAAATTTGATATTTTGACATATTTGTACTCTAATGGTTTAGTTTTATCTAAATCCGTCATTAGATTTATATATATATATATATTTTTTTTTTTTCATTTTTTATTTATTGAGATTTATTAAAATTTGTTTCATAATGAACAGTTGTAATAGTGATGTGATATACGTTCATACAATTATATCTAAAAATAATGATAAAGTCAAATTACAAAAACCCGAAATGAATAAAAGATTTTATCTAAAAAAAAAAAAAAAAAAATAGATAGATTTTATCTAAAAACATAAAAATCCTTCAAAAACGTATTTAAAAATGCATTTGATTATTTCAATTGATTGAAAGGTACTAAATCCACATTTCATTTATTCCAAAAGTAACTTTTACTAAAAACCTTTCCTTCCAACGTATATTCTCTGTAAACAGATAAACTTTCTTTCATTTCATTCCAAAAGGTACTATATTTCCTTTTATACAGCAAGAAGCACCTAATCTCGTAACATAATTTATTGTTTTCTTCATTTTGTGCATTTTTATTGGTTTCATTTAGTGCGTCTTGAATCACCACTATTATTTTGATCAATGGTCTTAACCTAGTAATTAGTTTTGAAAAAACCTACTACCAAAGCTTGTAGGTTGCTAATTGAATTAAGTTCTTTTTATAGTATTTCTTTTTGCAGAACATAAATTTAGTGAAAAAAATTTCAGAAACTTACATTTTAATAGAATTCGATCCAGTAAATATTTGGAATTGGCATTCCACGAACTTGCTAAAAATGAGAGGAAAAACCGTGATCTATCTGAATAGTAGATTTTTTTATTAAAAATTCAAAAGTTATTATTTTAATTATTGTTAATTATTGTTTACACATAGTTGATAATATAGATAAATTAATACACGCCTTAATTATTCAATTTTCAATCACGAAAATTAAATTAAGTCAAACAAGTTCATTGAATTTAAATAAACTTTTTGATACAAAAAATATAGGTTATTCATACTGTTGAAACTTTTTTAGAAATATAGAAATTTTTCTAAATATATTTTAAAAGTTTGATTTAGTTTCCTTGGAATTCACGTTATAGTCTATAATGGAACACCAAAAATGATGTAGGAGTAGAAATAATATATAACAATGTTAGTTTATAGATTTATAACAAATTTCTATTCATTTCAACAAATTACATAATAATTTGATCAATCATATTTTTTTAAACTGTTAACTGGTGAGATGAAATTTATAGTCAAAAATGGTGAGGTAGCCTTATTTATTATTTTTTTTAATCCAGAAACATCTAGAATTGTTTATTCTTGTAATATACGTTAATTCAACCTATTTTCAAAAGGTACCATACGAAAGGATACTTATAAAATTGAATAAATGCCTGTTATTATTAAATACATTTTATTAATACTTTTTTTTTTTTTTAATGTTATATTTTAAGCAATGAAAACGTTTGTAAAATAATATACAAACAAGTCCTTATCTTAAAGTATATTATATTTACAAAAAGGAAAAGGATTAAAAACAATGATACTTTAATATTGTAACGAAAGTATGCACAGCTAAAATTAGGCACAGTTTTTGCAATAGGAAACCGAACATTGTTCACAAATATTTTGTTCACATTTAATACAAACCATAGATTACTTCCTATTTATGTTTCTTGGACAAAAAAAAACATCTCCTTTTCTTCGAAGGGGCCTCCTGACCATATGTGTTAGATTCTTCTGTGTTTTTTCCTAATAACGACTGAGCTTTAAACCGAAGTTCCCGGGAAAGTCTGGGATTTTTTTACCATCTGGTCATGTGATTCGTTAAGAAAGATGATCCCAGCTTCTTATAAAAATTAAATTAAAAAGGGTGCGTAAAATAACTTGATCACGAGACATTTCTTTCAAAAAATTAAAAAACAAACTTTCAATAAATCCGAACAGTAATGGTGAGGTGTGGGGTCAACAGGACCCCAATAACACCGTCCTAAACGAATACCAGATAAAAACTGACTAAAAAAAGGATGCTATATTACAATCATTTCGAGACAGGAATTGTCAGATTTTCACAAGCCGATCGGATCGGGACGATTGGATTAACGAAACTTTAAATAAGCGCTGGGGTCCCGTAGACCCCACCTCACCAGTTAAAGATTAAATCTTAGATACTGTGTGAAAAAAATAACCTGTAGGATACTGTGGTGGCAATAATGAATCACCAGAACCTCTTGAGCGAATTAATAACATGATTTTGCACTATTTCACGATATACCTAAAAACAGCACTAACGATTTTAATTAACTAGCTATATCGATGTAAAAATTAATGGGCTTTTATGTCATTTAGGTTTCTTTTTTCTCGATTTTAAAATATCCTTTCTGTAAAGCACCTTTGGTTTTGTAGGTTCTAATAAAATAACCATACCATCTTACTAGAATTGATAAAAAACTGCTAAATTTACTAGTTGAAAGAATTTTCAAACCTAAAAAAATATTTTGATTTCATAGAAAAATATTTTTAGTTCAATATTTTTAAGCTAACTACCGAAAATTCATTAAATTACTGAGAACGGCTAACCTTCCTAGAGTTGCAGTTTTGTCCAACAAAAAGAGTTTAAGAGCAAAGGGTTTAATAGATGACAATAAGCAAATAATTAAATTATTTTTGATAGCTATACAAAGAAATACTGTGCTTTGTACTTACCCTGAAGGGCTCGGCGTCAGCGATTCCTCGGTGGTGGTCGGTGGGCCGAGCGTTCTCCCGCGGCGCAGGTTGGCCATCCTCAGGGACTGCCGGAAGGACTGCCTGGCACGGTCGACTGAAACAGTCGTCCACATCGAGACTGATCAAATTATCATGCACTTACACACTCACTATGTGCTATATCCTTTTCTACCTTAATATCATCCATAATATTAAGTAAATAATTATGCTGATTAACCAAAAATTTCCACAAAAGACTATTCTACAAACTCCGCAAATTCCTCCATCCCACATTCTTCCTTATTTTTTCTTTCTAACTCTGTGACAGATCCTTTAAAATAGATCACAATAGTTCCTATGCATCTCTTTTTACTCAGTTTGCTGGAGTTTCTCAAGGCAGTATCCTAGGACCCATTCTTTACATCGTATATATACTGATGATACCTGCGTGTCATCATTTGAGTCATCCATTTATTTCCCTCCTATGCCCTTTAATTCCACATCACGGCCATTAAAGAATGGTTAACTAGAGAATAAAAATAAATTCCAACATAACCAACTAAATGATTTTTAACTTTCATCGTAAACTTTTACACCCTGCCCTATAGTACCCTTTGATAACACCCCGCTTGTAACATGGAATCCTCATACAAGAATGAAAAGACAAGAAACTGCCCAACGTTTTCGGCCATTTGAACCGGACAAACTCTGAAACCTTCCTTATAAAGTTAGCTACAAAAGACACATTCATATCTATATCATAAGGCCGATAAGGACTTACGGAACTGAACTTTGAAGTCGACCAAACCATCGAATTCCTCTCGCATCCTCCTATTACAATCTAAAATCCATTGTAAAATCCTCGTCACGAATAAACTCGTTAATAATGACCTTGACGATTCTAATGATGCTTATTTGTCCCAAACCAGGTACTATTCCTTTCATGAAAAACTCGTTTCCCACTCTAACCCACTAGTTTCCATCCTTGCATCATCTTCGATTCCTACGAATACTACGATGCGTCTGAAAAAAAGATGGCTACATAGAGACTTATCAAAGTACCATGAACTTACACACTCAATACGAACTATGTCTTTGGGTACCTAAACATCATCAATAATATTAAGTAAACTCTAATAAAAAATGAAAATTTTCGTTACGAGCAACATGGACAGAGCTAGAGTGTTTAAAATAGTAGTAGGGCCTACACTGTAAAAATGTTGGCAATATGTGACTTTTTACTTTCACTTACTAAATATAGTCGTGAAAATTTTCGAATTCCACACATTTTAGGGTCCCCTGAGTCCAAATAACTAAGTCCTGCAAAAAGGTCTGTGTGTGTGTGTGTTTGTGTGTGGGTTAGTATTCGTGTGTGGGTTTGTGTGTGTGTGTGTGTGTGGTAACTCCCGGGCGAAACCTTAAGCCCTATGATACTGAAATTTCATAATTAAGACAACTATACTCCCGATACGTTACAAAACATTTTTCATTAAAATCAGCTTACCAGAAGAGCCACTTCATGTATTATGCACCTTTTTTCGATTTTCTCGAAAAAGGTTCCGACGATTTTGTTTAAACTCCCTATATCGATGTAAAATTTAATGGGCTTTAATATCATTTAGGATTTATTTGGATTAAAATGGTTTGACAGGGCTTAAATGCCGATATTTTAAATTTTCTTTCTCTAAAGTACCTTTAATTTTATTGATTCTATATAAATAACTATATTATCTTGTTACTAATGATGAAAAGCAGGTAAATATATACATTGAATGAATTCGATGCCCAACTAAAGGAGAAAACAGAAAAAATATATTTTGTATGCATTTTTATGTTTTTGAACATAAGAATAGAATATAGATGTATGATATACCGTTAGAAAGCTTGAAATTTTAGAAAAAATATTATCTCATACACAAGCTTTTAAAAGTTATTGAAGAGTGACGAAAATCCGATAAATCTAAGTGATTATTTTAGATAATAATATGATAGATTTTTTAATAAAACACATGTTTCTATAGAAATTTTATTTAATTAATTCTTTAATGGTTTCACTCATTTTTATCTTTAACTGTATTTGAAAATTCTTTAATGGATTCTAAAAACGGAGGTAAGTGAAAGTCGTGTGTTGCCCGCACCAGATTTTTTTTATTTAGCTACACAACGTCCAAGCGATTAAATGTTTTTTTGTTTTCTTTTAATTTATGAAAGGGAAAGGGAAACTGTCATCAAATTTTCGACGATAGAAATATTAAAATTATAGACCACCAAAATAAAGACTTATTTATTCCAATAATCAGCTGATGCGCTCGATGATAACAGTCATACGTTACTTCGTCTCTCAGATTTTTGCTTTTTTCAGTAGGAATTCGCTTGAGTTCAGTCTGGAAAACATCACTAGACCTCAGGAATACTACAGCAGTGAATATTGGAGAAATTTCGGTAAGCAAAGTTATAATTTACTTTGTACAATCACGAAAAAGTGAAAGGAGGGTCACTGATCAGCTGATTGCCGCTAGCTCGGCAAGCTCGGGCTTGCTTTTCTTTTCCTTATCTTTCTTTTATTTATTTTTTTTCCTTCTTATTCTTATTCCATTATATATTTATTTCTATTTATTTTTTTTTTAATCAATGCGATATTTTCATCAAGTGATGTCCTCGAAAGTTAAAAGTAAAAGATCTAGATCTGCAGGTTCAAACTCGTCTCCCACAAAACAGAGACCTCGCCGTGATAATAATAAAAAAGTGATTCCACCAGCGACTGCTTCAGCTACCTCTTTAGGATCTGAACCACAGCCTAGCACATCATCACAAGGATTAACTGAAGAATCGCCGTTTTTTACACCGAACCCATTTCAGATCCTTCAAATTGAAAAGAAACAATGGAATCTTCTCCTATACCAAAAGAACCACAACCTCCACCAATATTTGTTAAAAATATTAAAAACTTTCAACTTCTGTGTGCGCATCTAAACAAATTAACCGATCCTAACAGTTATTATTGTATAAGTAGAACCAGTGATACTAAAATATCCCCGACTACCGCCGAAACCTACAGAAAAATAGTAAAATATCTGACGGAGACCAAAGCTGATTTTCATACATATCAGTTACGCCAGGAGAGAGCTTTAAAGGGGTTGTAATTAGAAACCTACACCCTTCGACACCAGCAGCAGCTATCCAAGAAGAACTGACGGAGATAGGTTATAAAGTGCGACAAGTCACCAACGTCCTAAAAGATAAAATTCCTCTGCCTCTATTCTTTGTGGACTTGGAACCATCAGCAGGAGTTGAAAAAATTTATGACCTCAATAGATTATACTATACTAGCGTAAGAGTTGAAAAACCTTACACTAAGAAAGAAATAGTTCAGTGCCACAATTGTCAGGCATATGGTCATACCAGAAGTTATTGTCACCACATACCACGCTGTGTGAAATGCGGTGAACAACATAAGTCAGAAGAATGTACAAGACCAAGATCAACACCCGCTGTTTGTGCTCTGTGCCTCAAGGACCACCCGGCTAGCTACAAGGGATGTCAAGTCTACAAGAACCTCAAAAGCAGATACCAAAAACCTCAGAATCTGGATGAAACAGCTGAACCGATCAGAAGCAGAAGACAACCTTCGAAAACCATTGATTCCAATGTTACATTTGCCCATCTACTTGGAGGTGGGAACCAGAACAAAGAGGCCGAGGCCCTGCCGGAACAACGCACACTTCAAAATCCTCAAACCGTTCCACAACCAACTATTCCTCAAAATTTATCCAACCCTCAAAAACCTCATCCGCATCAAACTTCTCATATTCGTCCTCCATCAAATGTCTCAGACCTTACAAGTTTGATGACATCCTTCATCACTGAAATCAAATCCCTCGTTATGCCGCTAATATCACTACTTACTAATCTTGTATCAAACTTAATTCCTTCCTTAAAAAATCCTTAAATGACTTCACCTAACTCCTTATCCATTCTCCTATGGAATGCGAATGGTGTTAGAAATCATACTGACGAACTTACAGCTTTATTGCAAGACAAAACTGTTGACGTAGCACTTATCACTGAAACTAGACTAACCACTAAACAGTACATTAAAATACCTCAATACGTAACATACCGTACGGACCACCCAGACGGCAAAGCCCATGCCGGTACTGCTGTCATTGTGCACCAGTCCCTCTCTCATCACTTACTCCCACTTCCTACCTATGATTTCCTACAAACCACAGCCATAGTAATCAAAACTTTTTCCTTTCCGGTAACCCTTACATCAGCATATTGCCCTCCCAAACATTCCATTTCCAACACCGAATTTGTATCCTTTCTAAATTCCTTAGGAAATCATTTCATTCTGGGTGCAGACTTAAATGCCAAGCATCAACAGTGGGGTTCGAGAACCACGAATTCTCGTGGACGAAATTTGCTGTCTGCACTCAACTCCCGTCATTTCAATCTCCTGCCTCCTGATTCCCCTACCTACTGGCCAACCGATCCCAACCGTAATCCTGACATCCTTGACTTCTTCATTCACAGCGGATTAGGCTCCCTCAACTATTCCGTAACTCGCCTTGATGAACTATCCTCTGACCATAGTCCACTGATCCTTAAAGTATCCCTAACTCCTATTCCGAAACCCATTCCACCTTCATTTATCCGAGGCCCTGTCCGCCAAATCCTTACCGATAATATTGACCTCAGTGTGACCCTCAAAACACCGGATGACCTTGATGATTCCGTCTACTCCTTTACTACCGCCATTCAGCAAGCTGTCTGGACTGCCTCCTCTCCTAAGCACTCCAATAGAACTCCTCAGCAAAACCATTTACCTCAACACCTAGCTGACCTCATCCATGCAAAACGCCGAGCCAGATCATTATGGCAAAGAACCCGACACCCAACAGATCGCCGCTCCTATAACTTTTATTGTAGGCAATTAAAGCGGGAGTTGGCGACCTTCCGTTCTCAGTCCTTTAATTCCTACCTCTCCTCTCTATCAGCTCGAGATAATTCCCTGTGGAATGTGACCAAAAAGATCCTAAAATACCACAAAGTTTCCCATCCTCTCCGGCGTGGTAATGACTCCTGGGCTGCGTCTGATGAAGATAAAGCCGAGGAATTCGCCACACACCTCTCCAAAGTATTCACTCCTCACCCGGAATCCAACAGAAATCATACCACAACAGTTGAAGAATTCCTTTTCTCACCAATACCTCTTTCCCTACCTCCTAAAGCTATTAATCCATCTGAGGTGAAATATCTTCTTCAAAAACTGACCCTTCGTAAATCTCCTGGACACGATCTCCTTACCCCCCAGATCCTGCGACAACTTCCCCAGAAAGCCATTATTTTTCTTACATACATCTACAACTGCATCCTTCGCACCACCTATTTTCCTCTCTTATGGAAACATTCCACAATCTTTCTATTCCTAAAACCAGGTAAACCTTCCAGTAACACTTCATCCTACAGACCTATTAGTCTACTCCCCATCCTCTCAAAAGTCTTTGAAAAACTCCTTCTAAAACGAATCCTGCCTATATTTGAATCACAAAATCTTCCTTCTCATCAGTTTGGTTTCCGTGCTCATCATTCTACTGTTCAACAAGGACTCCGAGTTGTAGACCATATTTCCTCAGCCCTTGAATTCAAAGAGTATTGTTCTGGTGCGTTTCTGGACATAGCGCAAGCTTTTGACCGGGTATGGCACACCGGATTACTCTTCAAGCTTAAAACGCATTTACCCCAGTCTCTATACCTCATTCTACGATCCTATCTCTCAAACCGCTCCTTCCGAGTTCGCTGTGGTGTAGAATTTTCTAACTTTTATCCCATTGAGGCCGGTGTTCCTCAAGGCAGCGTCTTGGGACCCGTCCTCTACATCCTTTACACTGCTGATATTCCTATTCATCCTGACACCTTTCTGGCAACATTTGCAGATGACACCGCCATCCTATCATCCAATTCCGATCCTGAAATAGCATCCTTAATCCTGCAAAGACACCTTTGTCTTATCGAGGACTGGTGTAATGCTTGGCGTATTAAGGTTAATGAAAGCAAATGCACCCACGTCACCTTCACCCTTCGACGCAAATCCTGTCCAATGGTTCATTTCAATTCCATACCGCTTCCTTCCTCAGACACAGTCCGGTATCTTGGCTTACTACTAGACAAAAGATTGACCTGGAACCCACATACAAGACTTAAACGAAAAGAACTCAACAGACGATTCGGACAGTTATACAGACTACTAAACAGAAAATCTAAGCTTACAGTTGACAACAAATTATTACTTTACAAGACAATACTGAAACCAATGTGGACCTACGGACTTGAACTATGGGGGACAGCCAAACGTTCTAATATCAAACGCATTCAATCTTTTCAATCCAAAGTCCTCCGAACAATAGTAAATGCTCCTTATTATGTCTCCAACTATACCTTACACCACGACCTTAATGTTCCATTTATTTCAGACCTGATTCCATCTAAATTTTCCAAATTCCACCAGAACCTCATTCATCGTCCTAATCCTCTAGCACAATCCCTATCCAGCTCCACTCATCCATACAACCCTCCTAGAAGGTTGAAACGGCAGTGGCCCCGAGACATATTGTAAACATCTATTCTGGAGTTCTGACACTGGTCAGATTCTCCTCTCATGTGCGGTGTGATTGTGGCTGTGGCGCCCTCACTTAGCTTCCGCTGGCTCTCACCAGTGATGCGGCTGAGAGGGAGGCGCTGGGATCCTTTTGACTCTGCTTGTCCTTCCACAAGTGGGGGGACAAGCCCCGTCTGGGGTTCCCGAGCTGATTGTAAATATTGTACATAAGTATGAATGTGACATGTTTTGTTTATTTATTTGTTAACTTCATTTATTTGTATTTATTTTGTCTATAAATTTTGTTATTGTATACGTTTATTTATTTTGATTTTATTTTATGTAATTTGACTTTCCTTTTGTTTATATTGTAAATATTGTATGAATGAGATCCTGTAGCACTATTATTATTGTCTATTATGACAAATTGTAATATATACGAATAAAAAAAAAAAAAAAAAAAAAAAAAAAAAAAAAGAAATTTATTTCAATAAATAAGCATTATTATTAAGTAATTAAATAATAATAGTGGGAAGGCTGTAAAAATTTGAAAAATGTTGACGAAGGTCGTCGAAAGCAAGAAAAGATACTGAGGCAGTATTTTAAACTGAGTGAGATACTACTGCATAAAATAATGTGCAACCTTGATCAAGGTTGGGATCTCAAGAGCCCATCATCATCATCACTGATGGAGATAGGCTGAAAGAATGGAGGTCGAAGGCATTACATAGATTTTTTCATCAGTTACAAACCGAAATAGATAAACTGTTTTCTACTCGTTGGCTGGTCAGAAGTAAAATCTTTCCTCAAAACATTGGATTTTTTTATAGCTATTCTGGATCAAGTCGTAGCAACAAGACCTTACAAGACAGGTGTTGATGTAATAAAACATATCTAACTAATAACTCCGTTACAGCACGTAATAATACATATATTTCTAAATTTAAATTATTTTCTTTCCTTATCGCCTTAATTTAAAATTCTTAATTTTTCGTTTTCGTTACTGAATTATTCCTTTATAATTATAATTATCCTATATTTTAATTTTTATATATTTTTTAATTTTTTTATTTTTTAATTTTTTTTTCATAACCTCTGGTTTTATTTTTACACAAATTACAATACAAGTATGATATGGGCATATGTCACAGATATTTGTCCTTCGATTATCCGAAGGTATTCTAAGGAAGATTTCTATTTGCGCCTCATGCACTATTAACATTTAAAGGGCTTCTATGCCTTTATGCATCAATTAAAAATGCGAGGGACCATTCTTCAGTATATCCTATATTTTTTTATTATGTATCCTATATTCAGTATAATGTATCATTTTTGTAATTTTCTAGCCCGATGAAAACTTCCAATGTGAATAGAAACGTTTTGCAGTGGATAAAATAGTAATTTTTTTCACTCTAAATATCATAACTCTTGGCTAAATTAGAAGAAATGAAAAATTCTTTTTTTATAATCAGTATCGGATGTTATTTATTAAAGAGAGTTACTCTTAATGATGCCTAGAGTTTCTCTATTCCCCTTGAGGTAATAGAAAAACATCAAATTGTACAATATGGATATAATTTATAAGTATAAAAACGCTGTAAATTATTTCACAATGGTTTATTATTTCCAAATAACAATATTGGGGTATAACTGTTTATAAGGCTGTTGATAGGCAATTAAGGAATATGAAAAGCACTAATTCAAAGCATCATATCATAACACAACCACTGATTTCAAAACGCAATATCTAAGCTCGTTGTAAACCAAATTCAATGAATCTTTTTTCCAATTTGGTCCAAAATTTAATTTTCTATCAAATAGCAAAAAACATTTTTGTATTTATTTATTAGAAGACACTTTTTTTTCTATCTTCGAAAATAACGTAAATACAAGCATATATATATATATATATATATATATATATATATATATATATATAAGCGAGATTTCAATTTTTCAGTTTTTTTTTTTCTTTTTCTCTTTTATATAATTCATCGCGTTTTTTTTCGGTTAAAAAACATTAATGAGTTTTTTTTTTCTATCTTCAAAAATAACGTAGTTTAAAGCGTATATATAAGCAAGATTCCAATTTTTTTTTTTTTTTTTTTTTTTTCGTGCTTTACTGATTCTAAAACTCTATACATACTTTTCTCTATCGTCAAAAATAACTGAGTTATGAGCGTATTTATGTGAAAAATTTCTATTTTTTTCTTATCTTTTTTCTGTTTTATATAATTATTCGCTGTTTTTTGGTTAAAAAACACTAATACATTTTTTTTCTATCTTCAAAAATAACTGAGTTATTGAATAAAATCGTTTTAATCGGCCGCCATTTTAAAACTAACCAGCTGATATCAACGTCTAGGTGTGAGGGTCATTGTTGAATGGACTAATATATTTGTAGCGAATTTTGAAAAAAATGGTCCAGAGGTTTCAAAGAAATGCCGCGGATGGCGGACAAACGGATTTTTTTTAATTCGTTATTCGGATTCTACGCATCTTGAAACGTAAGCTCTCAAATTTTGAGCAGGGGTAATTTTTTTTTTTGGTCGATTACAAAGGTTGATTATTAAAATAATAAACCAATATTACTAGATGTTATTAGTCCGGGTGGCGAGCAATGAATAAAACAATTAGGTAGTTTCGGCCATTTGTATTTTTGCTAAGGTTTCGACCCCCATTGTGGGTCATCATCAGAGCGTATTGTAGGCGAGTGGAAACTGAAGAAACGTTGGCAAACAAATAAACTGTTGAAACTACTCAATTGTTTCATTCATCGACCTCCACTCGAACTAATTCCTTCTAGTAATTCTCAACGGTCAACTAATTATATCCAATATGGTATAAAATATTACACAAATGATTTAAGTATAAGAATGAACATAATGTATGCATAATAATAATAATAATAATAATATGGCTTACCGAACCCGAAGGTTCGATGCCGATACCAACACAATATGTCTACCTAGACTCGTCCAATGTTAACCGTTCAAGCCCAAGCCCCTGAGATCAGCCTTAACGCAATCCTCCCATCGAAGCCTACCAGTCGGATAAGCGAATACTCTCGGAATCCACTCCTCATCGAGCCCAATTACTTTACTCGCCCATTTGAGTCTCCGCGATGCTATCAACTCAATTATATTCACAGGATACAAGTTCCGCAATTCCGCGTTGTGCAACCTTCTAAACTCTCCAGTGGCCTCATCTCTCTTCTGACCAAATATTTTACGCAGTACCTTATTTTCGAAAACCTTAAGCCTTTGTTCATCCTTCGAAGTATGGATATACATTTTTAATGGCCTTGAAGAATAGTGCGTTTGATATTCAATGATATACAAGAAAATATCATATATAACAATATATATTACAATATAAGACTTTTTATTGGATTAGCTTAATTGCATTTAAAAAAAAAAAAATATTGGAATTAAATCAAAAAATACAAGACAAAACATTAGGACGAAACCTCAAGCAAGATAAATAAAACGCAAAATACATTTCACACATGCCTCAAATATCAAACCTATGCCGACTTTGGCATGGTACCGCTTTATCACGAAAAGTGTATCTGTTCGTCAAGAAATAATATGGTGAAAAGAAACTCAATGCGGAATCAAATATTAAATTTTGTGACGATGGAATATTTCTTGACTGTTGAGGATTTATAACAGAGAAGTTCATCAGTGGTGTGGTCATAAAGAATAAACACACCAAAGCGGTAATTTATGTGATTTTTGTGTGCCGAAGTTTCGGCCTACATTGTGAGCCTTCATCAATAGAAACAATATGAAAACAAATAAAATTGAAAAGAAAATAATAATAAGTTAACAGTACAATAACAAGATAATAATAATAATAAAACAAACATTAATATAAAATGTTAATAAAATAAAGTGTTTTGCTATAAAAATACTTAAATATTGTAGTGAAAAAACGAGCAAAGTATATAAGTAATGTATATTATAATTTTTTGTTTGTTTCTTTTAACATCACTTTACAACTTTCTACAGTGGCTATTTGAACAGTGCTGCAATGGGAGTCCTAAATTTAGCCTATTCAAGTTTAATTAAGATATGAATCTTTAAAGTGTATCTGAAATTTTACGTTTCCTCCGAAGGCGCGCATAATTCATAATTCGTTACTCCCATTAAAAAATCACAGGTTTTGAAAATCCCATATGCCGAGTTTGAATAAACAACCTTGAGTGTAGAAGGTTGTTATGCTAGCTAAAACACCACAGGTGACCCCATATACTCTTAAATCAAGTAAAAAATAAATTGCTTCTAAATTTTATTGTTAATAATTTAAATGTATTAGTTTCATATACATACTCTATACGCTATTATTTACCTAATATTCATAACTTTCACTCATTGCTTAGTTTTTTACTATAATCTTCAAATATTTTCATACTATTAACAGTTTCATAATATTAAAATTTTATATTACTATTTGTTAAAATAATATTTTCTTTTTAGTTGTATTAGCTGTTATTTTGTTTTTCTCAGTCCTGAAGAGAGCCCAAGTGCCCAAAGGCCGAAACGTCGACACTTTACTGGAGTGTCACTTCTTCATTACCATGCAACTTCTCCATCATAAATTTTGTGACCATCAAGGTTTTAAATTATTTTTGCAAAAAATCAATACATTAGTTGAGTTAAAGAAAATGGATTAATTTTGTTGTTAATGTAGCCAAATTCTTTAAAACCCATTACACCAGTCCTTCACACTTATCAATCGATAAATTACGTTTGTTCCAACTGAGGTATAAGTTACGGCCAATGTTGAAGTTGAGCGTGGTTACGCGTGCGTAGATACGACGAAGCGTAGTGGAGAGTATGTCGTTACCCGTAGCTTCCCAGTCTAATAATTGTAGGATCATGCCACGAGCATCCTGCAAAACTGTATGACACCTGGTGTTAATGATACATCACATTGGATAAACAATAATGAGATTATACTCTAAAATAATTCTATTTCCTTAAAAAATCATACATTTCACAAAAAAAAAAAAGGTGGTTTCAAAAGTGGAAAATCAAAACTAATACCTCCAAATGGGGCCACGTCAGCTTTACTCTACAGAAAGGTACATCTGTGAAAATCGACAACAATGCAGTATCTTCAAAAACCCTAGTACGATACCTCGGACTACATTTGGATAAAAGACTGCCAAGGAACATACATAAGAAATCAAAGGGACAAGAACTAACAAGACGTTACAAACAACTTTCACATCTATTGGATTACAGATCACCACTAAATTTACGAAACAAGCGACTAATATACACGACTCTACAGAGAAAAATGTGGACATACGGAGCAGAACTTAGGGGTTCTGCAAAACACTTAGACACAAACAAAATTCAAACAACTCAATTTGAAATTTGTCGAAAAATTGTTCACACACCATGGTATGTTTCCAATCACACGATACACAGTGATAAAAAATTTCACAACAGTAAATTCTTACATTCGCGATAAATATAACACGTTTCATTCATGGATACATAGCCACCCGAATCAACTTGTTACCAGACCAGTCGCAGAGAAGACTCAAAAAACGATGATCGAGAGATCTAAGGACGTTGATCTCGAAAAAAAATAATACTTCGTATTCCTGGGTGCGCAACAACGTTGTTACGAATAAAATTAATATTAATAATAAATATATTTGGACAAGAAAAACCTTCACACAAACGAATATATATAATGTTTTTATTAAAGCCATTTTCCTCACTACTTACGCAGATGACACATGTGTGTTATCCACAAATAATGACCCAACTGTTTCGTTCCTAACCTATTGGTCACTCATCGTACCCATTATCAAATGTGGATAATTAAAATCAATCCTAATATATTCCTTAAAATTATATTTTAATTTCGTCGCATACCACCGACTGCATTTTGGAAATTCGTCTCACTTGTAATCCTTAGTCTTGACTGCCAAGAAGTTGCTATTATACGTCACACATAATACAAAAACTAATTTATGTAACCATTTTCGGGCCTAAATGGAAATATGGGATTGATGTGTGGGGTTTCACTAAACCATCAAAATCTTCCCCGCACCCAATCTTTGCAATCCAGAATTTTAATTAGAATCCTAATGTTTCCTTACTTTGTAACCAATAAAAAATTCATAAAGACTTAAATGTCCACTTCGTTGTTGACTTATTCCGAAACAGATATACCTCCTTTATATATATATATATATATATATATATATATATATATATATATATATATATATATATATATATATATATATTGAAATTTACAACTGTACAAAAAAATAAATCAATTAAATATGCTGAATGTTATAACACATGAAAGAAACACGAAGAGAAACTGCTCGTTGGAAGCACTCTTTGGTAGTGAGTCTAAACAAGAAGGTCTCGAGGCCATCTTCTTTTCGGACGCCTCGGAGGATTATCAGGAATCGAAGAGGAAGCAAGGGTTGAAACTAATGGATTAGAGAGGTAGAGGAGTTTTTCATGGAATGTGTGATACCTGGTACTGGCCAAATCAGCAACATATGGAACATTAGGGTCATTGTGGATGATTTTATTCGTGACAAAGTAAGGAGCGTTAAGGATTTTGCGAAAGATTTTAGATTGTAAGGATTGGATACGAGAAGAGTTTGATGGTTTAGTAGAGCCCCAGAGCTCAACTAGGTAGTCCAGATAGGCCTTATGATGGTCATGTAAATGAGTCTTTTGTAGTTAAGTGAAAGGTTAGAGCGTCTGTCAAGTAAATGTTGAAGTAACCAAAATCGGCGAGCAGTTTCTTGTCTTTTCAGTCTGGTATGCGGATTCCATGTAAGTCGTTTGTCAAGAAGGAGTCCTAAAAGCGGATCTGTTCAACCGGGACAAGCGGAATATCATTAAAGGACACTGTAGGGCAGGACGTCATAGGTTTTGGACGAAGGGTGCAGGTAATTTGTTGGAATTTATTGAATCGTTATTAATTGATTAATTGGAATTGTAGATCGTTATTAAACGATAACACGCAAGTGTCATCGGCATAGGTAGAAAGGAATGTGTTAGGATGGGTTAGGATATCAGTTGTACATACTGTGTAAAAAATGGGTTCTAGGATACTGCCTTGAGGAACCCCAGCAGACTAGGTGAAAAGAGATAAGTAGGAACTATTGTGGTTTATTTTGAAGGATCTGTTAGAGAGGTAGGACTGGATGATTAGGAAGTATGTAGGAGGAAGGAATTTACGGAGTTTGTACAACAGTCCTGGTGCCAGACTCGGTCAAAGGCCTATTCAACGCCGAGAAAGGCTCCAGTGCAGTACAATCCCCGCTCCAATGCAGAAGAGAAAACATCCACCACAAGGTGACATTGCTGGATGGTGGAGTGTCTGTCCAGTCAATAGATGTGTTTCGTTTTTCTTATCTAATTTGGATGCTATGGTTAACTTAATTATGATAATGCTACTAATGTTGTATTGTTGTATAGTACTTGCATCCCAGTAATGATCACCTCAAAGATAAAATATTCTATACCAGCTGATAATCAAAATTTTAATTATCCGTGTAGAACCTTATTGGAATCCTCACACTAGACTCAAACGACAAGAAACTATTCGCAGATACCGCTTACTACAACACTTACTCTACAAACGGTCACAACTCCTTATTTACCTCAAAACACTCATTTACATAACCATGATCAGACCTATTTGGACCTATGGCATTGAGCTATGGGGGTCCACTAAACTATCATGCTCCTCCTGCATCCAATCTTTGCAATCCAAAATCATACAAAAAATCCTTAATGCTCCTTACATTGTAACTAATAAACTCATCTATGGATACCTAAATATCCCGCAGAATTAGATACAGCGATAGATGACACCTCCTGTAATTCCAAACTACCTGCCTACTCAAACCCGCTTGTCCGTAACCTCTCTACTCCCTCTCTGTCTCCGTTACTACATATATTCCCGATAATCCTCCGAGGCCCCTGAAAAGACGGTAGCATCGAGTCCTGCTTATAAAATAAGCTTTGAAGTGCTACCACTGGGAAGCTTCTTACATGCCTATTCATGCCTATTATTGCAATTCATCCATTTTTCTTTTTGTATTTGTATAGTATATTTAGACAAAAAAAAAAAAAAAAATCCGAGTAAGGAGGTGTTTAGGTGTAGATCACGCTAAGCCGTCAGGTTTTTTCCTTAAATTTTAGTATCCTTAATATAGAGGCTGTGTTTAGCCTAAAAGAGTTTCTACATCTAAAGTTGAATCCAAAAATAACTAAATTGATAATTCTGCCACAAGTGAGGTTCGAATCAGCGAGCCAGAGAATGGTGAAATATTGCTATGACATTTCCTATAATATGATTCCTTATTGTCTAACAATTCAATTTAATTGTTATTAAATGGTTCTATTCAACCAGATGTTACAGATGTAGTTTTATCCAAAGACCACACTACAACAGAACAACTTCTGCCTCAGACAACGGAACTGAAAGACACCCTTCAGACCTGCCTGATGCAGTTACGTCGGCAATTCAATTGGAGTTTCTCTTACTAACTTCTCAGTCCACAACTCTCGTTATAAAAGCACGATGCAATATATACGGAAATACACGTTTTGGGGTTCCCTGAGTCTAAATAAAAATGTCCCGAGAAAAGGTCTGTGTGTGTGTGTGTCTGGGTGTAATATCCAAGCTGAGCTAATTTGATGACCAACTAAAGGATAGAAGAGCAAAACTATTTTTATATGAAATTTTTGTTTTTTTTTATAATAAGAACAGTAATATATACCGTGGAGAAGAGAAAGAGTTTAGAAAAAGTATTATCTAAAACATAAAGTCGTAAAAGGTAATATAAAGTGACGAATAGGTAATAAACTTATTACTGATTACATGCGTAGGTTTTTTGTATATGCGTAGGTTTTTTGTACAATTTTTCCTACAATCGCAAAGTAACCTCAATTTTTCACCATATGTTTGTCATTAGGCTAATGTACTATAATCACAAAAAAAACAAAAATATTTTCTGATTGTAAGGATGACTCATCCAAAATCATTGTTAACATTTTGTCAAAATGTAAATATGTGAATAAAGTTTATTTTTATTTTTTATATATTACTGATTAACAATTTAATACAGTTATATTATTCAATCTAAATCATATGTTTCCAACAAAAATGAATACACGTTTTATTAAAAAAAAAAAAAAAAAAAAAAAAAAAACCTGTACCACTACAACCCATGAAGGGTCTTGGGCTCAGTACATATAGAGATTCGTACTGTTTCTAGGCCGACGGCAGTGCAATGAGGTGATTAGGCCTTAATCGGCTCAGCCACCAGGTTTTTCCCCAATTAATTTGGGTACCCACTTTATAGAGGCTGGGTCTTCCCCAGGGGGGTCTCCATACCCTAGGGTCGCCCCCCGACTGAATTAACAGAATAAATAATATTCCGCCACAGCCGGGATTCGAACCCAGGACCCGGAGCACAGCAGACTAGCGCTCTATCCACTAACCCTATCCACTAGACCACACGCCGCTCCTCGTTTTATTAAAATCAACTTAAAATACATTTAAAATATATGTTTTTAAATTGCGTTTAACAGTCGAGGTAAGTTAAAGTCGTGTGTTGTCCGTACGTTTTTTTTTTTTTTTTTTTTTTTTTTTTTTTTTTTTTTTTTTGTTTTTTTTTTTTTTTTTTTTTTTTTTTTTAAATATAAGTATATGTATTTACTTATTTTATATTTTTATGTAATTTGACTTTATCGTTGTTTTCTGTAAATATTGTATGAATGAGGTCTCATATCAACAGATTGTAATATATCTCAATCAATATTTGAGATATATTACAACATATCTTATTGGGATTCTCAATCTGCAATTGGTTTTTATGCTAAATTGAACAAATCGATTAATTTTATTTGTATGGATCCCATGTCACTCAGGAATACATGGCGATCGCCAAGTAGATGAGGCGGCGAAAGCGGCGTCATTGATTCCTCCATCCGATTGCTTAGACACTCCACATATGATCTCTATAGGCTTATAAAATTATTAATCATCGCCAATGGCAGCTTAATTGGACCAAAAAAAGGTATAACAAACTTAGGGAAATAAAAGAAACAGTATTTCCGTAGAAATCACCTATTCAAAATAACAGTAGAGAGGAAGTCTTATTAACAAGACTCAGAATAGGACACTCACGACTAACCTACCAACATTTGCTGACTGGAACACTAGGACCTTACTGTCACCATACAATCACCACAAAACACTTACTGACAGACTGCAGGCAACTGATTCGTGCCGACCTTCCATATCATTTAAATAGTTTATTAAATGACAACAGTAAATATATCCCAAATTCATTTAATCATTTAAAAATAAATAAATGTTTATGAATCGATCTAAAGCTCCCCAATTTTTTTTTTTTTTTTTTTTTTTGTTAACCCCTACCTCGCCTTTGAAGGCTATACGTGGGTTTCTCGGGCCGGGGGGGGGTGAGGGCGGGGGATAAATGCCGAGATAAAATCCCCCCAGCATCGAATACTCGAACTCGTAAATTATTTGTTTCAAATTTTCGGTTCTCTGTTGCTTGGCAACGCGTGCTCAAAGCAACGCTCTAACACGCTCGGCCACCCCGCTCCCCAATTATACTTATTATTATTTTATCATGAATTATTTCTACTTATTATTTCGAATTTTTCCTGTATTATTTTTATTACAAATAAATTATTTTTGCCACTCCATTTATTAGTCTTCTCCATATGTCTACCTACCTTCCATACATCTATCTTCTCTATCTATTTAACTATGAACTGATATTAGTAACATCTTTGAAATACGTGTAGTAATATTTTACGTTTAGGGTTACCCCTCAAATTGTAAATCGAATAACCACGAAATAAAATTTTCGAAATTGTTTATCTTGGAATCACGTTTGATAGACAAATGAAATTTTCAGCTCATTTTTCTTTAAAAAAAAAAAAATAAATGTGTAAAAAAAATCAAACGATTAAGTCTTTTGGTGTCTTCCGCAAGTCTGTCACTTCGTCTCAAAACATTAATATACAAAACAATATTACGCCCGTCACTATTATATAACTTTTTTTCAGTCAAATTCATAATTTTTTCAATCGAATTCATAATTTTTTCAGTCAAATTCATAATTTTTTCAGTCAAATTCATAATTTTTTCAATCAAATTCATAATTTTTTCAGTCAATTTCATAATTTCTTGTACCCATTTTATACAGTCAATTTAATGAAGTTTTGCAACCAAGAACATAACATTTTTATTAAATCTTGTTGTTTATCCATTTAATGTCACTTTATGTTACTGTGCTTAATCCGACAGTGCAGCGGGAGTCTTAAGTTTTGCCTATCCAGGTTTTCTTAAGAGGGATCTTTTACGAGTTCCACTTTTAAAATATTTTAAGAGGCACCTGTGGCGCACAAATTTAGGGCGATCTGCTGGTTTTGGACTTGCGACTTTAAGTATAGAAGGCTGTTTTGCTAGCCATTACTCCACAGGTGACCCTCAATGCATTCAACATGATGTTTGAACCTACCGGGTTTGAACCCGTGACCTTGGGCAGATTAATCATTAACACCTTGCTGAATGCATCCAGGGTCACCTGTGGAGTAGTGGCTAGCATAACAGCCTCTTTTAAAGGACGAAATAACCAAGGATTTTTACTCCCTAAAAGCAAATATAGGGCCATTTGGTGGTTTTGAACTTGCGACCTTGAGCATAGAGAGCTGTTATGGCTAGCCACTACTCCACAGGTGAACCTCTATGCATTCTAAAAGGTGTTAAGGACTAATATGTCCAAGGTCACGGGTTCAAACCCGGCAGATTCAAACACCTTGTGGATGCATCGAGGGTCACATGTGGAGTAGTGGCTAGCATAACATTCTTCTATCCACTAGATAGCGAGTTCATACCTGGCAGATGGCCCTATATTTGCTTTTTGGGAGTAAAAATCCATGGTTACATCGTCCTTTAAAAGAGGCTGTTATGCTAGCCACTACTCCACAGGTGACCCTGGATGCATTCAGCAAGGTGTTAAAGATTAATATGCCCAAGGTCACGGGTTCAAAACCAGCAGATCGCCCTAAATTTGTGCGCCACAGTTGACTCTTAAAATATTTAAAAAGTGGAACTCGTAAAAGATCCCTATCTTAAGTAAACCTGGATAGGCAAAACTTAAGACTCCCGGTGCACCGTCGGATTAAGCACAGTAACATAAAGTGACGTTAAATGGATAAACAACAATAAGATTTAATAAAAATGTTATGTTCTTGGTAGCAAAACCTCATTGAATTGACTGTATAAAGAAATTCAAGAAATTATGAAATTGACTGAAAAAATTATGAATTTGATTGAAAAAAATTATGAATTTGACTGAAAAAATTATGAATTTGACTGAAAAAAATATGAATTTGACTGAAAAAAGCTATATTGCACTCAACTATTACCACGCATTGCGAAATCAACATCGAAACGTGTTCAGTCGCTACAAAATGGAATACTAATAAGAATTGTTAAGGGGACAACATTACAAAGAATAAAGTCAGCTATGATTTAAAATCCCTACAATCCATAACTTTATTACAGAGAGAAATAGAAAGTTTTTTGGAAAAGTAAAGCTTGGGACGAATCATTTATTTTGTCAGGTAACACCTCCTGGAGTAACCCAGCGTTGGAAAAAATTGTTTGACAAATAAAATTTTAGTTTTAATTTTAGTAGTAAGGCTAAATCAAACTAAAATATGAGTCCCATCGCCGGATCCGTTACATAAAAATGTAAATATTTAAAAAAAATAGCATGGAGAGAGAGAACTCCTTAAATTGCAAAGATACAGAAAAAGGAGAAACCTCAAGCTTCCCTAAGGAGAGGTTTCAGAAAAAAAATAAGGGGTTATGAAAAAAAAATTTTACTTCGGCAAACATGAACATTGTTGTGGATTACCTGTATCAATAAATTAAATATTAAAAAAAATGTAAATGAATACATCGATAAATGCAATTAATTATGGAACAACTGTTGATTTAGGAACATAGCATTTCGTAGTAAAAGAAATACAATAAAAGAGAAAACAAGTTAGAAGGAAATATTCGTCGACTATCGCTGCGGATCCAACACGATTGGCGCTTTTTTTAATTAATTAATATTTAAAATTTAGAGATATTTACACTTGCTAAGCCTGTTGTTTCCCCGCTCGTCGAGGGGGGAGGTGGGGTTGGTCAGGTCCTCGAAGTTGATGACGTACAGTCGGATGTCGTCTACCTCACTCTTCACCGGGGCGATCACCTCGCTGCACAAGAACTTGGTACCTGTAACATAACATGTGTATATCTTAGTTCAATGGGTTAAGGTATTCTGTACCTATATGTAAAATTAAAAAAAATAAAAAAAATCTGGTGCAGGAAAACTACGACTTTCACTTACCTTCGTTTTTAAAATCGTTTTGAGAATTTTCAAATACAGTTAGAGGCAAAAAACTAATATTTAGAAAAAATAATATAATATTTTTTATAAATCTTTAGCTTTCTAAGGGTATATAATTCATGTATATCACTGTACTTATGTTCAAAAACACAAAATTTGATTAAAACATTTTTTTTTCCAGTTTTCTCCTTCAGTTGTTTATCAAATTCGCTCGTCTTGCACATTTAGCTGTAATTTATCAATGCTAACAAGATAATATAGTTAATTGATTGGAATCTACAAAATTAAAGGTAATTCGAAGAAAGAAAATTTAAAATGTCGGCATTCAAGCCCTGTCAGACCATTTTAATCAGAATGAAGCCTACATGATGCTAAAGCCCATTAAATTTTACATCGATATAGCGAGTTTAATCAAAATCGTTATGGCCGTTTTCGAAAAAATCGTAAAATATGCAATATGCGTGGTATAAAGTATAATTTTTCATTTACGCGCTGGAGTTATCACTCTTTCGGGACTTGGTTAGTTGAACTCAGAGGTGTATTTAGAATAGAATAGAACAAAAAATTATTCTGGGACTAGGTCCCATAAGAATAACAGTTATGTACAATTTGAATATATAATAACGAATTAATATAATTTGAGAACGATTATGAATTGCTTCTTAAGATTTGTGTTCGGTACCTCGAGACGGTCCCATGTATCCCACCTCTACAACGAGTTAAAGTGGTTAACCCCAACCTTTCGAAGACAATATTTCCTTGGATCATTCCTTTATCAAATCATAAACTCCCACCATCCATTTTATGTCTACAGCCTTCTGGTATTTAAATCCTCAACCCATCACCAGGAAACAAGATCCCGTCTGTCTAACCTCCACACTCCTTTCCATAGAACCAAAAAATATGACTGCTCATTTTTAGCCCGCTCCACTGCCTTATGGAATACTCTCCCTTCAAACATCCGTCATGCTCCTTCCCTATCATCTTTTAAACCCCTCCTCTTTCAATACTTCCTTTCTCTTCAGACAGATGTTAGCTAATTTTTTTTATGCCAACTTATGTAAGGTAAATTTGATTTTAATGCACTTACTTTAATGAGATGTAAAAGTTACTTTTTATGTTTATTCTTATTTATTTATTTCTTTAAACTGTAAATAGAGATGGTACTCTGACCCTTTTTTCATTTTTTCATTATTGTATTATTTAATTGTAGTTGTACATTGTTTTTGGCCAGTTATAATTTATTATTTTGTTCATAATTGTTATTCTCAAGGGACCTTGTCCCAGAATAAAGTTTTTTTTTCTATTCTATTCTATTCTATAATATGTCTGGCCAACAGACAATAAATACATGATTAATTATTATTTACAATGATTATTAAAATTACAATTATTTACAATGAGGAGTTATATACATAAAAAATAACAAAGAAATTAATAAAAATATATATCTTCTAAACTTTATCTTATGAGAAAATTAAAATTTTATTTAAACAAAATCAAAATAAAATATGGGCGGTAAACAGTAATCTTCATTCATTTGATGTAGATTTCTAGACAGAATTGACATCACATTTGCTAATCGTCTATTTGGGATGACAGAAGGTATCTGGCAGGGATCTGAATGGGGATAAAGAGGCAGCATGGCGGATATGGATTGGTAGAGAATTCCAGAGTGTGGTGGAGCGAACAATAAAGGAACGATCAAAGGTTTTGATTCTGTGGATAGGAATGTCGCAATCGAGTTTCAAGTGAGTGGATTGAGGATTTAAATTGAAGGAGACTGTAGATTTAGGAAGGATGCTGGGAGTTAATAGTTTGGTAGAGGTATGATCCAAGGAAATATTGTCTGCGGGTTGAGGGAAGGAGCCACTTTAATTCACCGTATAAGTGGCTAACATGAGACCTCCCTGATGTACCGAAGACAAATCTTAAGAAAATGTTCATAATACGCTTTTGTCTGTCCTTAAGCATCGATTTACGTTGAAAACTGGAATTCGAAAATTTTCACGATCGCAATACTTTCCCTTACTATATATAGTAAGTGAAAGTAAAAATAATAGATGATGGAAATTTAAATTGGCAAACAACAAATATTGTTAACTTTTATCATAAAACCTTATGTCTCATGTAACATATTTTGTGCATTTAAAAATTGTCTTTTGTTAAATTACAACAAAAGTTCCCCTTTTCTCAGGGTCAGGTATAATTACCATCCTGGTTTACAAATCTGGATCAAATAACTTACCCCTAAACTGTCACCCAAGTGACGGAACTGAATGTTCATGCTTCCTATGTCCTTTCACATTATTGTATTTAGTAATATCTCTTCCTATATATTCAATTGATAATTAAGTGAAAGTAAATAATTAAAAACAGGAATATGCTAAGGATATATCAACTACTCATTTACATAAATCGATTTACCAGAAGTACGTGGAGTGGCCACGTGCTGCATTTGTCTCCTTTATCGCGAAGTCATTTCTTTTGTTAATGTATAAAGTAAAATCACCCAGAAAACATCAAAGTCTGGATACAGTTATCGAGTTTCGTAATTTATTTTACATAAACGTTTTTCTTAGCCCTTGATTCGAGAAAGTAATGAGGTGTCGGGTGTCAGAAGAGCGCTTAGAAGTCAAAAAACAAAATAAAATCAAGTGTTGTCGATGAAGGACAAAATCAGGAAATTATTTGCTTAAAGGAAACCCGAGCTGTAGAGTAGTGAAGGAAGGGAGACATTGTTTTGATCCAGGAATTCTAATCACACCCCGTCTTTTATTTTACTTTATACAGAACTTATTATTTTATACATAAAACATAATTGGGCTTGTCCGGATTATAGTGAAGGAATTGGGTTAAAAAGAAAAATGTTATGACCAATAGTTATGAGTTTATGATATTAATATACCACACTTAAAGATTTAATAAAAATTATTTATATATTTATTTTTTTGTTGAGCGCCTGGCCTTATACAGCCATATTTCTTAAGGAGTTCTCCCTCAATTCCGTGCAGATATAAAATAAAAAAATCTGGTGCGGGCAACACACAACTTTCACTTACCTCGATTTTTAAATCAATGAAAGAATTTTCAAATACAGTTAGAGATAAAAATACGTGAAACTATTAAGGAATAAATCAAATTGAATTTATATAGAAACATGTGTTTTATTAAAAAATCTATTATATTATTATCTAAAATAATCAGTTAGATTTATCTTCTTCTCACCACTCTCTATTAACTTCTAAAAGCTTGTGTATGAGATGATATTTTTTCTAAAATCTTTAGCTTTCCAACGGTATATCATACATGTATATTACTGCTCTTATGTTCAAAAACGAAAAATTGCATTAAAAAAATATTTTTCTGTTTTCTCCTTCAGTTGGGTATCGAATTTATTCAATTTATATATTTACCTGTTTTTCATCAGCGTTAACAAGATAATCTAGTTATTATTATTAAATCTACAAAATTAAAGGTACTTTAGGGCAAGAAAATTTAAAATATCGGCTTTTATGCCCTGTCAGACTATTTTTATCTAAATAAAACCTACATGATGTTGAAGCCCATTAAATTTTACATCGATATAGCGAGTTTAATCAAAATCGTCGGAACCGTTTTTGAGAAAATCGAAAAAAGGTGCAAAATGCATGGTATAAAGTGCCTCTTCTGGTAAGCTCATTTTGATGAAAAAGGTTTTGTAACGTCTCGGGGGTATATTTGTCTTAAATATGAAATTTCAGTTTCATAGGACTTACCGTTTCCGCCCGGGAGTTACCACACACACAGACCTTTTTGCGGGACTTGGTTATTTGGACTCAGGGGACCCTAAAACGTGTATTTCCGTTGAAAACTGGAATTCGAAAATTTTCACGACGCAATACTTCCCCTTACTATATATAGTAAGTGAAAGTAAAAACTATATACCCCTTTTTGCTTTTTTTTTGGTCATACAATTCATTACCCTGTCCCTTCTAGCTCACGTGAGAGGGCTGGGTTTCTTTCTTTACAATAAACGGTGATAATTGACTTTAGGAACATCTATTTACATACATATTAGAGGAATACATGAATAAAAAATAATATTGGGTCGTTTCACATAAAATGTCCGTTTTTATAGTTTCTGAAATACAAAAAGGATTTTGCAGGTCTTTTCTTCCAAATGTTTACATATTTAAAGTAAACAGTTACTAATCCTCTACCTTTGTATTATAAACATTAGCTTCCAATCATTTACCCACTTTTTAATATACCTCCATGGAAACACGCGATTTTCCAGTAACATTTTCGTACGAGTTTAAACTAGGCCATTCAGCAGCTGAGGCCGCTTGAAATATTTGCAAGGCGTTTGGGGAAGAGAGTGTTCATGAACGGAACCATTCGTCGTTGGTTTGCTAAGTTTTCAGCTGGGAATACCGACTTGGAAAACTTGCCCCGAGGAAGACCTCCGTCCGTAATAGACAACGATGTCCTCAAACATACAGTAGAAGGAAACCCCTACCAAACAGTTAAATGACTCTCAGCACAACTAAATGCAAGTGTATCTACCGTTTCCAGACATTTAGAGTGTATTGGGAAAGTAAAAAAAGCTCGATACATGTGTACCTCATGATCTCACTTTAGTGGCAGCAAGCCTCCATGTTTCAAAACATAACGTGCAAAAATTAAAATAACTGGGCTACGAAGTTCTTCCGCACCCACCATATTATCCCAACTTGTTTCCAACAGATTACACCTGTTCAGGAATATAGACAACTTTGTCAAAGGAAAACTTTTTGAAAATGATGATCAAGTGAAAAGTGCGTTTTCAGATTTTGTTTTACTTCAAAGCTCAGAGTTTTTCAGTTCGGGGATAAAAAAGTTGGTGTCACGCTGGTAAAAATGTGTAGAAAAAGAAGGTAAATACTTCGAATAAAATTATCTTGTTTTCATATCGTATTTTTAATAAAAATCCTTTACCTTGAAAACGGACATTTCATGTGACACAACCCAATTAAATAAAATTCTGTAATCAAAAAAACAACAAATGCTGAAGCAGGTTTCCCCCCACTCCTTATTGCTTACATTTATGCACTATAACCAGTCTTAGTTACAATTGTTTTATTAAATCAGATTAATTTCAACTACAGTTTATGATACTCACCTCCAACTTAATTTCAAAGTGCTTATATCTTTGAAAAAGGGGGCTGTTTAAAAATTACGCAATAAATAGTTAAATGAAAAATTAATCTACATTTAAATTTAATATTACCCAAGAAGTGAAATAAAAAATGACCACTAAAGAGAATATTTATATAATTTTGTTTGTTTATTCAATTAAAGTCCTGTTCCTAATCGAACGATGCTGCAGTGAGATTCCTAAATTGTTCCTATTCAGGTTTTATTAGGATAGGTATGCTTAAGGAATACCTCACATCCTACAGCCTTGGAACCACCATTTTACGTCGCATCTTATTAAAACATCGTAGAATCATCTACTAGGTTCGAACACGCGTCTTTGAGCATAGAAAGCAATTATACTAGCCACTACTCTACAGGTGAGCTCACGTATATTATAAGTGTTTATCCTTAGATGATTGGCCAGAAATACCATTTCTTTAAGGGTAAGTTTCTCAGCAAGTCCTCAAAGTATAAAGAGACTCTACGAACATTCTTGTCTTCAAGGCTGAAATGCATTTTTTTTTTCAATCACTGTGAACAGTGCACTCAGTAATGCTCTCTTCGCATCAGACCTAATTGATGTATCTGGCTGTCTGGACTATTTTACGGCCGAATTTAAAGATATACGAACATCATGCGTTGACATCTAAAAAAGAATGATTATCTCTAAGCAACAAATGTACAGAGGTAAATAAGTAACCATATTATATATATATATATATATATATATATATATATATATATATATATATATATATATATAAATAATATATATATATATATATATAAAACCTGTACCACTATAACCCCTGAAGAGTTTTGGGCTCAGTACATGTAGAGTTTCGTACTGTTTCTAAGCCAACGGCCGTGCAATGACGTGATTCGGCCAAGATCACGCTCAGCCGCCAGGTTTTTTCCTCCATTTTAGGGTACCCACTTTATACAGGCTGGGTGTGCCTCAGGAGGGTCTCCATACCCCAGGATCGCTCTCCGGCTGAAATAACAGAATAAATAATATTCCGCCACAGCCGGGATTCGAACCCAGGACCCGGAGCACAGTAGACTAGCGCTCTACACCCTTGACCATGCCGCTCCCCTATATATAAATGTAACTTTTATGTGTATAATTTATGCGTAAATCGATAAGAAAGATAGTAGACAAAAAAAGTTAATTAGCAGCGATCTAATTAAGGTATTTAATATGCCAGAAAATGCCACACCGTTCCGTAAATGTCAAAATTGGTGTACTGCGGCTACTATATTTATATACATCATAATGTTATTTTGAATATATAATAAATATAAAATATACATTTAAAAAATATTTAATAAGATCTCTTTTTAATTTTAATCATTGAAATTCACGACGCAAAATAGTAATAGGAGTAAATGATTACCAATAAGATTATGAGACACGACTTCTTGTGTAAGAACAAGAAATAAGTAGCATAGTTTTTCAGAACCTTAGCCTAAAAATTGTTACAAATCCGAGATTATCCGTTTTTGTTTTTTTTTAGAAACAATATTAGTCTTTTTGATAAATCATATCTCAGTAAGTGTTAGACATACAGATTTTGAATATAAATTTTGTCGTTTTCATAAAATTTAGCTTAGCAAGTGTTAGACTTGTCAGGTTTCTATGGTCATTATGGCCAAAGGTCACGGGTTCAAACCCGCAGGTGGTGCTAGGATTTTTTAATGGGAGTAAAAAATCCTTAGTTACGCCGTTCTTCCGAGGGGACGTTAAAAGGTGGTCCCGAGCCTGTGCGATGTCAGGTACTCGTTATAGATCCCTATCCTAATAAAACCTGGATAGGCAAAATTTAGAACTCCCACCGTAGCATCGTCCGATTAGCCATAGTAGCATAAAGTGACGTTAAATAAATAAATAAAAAAAATCTATGGTCATTAAAAATGAAGCTAATTAAATATACTATAAATTATTTGTAACATATTGTGATTCCATCCCTCCTAAAACCCGTATGTTACTGGGATCTTCTCTCATTTTTCTCCTGTTTGACTACGGTTGACACGTCTTTTATATGCCACGGGCTGTCTGCGAAATTCGACATCAATGAATTATTTCATAAGATTTACATGTGGAATTTCCTACCGCTCCCATGTTTCTAGTAGGCATACCGAGTTGAATTGGCTCTATCCCTCTCTACGCTTGGTGTCTGTTTTTTCCGATCATTCAAAACACAAAAAACTCCTTATATTCTTGATATACTTACCGCTTGTTCCTCTGTCCATTCAGTAAATACTACATATAAAACCATAAATTTGTATATACCATCCCACAGATCCACCGTCTTTCAAAACATCGTTTGTTATTCGCGATAACCCATTTTGAAATTCCTTGCCTAAATTAATTAGTAAAACCTCATAATTAACCACTTTTAGCATCAACTATTTCCTCACCTACTAAACGATAAATCTTGCCAACATATGTAATATTTAATTTATCTTATATAGATATTTCGTTAATATTAAGTTGAGACGCAAGAGGGGCTGTGTTTATTAAATAGGGATTAAGTGATGGTGACCGCTCGGGAATTAGAGTGCTCTGAGTTACGGGATAGACTTTTTTTTTGTTTTATTTATTTGACAACATGTAATATACAAATGCCTTTAGGCATATATTGTAATACTGATGACCATTACGAAAAACCTCCTTCAGGATTCTTATGAATTCGTGAACAAAGAAACCTCCCAGTGAAGGCACTCCTTGGCGTGGAAGATCTGCTAAAGAAGTAGGTCTCTGCTCCAGAGGCGTTTCAGTCTCCTTGGTGGGTTTTGTGGTAGTGTATCAGCCAGTAATATTTGTACCAGTAGGTTTGGATGTCAAGCGAGTGAGTCGTGAAAATGTTTGTAATATGTTTTAATGATATCCGTTACGATTGGTATGTTAAGGTCTTTGTGTAATGATTTGTTGGTTACGTAAAGGGGACAGTGAGTGATGAAGCGGAGGAATTTAGATTGAAAGATTTGAATTGTCTGCAAGTGTGATTTTTTGCATGAGCCCCACACCTGAGTACCGTATGTCCATATAGGTTCAAGTAACATGTTGTATATAATGATTTTGTTGCTTAGTGATAGTTTGTTTTTATGGTGAAGAAGTCGTCTAAATATTGATAGTCGACGATTCAGTCTTTTTTTTAAGGTAGTTACGTGTGATTTCCATTTCAGGCGTCTATCCATTGTAAGTCCTAAGTATTTTGTTTCTGTTTGTTTAGGTAACTGAGCATTATAAAGTGTTAGTGGAGAACAATCAGAATGCCTAAGCGTGAATGTTACTTGACTTGATTTCTGTATGTTTATTTTAATACGCCATTTATCAAGCCGATCTTGAAGTAAATTTAAGTAAGTTTGAACATTGTGTGAGGCTATGTTCGGATCAGTACTTGTTGAGAGTATCACGGTGTCGTCTGCGTATGTTGCAAGTAATGTGTCGGGTGTTTGTGGTATGTCAGAAGTGTACATATGTAACATGTAATATTTAAAGCTGTAGATGTTAACTATTCCTTGTCAGAAAATACGTTTGTTTTTATTGTTATTAAAAGTCTTGTAGACCATTTAATTATCATTTCTATTGTACTTTCTTATTATTCTTAGGAGACTACCCGTCCCACAATACATTTTATTTTTTATTTATTGATATTGTACAAAACATCAAGTAAACAGGCTAAAAGAAAATAGCCATGAACAATACACGTGGAGAAGCTACCCATCGGTAGCACTTTCAACAATAAAATTAATTTTCATTTCCAATTTATATCATAAAAAAAAAATCCATTTCAAAATAGAAACATAGGACATTTGAAATAAATTTTTCTTCACTAAACTTAAAAATCTTCTATTTATTACTTGAATGAATACATGATCTCGCCAGGCTAATTAAAATCAGTATAAAAACTTGTAGGAAAATGAAAGTTAATTTTAGAATAAATTATGTAACAATCTCTAATCTCCCATGGGGAAGGTCCATATGTACATACATTTTATGTAAATATTAATTTATGGTTTTGATTTTTTTATACATAATGAAGAGAAATTAACTTTGTATTTACATATAAATAAAGACTATTATTATTATTATTACTATGTAACAATAGAAATTATTATTTATAATAATCATACGATTTTATCCGAATTTCGTCAACCTGAAGTATATTCTACAAGTATGTATTTTAGTAAAAATTGTTTCTTAAATATTTTTTTCTCATCATTTTAGTAATTGTTCTTTTGTTTGAATATTTGTTCGATAAATATTGTTTATTTATTTAACGTCACTTTATGCTACTATAGCTAATTGGACGATGCTACAGTGGGAGTCCTAAATTTTGCCTATCCAGGTTTTATTAGGATAGGGATCTTTAACAAGTACCTGACATCGCACAGGTTCGGGACCACCTTTTAACGTCCCCTCCGAAGGACGGCGTAACTAAGGATTTTTTACTCCTATTAAAAAAACCTAGGACCACCTGCGGGATTGAACCCGTGACCTTTAGCAATGGAGGCTGTTACGCTAGCCACCCAGCTACAAGTGATCCCTTTTCGATAAATATTAGGCCGTTTTACAAAAGAATTCTTGGATATATTTTTTTTAAAACAATTTATTTAATCCAGTCATCGCAACGTTTCAGCCTCTAGGACCATCCTCAAACTTCTGTAATCAATTAAAGTTTCATTGCATTTATACATTTTCAACATCTAATTACAACACATAATAAATTATTTTCAATAATTATGTCACCTACCATGCATATCCATGTTAATTATCATTTCATTTCACCGCTTTTCAAAAGCGTCGTCATAATTTTTAAAAATTTCATTTTTCAAAAAACCTAGAGGCTGAAACGTTGCGATGACTAGATTAAATAAATTGGTTTTAAAAAAATATATCCAAGAATTATTTTATAAAACGGCCTAATATTTATTGAACCTAAATATTTGTTTTTTTACTTGATATTATACATCTATATTACTATTCTCTTTTGCGCAAAAAAAAAAAAAAAAAAATCAATTAAAAAAACATTCTGATGTTTTTATGGTTTTTGTTCACTAAAAATTATATCAATGAATGTTATTACCGCTTACCACGATTGATGATGTATGAATGTATTGATAGAACGATTTGCTTTGCACCTGCCAAACTTAACAATGTAAATTCACTATTGTTGTTTGTATGAGAGATTAGCAGTGAGGTAAATAGAACTAGAACAGGTAAATAGGCCGAAATAGGTAAATAGGAGAGCAATAAGGTGAGGGGAGAGCTTATAGCGTAGGTATGCCAGAGGCCTTCCGTATCTCCGATATTGATTTCATATCCGATCCAGGACATACCACCACCGCTGCATTTTATGTCTTCCTTCGGGAATATTAGTGATGAGGCCTAAAAAACCTTGAGTTGTTTTCCAAAAATAGGATGTATTTTTACATGAGTAGAAGAACTCAATGGCTGAAATATACACTTAATGAACTCTTCATAAAATCAGATGCTAAGTGAGTTTATAATGATAGAAGAATAGATGTAATGAAAAGTAATTCGATCGTGAAAATTTTATAATTCCAGTTTTCGACAAAAGTACACATTTTAGGGACCCTATAGTAGCCCATGACCATGTACCCTAATAGGGTTCGTTTGTGAATATGGTAAGTTGACGAGAAGTCAAACAAAAAATAAATTTCATATTTAAGACAAATATAGCTCTACCGCTGGGTAGTTTCTTCACAAGCCTTTTCACGCCCTTTATTATAATTCAACACTTTTACTTATTGTATTTAGAATGCAACAATAATAATAATAATAGGCTTACCAAGCCCGAAGGTTCGATGCCGATAACACCAAACACCGCTTACACAGGTTCGTCCAATGATCATTGTTCAAGCCCATGCCCCCAAGATCAGTCTTAACGCAATCCTCCCATCGACGCTTCGGCCTACCTTTCGGACGCCAACCAGTCGGATCAGCAAATACCACCTTTCTCGGAATCCGTTCCTCACCGAGCCCAACAATTTTACTCGCCCATTTGAGTCTTCGCTACGCTATCAACTCAATTATATTCATAAAATACAAGTTACGCAATTCCGCGTTGTGCAACCTTCTAAACTCCCCAGTGGCCTCATCTCTCTTCGGACCAAATATTTTACTCAGTACCTTATTTTCAAAAACCTTAAGCCGCTGATTATCCTTCAAAGTAAGCGGCCACGTTTCACATCCGTAAAGAACTGTCGGAAGAATAATAGTTTTACAAATTCTAACCTTTATTAAATTTTTAGACAGAAGCCGCGAGCCAAGTAACTTAGCAACTAAATAATAACATGCATTTCCTACATTTAATCGGGAGTTTATTTCCTTCTGGATTTTCTTATGTCTTGTTATCGTTGAACCTAAATACTTAAATTTCTCAATGTAATTTTTCATATATCAATATCACCAAGATCGTCACCGTTTCTGCTACTAATCATATATTTCGTCTTATTGGTATTTAGTTTAAGTCCTATTTCTTTACCGGTTTTTATTAACACACTTGTATTTAGTTGTATAGTTTAAATTTCTTCACCTAGCAGTATCAAATCATCGGTGTATCCCAAAACCGGAAATTTATCACCCATATTTAGAATAAAATAGAAAAAAAAAATTATTCTGGGACAGGGTCCCTTAAGAACAATTAAGATATACGATGTGTCTGGGCAATAGACCAAAGGATTATAATAAATTTTTATTTACAATGATATTAGAAAAAAAATGAATGAAAGTATACAATAAAATAAAAGATTTAAATAAATAACTTCTTATAAATTAAAGTGTTAAATAAAACAAAACATTGAAACTGGTTAATAATTACTGATTCATTAAGTAAGTTTAATATAAACAATAAAAAATTAATTTTATTTAAGAATTGATATTTGATTTGATATATCAGGCTTGTTGAGCGTCTGTTTGGGATGACAGAAGGTACTGGAACAGCTGGGACTTGAATGATGGTAAGGATGAAGCATGGCGGATATGAGTAGGTAGAGAATTCCAGAGAGTAGTAGAACGGACAAGAAAGAAATTTATATTTATGTTAATATACAGTTGAATAATTCAATATAATATAATATACATTGGGTGTATTGAGAAAGTAAAAAATCTCGACACATGGGTACCTCATGATCTTACTGAGCGGCAGCAAGACCCCATATTTCAAAACATACCGTGCAAAAATTGAAAGAACTGAGCTACGAAGTTCTTCCGCCCACCATATTCTCCCGACTTGTCTCTAACCGATCACCACCTGTTCAGGAATTTAGACAACTTCGTCAAAGGAAAACTTTTTGAAAATGATGATCAAGTGAAAAGTGCGTTTTCAGATTTTGTTTCACTTCAAAGCTCAGAGTTTTTCAGTTCGGGGATATAAAAGTTGGTGTCATGTTGGGAAAAATGTGTAGAAAAAGAAGGTAAATACTTCCAATAAAATTATCTTGTTTTCATATCGTATTTTTAATAGAAGTCCTTTACCTTGAAAACGGACATTTCATGTGACACAACCCAATACTATTGAAAAAAAAAATCAACCTGCTCCTCTAGGTTCAGTACATATAGAGATTCGTCTAGGCTAAATCCAGTGCAATGATGTGATTAGGCCTTGATCACGCTCAGCCGCCAGGGTTTTCCCCAATTTTTTGACTACCCTCATTTCAGAGGCTGGATGTGCCCAAGGGTCGCCCCTGAATTAAATTAACAGAATAAATAATATCCTGCCACAGTTGGGATTCGAACCCAGGTTTCGGAGAACAGTAAAATTGTGCTTTATATACTAGACCGCGTTACTCCTTAGCGTTGATAAAACATGAGAAAATATGCAATATGATAAAATTTAATATCCCATTGTAGGAGAGAGAAAAATAAACATTTTTAAGAAAATATTTTTTTGGCATATTACAATAGAAATAGGTCAATCCATTTGAAATCGTTTAATTTCGTGGCTCAACATTTCTGAGTTTCATGAATTTTTTTATTACTTCTCTTTCCTTTATTTATTTTTTTTTTTTTCAACAACAATTTGTATTGAGTAAAATTACAATCTGTCCCAATTTGGACATCAATAGTAGTGCTATCATAAAGATATCATACATACTACATTCATACAATATTTACACGGCATAAAATTACAATAAAATCTTTCCTTTATTGAAAAAAAAAAAAAAAAAAAATCGCAGAAAAAATATTTGTCTTGCTAATACTTTTAGTGTTACAGCAATTTTCATTCAGCTCAATATGTACTATAGGACAAACTTTAGTGGCTAAGACCTAACTGGTTCTACTCTTATTAAATTGGTTTGGCTTAAAGTTAATTGTAAGGAAAAAGCCAATTATTGCGAGGCAGTAAGTTTTAATGTATTATATTTTGAAAACAAACTTAGTCATAAAATTTTATAATACAGTACTTATCGTATGGAGATATAATCTGTATAAGTTTTTATTTCCTCCTTATAACGATATCAAGCTTCTTTTTTTTTCTGTACTTGTCAATAACTTTCATTTAAAAGTAAAAAAAAATATTTAAAAAAGGAAAATGCTTACACGATCGAATTTTTTTATTTTTTATTTCAACGATAAGACTATGCTAAAATCAAAAACTAAGCGTGAGACTCCTTTCTAATATTCCTTGTTATAGCGAGCAAAAAGATACAGTTTATGTAAATTTTTGTGAATTTTTTAAGACATTTTCTTCGCTACTTATGTAATGTTATGTAAGGACCAAATTTTTTAAAAATACTCTCATCATTATTCTAGTTTCTGTTTCATTCTGAAATATGCAAAATTACCGGAAATGATAATTTTTAATTAAAACTTTATTTTAGTATAGAACAGGACTGCATAACTCAAGAACCAGCTTAATCACAGTCAAAACATTTATAAAACTTATACTCATCATATTGATGTATAATCGGTATTAGTTTTATAATTTTTTATACAGACCCTTTTGATATATTTTTGAAGAAATGTTTTGCCATTTTATAAAATTCATATACAAAAAACGACTATGTTCTCAAAATAGAAATATTCACAGAAAATAGGAATATGGACTGTTAAGAATTGGGAAACTAATTTATAATTTAATTTATCTTATATAGATATTTCGTTAATATTAAGTTGAGACGCAAGAGGGGCTGTGTTTATTAAATAGGGATTAAGTGATGGTGACCGCTAGGGAATGAGAGTGCTCTGAGTTACGGGAGAGACTGGACGACTGCTTCGCTGTCGCCATCATCGCTCGCCATCATCCCCTTGCAATCGTCCTCGTGACCCTAAGTACTCTTTACGTTTCTCAGGAAGTTGATTTTATTTGTTTCATTCGTATTTTTTTTTCCTCTCAATATATGTATTTGACAAAGTTAGTTACATTATTAAACCCATAACGAAACCTAAATGAATATCAGGGATTCGGCGACTCATATTTAACGTCCGGGTTGAGGCTGCGAGCGAGTGTGCTGTCGCCCCTCTCCCCATCGATATAAAAATAAAAATATCTGGTGCGGGCAACACACGACTTTCACTTACGTCGATTTTTAAAATCAATGAAAGAATTTTCAAATACAGTTAGAGATAAAAATACGTGAAACTATTAAGGAATTAATCAAATTGAATTTCTATAGAAACATGTGTTTCATTAAAAAATCTATTATATTATTATCTAAAATAATCAGTTAGTTTTATGTTCATTTCATCACTCTCTATTAACTTTTTAAAGCTTGTGTATGAGATGATAATTTTTCTAAAATCTTTAGCTTTCCAACGGTATATCATACATGTATATTACTGCTCTTATGTTCAAAAACGAAAAATTGCATTAAAAAAATATTTTTTCTGTTTTCTCCTTTAATTGGGTATCGAATTTATTCAATTTATATATTTACCTGTTTTTCATCAGCGTTAACAAGATAATCTAGTTATTATTATTGAATCTACAAAATTAAAGGTACTTTAGGGGAAGAAAATTTAAAATATTGGCATGTAAGCCCTGTAACACCATTTTAATCAGAATGAAACCTAAATGATATTAAAGCCCATTATATTTTACATCGATATAGCGAGTTTAATCAAAATCAGAACCGTTTCCGAGAAAATCGATAAAACGTGCAAAATGCATAGTATAAAGTGCCTCTTCTGGTGAGCTCATTTTGATGAAAAAGGTTTCGTAACGTCTCGGGCGTAGATTTGTCTTAAATATGAAATTGCAGTTTCATAGGACTTACCGTTTCCGCCCGGGAGTTACCACCACACACACACACACACACACACACACACACACACACACACACACACACACACACTCAGACACACACACACACAGACCTTTTTGCGGGACTTAGTTATTTGGACACAGGGGACCCTAAAATGTGTATTTCCGTTGAAAACTGAAATTCGAAAATTTTCACGATCGCAATACTTACCCTTACTATATATAGTAAGTGAAAGTAAAAATCGAAGGTGAGTCTCATTTCCCTTTTTTAATATACATTTAATTTCCACCAAAAGTCTTGTTTCTGATTTATTTTTGATATTTTTTAACTAATTCTTCCAATAAATTAGGTAATAAAATGTGAGAAAAATAATAAATAGTATATCCTTATCTTATGAAAGATTTAGTTTTGATTTGATGTCTACTAAAATTACTCGAATAAGAAAGATTCTCTTAAACACATGTTTTCAGCCAGAAAGCTGACTTATAATGGCCGCAACGCTAAACGTATCAGCCAGAAAAATATTTTATGTGTGGTTTTATAATCGAGAAAGGATATAGACTAACTGGTAAAAAGTCAAGAAAATCAAAAAAAGATTGACCAACCCTAATATAAGTGTAAAATTAGTTTCGAAAAGCTCAAGATTTTACAATAAAATAAAATCTTAATTCGTTATATGAATTATATTTTGAATACCATTCTGTTGTCATTTAAGTCAATTCTAATAATAATCATTTGAAATAGATAAAAATATTAAAAAATCAATTTTTATGTGTCCTTTTAAATAAAAGTTCTACAAGAAAATACAAATTAATTAACTAATTAAGAGAGGAAAATGATAGGTTTTTACAAGGCAGATTGTGTTTTGGTCTTCGTAGCCTTCGAAATCGAATGACTTATATAAGATCGTAATTTACAGCGAGGTCTGATTACGTAGTTTTCACTCTTAATTTTTAATATTTTCGTCATACTTGAAATATTTGTGTTAAACATTTTTTTAGTAATATTCTATCTCGGACACTAGGATATGGGATATCTATATGGTTAGAATTTAAAAAAAAAAAAAAAAAAAAAACCTGTACCTCTAAAACCCATGAATGGTTTTGGCCTGAGTACGTATAGATTCGTACTGTTTATAGGCTAACGGCAGTGCAATAAGGTGGTTAGGCTTGATCCTCAGCCGCAACGTTTTTTCCGAATTTTTTTGGGCAACCACTTAAAGGCTGGGTCTGCCCCAGGAGGGTCCCATACCCTAGGGTCGTCCCCGACTGAATCAACAGAATTAATAATATTCTGCTACAGCCAGGATTCGAACCCAGGACCCGGAGAACAGTAGACTAGACCACGCCGCTTCCTCAGAAGTTTTAAAAAAAATAGAGAATCTAGCCAGTGCTAGAACTCCAATACATACATATTTACCATAGGTCGCGGGGCCATTGCCTTTTCAACCTTTATGGAGGGTAGTAAGGATGTGTGGAGCTGGATAAGGATTGAACTAGGGGATTAGGGCGATGGATAAGGTTCTGATGGAATTTGGAGAATTTTGATGGCATAAGGTCTAAAATAAATGAAATATTTAGGTTGCGGTGTAAGGTATGGTTGGTAAAATGATAAGGAGCATTTACTATTGTTCGAAGGACTTTGTATTAAAAGGAATGAACGCGTTTGATGTTAGAAAGTTTAGCTGTCCCCCACAGTTCAAGTCCGTAGGTCCCAGATAGGCTTCAGTATTTTCTTATATATTAATAATTTTTTGTCAAATGGAAGTTCAGATTTCTGTTGAGTAGTCGGAATAAACTGTCCAAACCGACGGTTGAGTTCTTGGCTTTTAAGTCTTGTATGTGGTATCCATGTCAATATTTTGTCTAATAGTAAGCCAAGATACCGCACTGTATCTGAGGGAGGAATTGGTAATGAGTTGTTAAACAATTAAATTAAATTTCATGTATTACATATATATAGGTATGAGTGATTTCTAGACTTTGTAAAAATTGTATTGATTCATTATTGTATATATATTATATATATATATATATATATATATATATATATATATATATATATATATATATATAATATATATATACCACCACATTTGTCGGAGGAGGTCGTTGTTTACACTAAAGTCTACTATTATATTTTATAGTTATTTTTATGATACGTAAATGGCTTCAGAGGGTTTTAATAATGTATTAGTGGCCTGAGAGTTGTGTAACTCTTGAAGAGATAGTTACTTCCTCGGAGCAATCTTTACTATAGAGTCAATTCCTTTAATGAAATATCGATTGTGCGGCCTAGAAGCCGAAATCATTAAAGTTAGTGGCATAGTCTCCAGTTCCTCCAAGACCTCTTCCTGCAGATAGTCATATTTTTACTTTGACTTACCTTATATATATGAAATAAACAGTTTGGGTAAGATCGTGATGTTTTAACATAAATATCACTTTTTTTTTTTTAGATCTACTAAATACAACAAATATGGAACGCCCAACACACGAATTTCACTTGTCTACGCTGTTAAAATCAAATAAAGAATTTTAGAAGAAATACAAAAACGCTGCAACTTAATTATTACACAATGATTGATTATACCCAAATAACAATATTAGGGTAGAACTGTTGTATACATAGGCAATTAGGTAATATGAAAAGCAATAAATAATTCAAAGTATAATATTGGGTTGTGTCACATGAAATGTCCGTTTTCGGTAAAGGATTTTTATTAAAAATACGACATGAAAACAAGATAATTTTATCCGAAGTATTTACCTTCTTTTTCTACAAATCTTTCCCAACGTGACACCAAGTTTTTTATCCCCGAACTAAAAAACTGTGAGCTTTGAAGTGAAACAAAATCTGAAAATGCACTTTTCACTTGATCATAATTTTCAAAAAGTTTTCCTTTGACGAAGTTGTCTAAATTTCTGAACAGGTGGCAATCTGTTGGAAACAAGTTGGGAGAATATGGTGGGTGCGGAAGAACTTCGTAGCCCAGTTCTTTTAATTTTTGCACGTTATGTTTTGAAACATGGAGGCTTGCTGCCACTCAGTGGGTCATGAGGTACCCATGTATCGAGCTTTTTTACTTTCCCAATACACTTTAAATGTCTGGAAACGGTAGATACACTTGCATTCAGTTGTGCTGAGAGTCCTTTAACTGTTTGGTAGAGGTTTCCTTCTACTGTATGTTTGAGGACATCGTTGTCTATTACGGACGGTGATCTTCCTCGTGGCAAGTTTTCCAAGTCAGTATCCCCAGCTCAAAACTTAGCAAACCAACGGCGAATGGTCCGTTAATTAACAATCCCTTTCCCAAACGCCTTGCAAATATTTCTAGCGGCCTCAGCTGCTGAGTGGCCGAGTTTAAACTCGTGCAAAAATATTACACGAAAATCGCGTGTTTCCATGTTCATATTTGGAGGTATACTAAAAAGTGTGTAATTGATTGGGAAGCTAATGTTTATAATACAAAGGTAGAGGATTAGTAACTGTTTACTTTAATTATAGTAAACATTCGGAAAGAGAGACCTGAAAAATCCTTTATGTATTTCAGAAACTATAAAAACGGGCATTTCATGTGAAACAACCCATTAGCATATCACCACTCCTAATTTCAAAACGCTATATCTCTGCTCGTTCTTAACTCATTTCAATAATTCTTTTGATCTTCGATTTCTCTCTATCTTCAATAAGAACCGATTTTTGGTGTAATTACATCGATAAACTTTCGAATTCCTGTTTTCATCGAAAAAACACGTTTTGGGGAACCCTGAGTCCAAATGACCTAATCCCGCAAAAAGGTGTCTGTGTGTGTGTGTGGTAACTCCCGGGTGGAAACGGTAAGTCCTATGAAACTGAAATTTCATATTTAAGATTACTATACACCTGAGATGTTACAGAATCTTTTTCAACAAAATCATCTGACCGGAAGATCTACTTTATACCATGCATTTAGCACGTTTTTACGAATTTCTCAAAAATGGCTTCTACGATTTTGATTAAACTGACTGTATGGATGTAAAATTTCATGTTCTTTAATATGGTGTAAGGTAAATTCCGATTAAAATAGTCTGACAGGGCTGATCTTTTCTTCCGATAAAGTAGCTAGAGCAATTTTATTATATATGTATTTTACAATTTTCTACGAATATCTAAAATTAACTGTATAAGATAATACTTTCTATTGTTACATTATTCAAATAAAAACAAATGTTTCCACAAAAACATCATAATATTATTATATTATAATAATGCTATGTTATTTACCTATTACAACGGAAAAACATAATTATATTTTTAACTATATAGTAAGAAAAAATCTGGTGTGCTTAACCCACAACTTTCACTTACCTCCGTTGTTAAGATGAATATAACTTTTTTAAAATACATTTAGATATAAAAATAAATTGTTTAAGAATTTTTTTTATCTTTAACAATCAGTTAGTTTCATCTGCTTTTCATCCCTCTCGATTAGCCCCTTTACAATTTTGTGTATTAGATAATATTTTTTCTAAAATCCTTATCTATAGAACGGTATATTATACATTTATATTACTATTATTTTGTTCAAAAAAACAAAAATTGAATACAAAAATATTTTTGCACTTTCCTCCTTTAGTTGTTTATCAAATTCGCACAACTTTCATATTTACCTGATATTTACCAATGCTAACGAGATTAAGGTCCTAATGTTTTTGAAATATACAAAATTTTTAAATATCGGCATTTAAGCCCTGTCAGACTATTTCAATCAGGATGAACCCTGTATCATATCAAAGCGCATTAAATTTAAATTACATACAGTTAGTTTAATCCAAATCGTCGGAGCCGTTTTTGAAGAATTCGTAAAAAGAAGCAAAATGCATTGTATAAAGTGGATCTTCCGGCTAACTGATTTTTATAAAATAGTTGCTGTGACATCACGGACGTATGGTTTTGGTAAATATGAAATTTTGCTTTCGTACGGCTTTTAGTTTTCGCGCTAGCTACACACATATAGACGTACGGGACTAGGTCATTTGGACTCAGAGGACCCAAAAACGTGTATTTCCGTTGAAAACTGGAATTCGAAAATTTTCACGATCGCAATACATTCCCTTAATATATATTTCATATATAGGTAAGTGAAAGGAATAAATTTTTACACCAAAACATGATATTATTATGTTGTAATATCGCTATATTATTTACATCGGAACCACAAAATTATATTTTCAACGATAAATAAATAAAACAAACCTAATAAGATTTAGTTCCTGCTTTAAAAGTTTAAAAATAATCGAACACCGTCTATTGCACGCTTCAGATTTTTTCGGATTATATTTATAACAGAATAATATTTTTATTGTAAAGTATCACACTACATAATTTTGAACTATTACTTACCCCAGAGGATCCAAAAACAAAAAAATAATAATAATATCCACGAATAGTCCGCAGAAGCGTTTGAGATTTTAAGCAGTGTATAAGTCACTCATGTCTATACTGTCGTGCTTTTAAAATCCACTCGTTCACTAGTTTTTTTGTGTTATTTTTAACGGTTGTCAATAAAAAAAAAATTTAAGTTGAAATCGCAAGAAAAAACAACAATAGTACGGTTTGATTTTAATTATAATGAAAATTAATACAGTATAATTGTTAATATTAGTTAATAACTATACTGAAGGAAGGTGATGATAAACTCGAGCTGAGAGACGAACACTTTGTGGCGCTCAAGTCCAATAGGTCAAAGCGCCTGCTTTCAAGCTCGCATCTTTCGCACCTGGTCAATAGGTTTCCGCTTAACATAATGCAAAATTATACAATATATGTTTATGTAATAAGAAATTAAGATTATATTATAGATGTATAATATGTATATATCCTTGGAAAGTTAAAGATAAAAAAAGTAAAAAATTGCTTTTGTATTGGGTTGTTTCACATGAAATGTCCGTTTTTATAGTTTCTGAAATACATAAAGGATTTTTCAGGTCTCTCTTGTTTTCTTCCGAATGTTTACATATTTAAAGTAAACAGTTACTAATCCTCTACCTTTGTATTATAAACATTAGCTTCCCAATCAACTACCCACTTTTTAGTATACCTCCAAATATGAACATGGAAACACGTGATTTTCAAGTAATATTTTTGTACGAGTTTAAACTCTGCCATTCAGCAGCTGAGGCCGCTAGAAATATTTTCAAGGCGTTTGGGGAAGGGAGTGTTAATGAACGGACCATTCGCCTTTGGTTTGCTAAGTTTTCAGCCGGGGATACCGACTTGGAAAACATGCCCCGAGGAAGACCTCCGTCCGTAATAGACAACGATTTCTTCAAACATACAGTAGAAGGAAAACTCCTACCAAACAGTTGAAGGACTCTCAGCACAACTAAATGCAAGTGCATCTACCGTTTCCAGACAAACCAATGAAATAATGAACCAAAAGAAACCAATGTCACTCCAGGACGCTCTAAAGATGGGAGTCGACGGAAGGCAATAACATTAGGAAATTAGAGTTGGGGCCAGAGTGCAGTAGCAACTTCAATACTGTTTAGGGACAGATATAGGCGGAAAAGAGTTCGCATGGTTTCATAGGACTTACCGTTTCCGCCCGGGAGTTACCACACACACACACAGACACACACATACACAGAGACCTTTTAGCGGGTCTTGGTTATTTGGACTCAGGGGACCCTAAAATGTGTATTTCCGTTGAAAACTGGAATTCGAAAATTTTCACGATCGCAATACTTTCCCTTACTATATATAGTAAGTGAAAGAAAAAATCCTTAATATGAATGATAGAAAGAAGCTTACATAATTAAAATGTATTTTATAAACTGTAATTATATATTAAACTAAGAATATAGAAAACATAAAGAGAAGCAAAATGACCTAAGTGGTTGACTTAAAGCTTAAATGCAATTATTTCACTATAATTTGGTGAGAAAATTTAAGTTAGATAAAAGCATTAAAGGTAGGAGAGGCTTGAATCTTTCATCGAACTGTTGAACTTGTTCTGACGGCTTTGGGCTAACGCTTAAAGTAATCAATCTCTCTCGGGAAGTGAAGGTGATTTTCCAGCTCGTTGCCAACCAGATAAATAAACAAAGAAACGAGGTAAATTTATAAAAAGGTTTTATAAAAATATATTTTTATTTTCTCTCGTAATTAGATATTTATTCTTGTAGCTTTCATAAGATAATTTTACTTTTACTTACCTATATTTGGAATATTTCAAGTATTGCGATCTTGTAAAATTGCGAATTCGACATCACACTAGAAATAAACTTTTTAAGGTTTCCTGAGTCTAAATGACCAAGTCCCGAAAAAAGGTCTGTGTGTGTGGTGACTCCCGAGCGAAAACGAAAAGTCCTATCTATGAAACTGAAATTTCATATTTAAGACAATCATAAACCCGAGATGTTACAGCAACCTTTTCATCAACATGAGCTTACCAGAAGAGCTACTTTATACCTTGCATTTTGCACCTTTTTACGATTTACTCAAAAACGGCTCCCGCGATTTTGATTAAACTCAATATATCGATGTAAATTTTGATGGACTTTAACATGATGTAGGTTTTATTCTGATCAAGTCTGACAAGGCTTAAATGCCGATATTTTAAAATTTCTTCCTCTAAAGTACCTTTAATTTTATAGAATTAAGAAAATTGGAATATATATATATATATAATATATATATATATATATATGTATATATATATATATATATATATATATATATATATATATATATATATATATATATATATATATATATATATATATATATTGTTTGATCAGTTCTCGACTGTTGATAATTTAAGTTTGTGTTGTTCTTAGGTTTCAGTCAATGAATAAACAATTTTATCTATGCGACGTTTCGAGAATTTATTGTTCTCATAATCATGCCTTAACAGTGGAAAAAAACAAACAGAACATTAATATTATTATACAATAATAAATATATGATGTTATTGTTAGAGATATAAAAAAGAGTACATTGAACAATGAATAATCATACAGTAGGTACATAGATATTTTAAATTAGGATTTACATTAAAGATATTATTATAAAATTACTTACAATTTTGGACAAAATAGTGTCTTAATTAGGCATGTTTAGCCTACAAGCTTTGAAAGAACACTGAAAAAATAAAAAAAGAATAGTTTAAGTATGGAAGATTTTCCAGGAATTTATGATGACGTCAGGTGTCTGGGGTGTTCTCCCTCCTATTGTTGAGTTGTTTTCGTTTTATTTCGTATTATTATTAAGACGTTTATTTTATTTTTTTTATGTTAAGGCATGATTATGAGAACAATAAATTCTCGAAACGTCGCATAGATAAAATTGTTTATTCATTGACTAAGAACAACACAAACTTATATATATATATATATATATATATATATATATATATATATATATTATATATATATTGTTTGATCAGTTCTCGACTGTTGATAATTTAAGTATGTGTTGTTCTTAGGTTTCAGTCAATGAATAAACAATTTTATCTATGAGCATAGATAAAATTGTATATATATATATATATATATATATATATATATATATATATATATATATATGAAAATACACGTTTAAGGGTCCCTGAGACCAAATAACCAAGTCTCTCAAAAAGGTGTGTGTGTGTGTGTTTAAGAAAACGTAAAGTCCTATGAAACTGAAATTTCATATTTAAGACAACTATACGCCCGAGATGTTACAGAAACTATTTCTTCAAAATTGCCTGACCGGAAGGTGTACATTATACAATGCATTTTGCACCTTTTTACGATTACTCTAAAACGACTCCCACGATTTTGATTAAACTCAAAATATCGATCTAAATTTTGATGGACATTAACATGATGTAGGTTTTATTCTGATCAAAAGAGTCTGAGAAGGCTTAAATGCCGATATTTTAAGATGTCTTCCTCTGAAGAACCTTTAATTTTATAGATTTAAGAAAATTGGAATATATATATACGAAAATACACCTTTAAGGGTCCCCTGAGCCCAAATAACCAAGTCTCTCAAAAAGGTCTGAGTTTGTGTGAAAACGAAAAGTCCTATGAAACTGAAATTTCATATTTAAGACAACTATGCGCCTGAGATGTTACAGAAACTATTTCTTCAAAATTGCCTGACCGGAAGGTGTACATTATACAATGCATTTTGCACCTTTTTACGATTACTCTAAAACGACTCCCACGATTTTGATTAAACTCAAAATATCGATCTAAATTTTGATGGACATTAACATGATGTAGGTTTTATTCTGATCAAAAGAGTCTGAGAAGGCTTAAATGCCGATATTTTAAGATGTCTTCCTCTGAAGAACCTTTCATTTTTATAGATTTAAGAAAATTGGAATATATATATACGAAAATACACCTTTAAGGGTCCTCTGAGCCCAAATAACCAAGTCTCTCAAAAAGGTCTGAGTTTGTGTGAAAACGAAAAGCCCTATGAAACTGAAATTTCATATTTAAGACAACTATGCGCCTGAGATGTTACAGAAACTTTTTCATCAAAATCACCTTATTACGATTTTTTCAAAAACGGCTCCAACGATTTGGATTAAACTCACTATATCGATGTAAAATTTAAAACGATTTAATGTGATGTAGGTTTCATCCTGATTGAAATAGTCTGACAGGGCTTGTGGGCCGAAATTTTATTTTAAAACATTTTGAACATATTTTCTCACTAGCATTGATAAATAACATGTAAATGTAAAAACGTCTGTGTGTGTGTCCGTGTGTAATAACTCTAGCGCGAAAACTAAAAGCCGTACGAAAGCAAAATTTCATATTTAACAAAACATACGTCCGTGATGTCACAGCAACTGTTTTATAAAAATCAGTTAACCAAAAGATCCACTTTATACTATGCATTTTGCTTCTTTTTACTAATTCATCAAAAACGGCTCCGACGATTTTGATTAAACTAGCTGTATTGAAATGGAATTGAAATTTAATGCGCTTTGTGTGATACAGGGTTCATTCTGATTGAAATAGTCTGACCGGGCTTAAATGCCGATATTTATAATTTTCTTCCGTTAAAGTACCTTCAATTTTGTAGATTTCAAAAAAATTAGGTCCATAAACTCGTTAGCATTGGTAAATATGCAAGTTGAGATAATGTGATAAACAACTAAAGGAGAAAAGTGGAAACATATTTTTTTATGCAATTTTTGTGTTTTTGAACCCTAGGATAGTAATATAGATGTATAATATAACGTTGGATAGCTAAAGAGTTTAGAAAAAATATTATCTAATATACGGAATTTTAAAAAATAATGGAGAGTGAAGAAAAGCCGATAAAACTAGCTGATCGTTGTATAAACATATGAAAGATTATTTGATAAAACGCATGTTTCAATTGAAATTCAAAATAATTAATTCTTTAATAATTTATTTGTATCTTTAAATGTATTTAATAATTCTTAAATTGATTTTTACAACGGAGGTAAGTGAAAGTCGTGTGTTGCGCGCACCAGATTTTTTTTTTTTTTTTACAGGTTATAAGAGAATTTTAGTTCCACTTAACTTTATACAAAGAATTGTATATAGTTAGGAAAAGTATTGAGATCTTGAAAATTTTCGAATTCGATTTACACTAAATGGGATACCAGAAAAGCCAATTCATACGTTTTTATTTTGATAGTGATATATTATTCATCAAGGAATTTACAAAACTATCTATTTGCTAATTCTGATTCTGTAATGAATGCAATATGTACACAATTGTTATAAGGAGAATTTAGAATCACGGCATCAAAATATGGAATGTAACAAAGAGAGGATAATAAAAATCTAATACATATTATAATGGTAATACCAGTATAGAAATGCTGAATAAACATAAAATATCATTTGAAAAATTCTGTATGTTACCAAGGTGTCTATAAATAAACAATAAAGAAATGTTTACATACAATTTGATGTGTGACATAAAGAATAGCTGTAGTTGATTAAGCCTAATATAGCAAGTTTATTTTTCACTTCTAAACATGATTAATGTTTGTCTGCATTAAAACATTATTAACATAAAATAAACATTGCCAGCGTAATTACTGTTACGACAAAACAATACGTCATTGATGGCTGGAATATAAATGTTTACTTTATTATAAATAAACCAATTTTTGAATATATTATTAGTTTCAAATCATATAAATACACAGGTTGTAAGATTATTTCGTCACTTCACCATCATCATTTTTAGAGTGAGTACTAATGATTTCACTTTCTTAATATTTTTATATTGATTCAGATTAATAAAAATCTTGTGCGGACAACACACGACTTTCAATTAACTCGGTTGTTAAAAACAATTAATAAATTATTAAATAAATTTATGGGGAGCCCGTGGCTGAGTGGCTAGCGCGCTAGTCTCTCATGCTACAGGTTACGAGTTCGAATCCCAGTCCCGTCGGGGCTTTTATAAGGATGAAATCAAATTGGAATTCACTCATAGCCTTCTCCCCCGGGTATGTGAGACCCGTCAGCCAAATGGTGGCCACTCACAAAATTAGGCGTAGGGAGTGATGACCCTACACTACAATATGCATCACGAAACGTGAGTGTAATCTCCCAGGAAATTGCACCGCGAGGCCCAGGGCCTACACGGCCTGTCGTGCCACTGAAAAAAAAATAAAAAAAAAAAAATAAATAAAGTTAGGAGTTTAAAATATTTTAAATAATTATATTTAGTTTCGTTAGAAAGATATGTTTTAGATTTAATAATATAATATTTTAAGTTTATACCCTATTCATAACTTTGCATTACCATCAACTACTTTGTTTATAAATGACTTTTTTTTTTTTAATCTTCAGCTATTCAACGGTATATTATATATCTTATTACTAATCATATGTTTGGAAAAAAACAAAAAACAATATACCTACTACAAAAAATATTTTTGCTCTTTTCCACTTTAGTTGTTTATCAAATTCTTTTATAGTGTATATTTAGTCGTTATTATTAGTTATTACTTATAATTCAGGAATATTTTTTTAATGACTTGGTCACAGAAAATTTATTTTTCCGGTTTAAAGAAATGTTAAATTAAAATAGATTTTACTAATAAACCTTCAGAAAACAATGTCCTAAATGGTGGGGGAAACTGTATCAAAATCCGTCCAGTGGTTTAGAAGGAGTTTTATATGTATCAGCGATTCTGAAACATGTTTTCAACAAAACTGAATATAATTTCATAATTGATTCTCTAATTACCATTAAGTGAAATTGTTGCCCGCACTTGATTTCTTTTACTTTCACTTGTCACATGATTGTCGTAGATCATAATATAATAGATTATTTAATAAAATATATGTTTCGATTAAAATCCAATTTAAATAATTCTTTAACAATTTATTTTTACTTTCACTTACTATACATAGTAAGGGGAAGTATTGCGATCGTGATAATTTTCGAATTCCAGTTTTCAACGGAAATACACGTTTTAGTGTCCCCTGAGTCTAAATAACCAAGTCACGCAAAAAGGTGTGTGTGGTAACTCCCAGGCGGAAACTAAAAGTCCTATGAAAATGAAATTCATATTTAAGACAACTATACGCCCGAGATGTTACAGAAACTATTTCTTCAAAATTGCCTGACCGGAAGGTGTACATTATACAATGCATTTTGCAAACGACTCCCACGATTTTGATTAAACTCAAAATATCGATCTAAATTTTGATGGACATTAACATGATGTAGGTTTAATTCTGATTAAAATAGTCTGACAAGGCTTAAATGCCGATATTTGAAATATTCTTCCTCTAAAGTACCTTTAATTTTATTGATTCTATAAAAATAACTATATTATCTTGTTACAACTGATGAACAACAGGTAAATATATAAATTTAATGAATCCGATACCCAACTAAATGAAAGAAACTGAAAAAAATATTTTTTTTAATGCAATTTTTTCTTTTTGAAGATAAGTACAGTACTATATATGTGTAATATACTGTAGGAAAGCTAAAGATTTTAGAAAAAAATATTATCTCATACACAAGCTTTTAAAAGTTAATATAGAGTAATTAAAAGCCGATAAAACTAACTGATTATTTTAGATTATAATATAATAGATTTTTAAATAAAACTCATGTTTCTATAGAAATTCAATTTAATTAATTCTGTAATAGATTCACGTGTTTTTATTTCTAACTGTATTTTAAAATTGTTTCATTGATTTTGAAAATGGAGGTAAGTGAAAGTCGTGTGTTGTCCGCCCCAGATTCATCCACAAGCTTTTAAAAGTTAATATAGAGTGATTAAAAGCGGATAAAACTAACTGATTATTTTAGATAATAATATAATAGATTTTTTAATAAAACACGTTTCTATAGGAATTCCATTTAACTAATTCTTAAATGGTTTAACTCATATTTGAAAATTCTCTAATCGATTTTAAAAACGGAGGTAAGTGTTGCTCGCACCAGATTTATTTTTTGTTGAACTAGACTAACGACATGAATATTTCGGTTGAAAACTTGCATCTTAAAATCTTCAAGGCCTCTATACTTTCCCTTCCTATATATTTCACATATTGATAGTTAAAACTTACAGTAGTACTTTGAGCTTTATCGATTATTACTGTTCTCTCTCCAAATTTCAGGCTGTAAACCGATTTTCTCTAAATTAGGAATCATAAAATACCGATACAGACCTCTGAGTAACAATTTAGAAATCAAAAGGCAGTAATATGAAAGGAACTGGGTTTACTGCCGAATATACAGTTAAGCCTTATGAAAGCTTTACTACTGTTTCTCGTGTGGAACAGTGGTTTGACCTGAACATAAGCTTTTACATCCCTTTCTTTGAAATTTTAGTACGTTAGATATTTTTCTCTATAAAATTATTTTTTATTCTTCATTAGTTGAATTAAGACATTGTATTTTTTTTATATGTATATAAACCTTAATTTGATCGGCCAACAATAAGCCTTGTTCCTTCACCATTGCCCTCATAAACGAATCAATTGCTTGAATTTTGTAGATTTTTTATATTTTGGAGGATTTTAGACACGCACCTAGCTATGATTCCATGCGCGGATCTCATTACTGCGTATGGGTAACGTCCAACGGGTGGCGGATGTGGGGATGGTCGGTCGAATTTCCTCGGAAGCTCCTCTCTGCTAAGTCCGATGGATTCGCTGACCAACAATGAAAATGGCCCTCCAGGCTTGCTGGAGGGTGTGACGTAGGTTTGAACGCCATTCTCACATATTTTAGTTCACAAAATATTACTAACAATCATGGATTCCTCTGAGGTAAAACGCTGAAGACTCAAATGGGCGAGTAAAGTTGTTGGGCTCGCTGAGGAACGGATTCCAAGAAAGTTGGTATTTGCTAATCCGACTGGTAGGCGTCCGAAAGGTAGGCCGAAGCGTCGATGGGAGGATTGCGTTAAGGCTGATCTCGGGGGGCTCGGGCTTGAACGGTGAACATTGGACGAATCTGTGCTGGTGGAAAACTCCATCGGCATCGAACCTTCGGGTTCGCTAAGCCTATTATTATTATTAGAATTATTACCTAGCTATGAAGTTAATTAGTCCGACAATCTGTTAACAGTTTACAAATCAGAAATTTATTTGAGAATAGTTTTTTCTACAAAAAAATATTATCGCTAGAACTAAATGTTTAGAAGCTTTATTGGTTCGAACGAAAAAAAATCACATTTTCGTACATTTAGTAACTTTTATTTTCAACATACATTATCTAACACTTAAGCTCTGTCGGTGTTTCCCGGTCGAAAATTTGAGAACAGTCTTTAAATCAGAAATTTAATATAAAACAATTTTTTTTTTTGTAGAATAATAGAATTATTGTTTAAAAAAACTACCATTAGGGAGCTATTTTATTTGAATGAAAAAAAAGTTACTTTTTGCACACATTATGTTACTGTTTTTTCACCTTAAAAAGTAACACGCTTGAGACGCCCTTGCTCTATTGTTAGACAGAAATTACATTTAATGGGAAAAAAAATGTTTTTATATAAAACTCACAGACCTGTTTTCGGAACTTCGTTATTTGGACTCAGAGGACAGTAAAACGTGAATTTCTGTTGAAAATGGAAATCCGAAAATTTTCATGACCACAATACTCACCCTTACTATATATTTCATATGAAGGTAGGTAAAAGTAATAAATGAACATCTTGAGCAAACGCACACCTATATACCAGTTACCAATATTATAATTTTTTGGCATATTTATTGATATTAATAACTGTATTATATAATAATAATAATAATAATAATAGGCTTAGCGAACCCGAAGGTTCGATGCTGATACCACCAAAGTCCGCCTACACAGACTCGTCCAATGTTCACCATTTAAGCCCAAGCCCCCGAAATCAGCCTTAACGCAATCCTCCCATCTACCCTTCGGCCTACCTTTCGGACTCCCACCAGTCGGATCAGCAAATACCAACTTTCTCGGAATCCGCTCGTCATCGAGCCCAACAACTTTACTCGCCCATTTGAGTCTCCGCGATGTAATCAGCTCAATTATATTTACAGGATACAAGTTCCGCAATTCCGCGTTGTGCAACCCTCTAAACTCCCCAGTGGCCTCATCCCTCTTCGGACCAAATATTTTACGCAATACCTTATTTTCGAAAACCTTAAGGCGTTGTTCATCCTCCAAAGTAAGCGGCCACGTTTCACATCCGTAAAGAACCGTCGGAAGAATAATAGTTTTATAAATTCTAACCTTTAAGTTTTTAGATAGAAGCCGCGAACTGAATAATAACACGCATTTCCCACCTTTAACCGGGACTTTATTTCTTCCTGGATTTCATTTTTTCTTGTTATCATTGAACCTAAATACTTGAATTTCTCTACGTGTTCGAAAGTATGACCTGATACATCAATATCACCAAGATCGCCACCATTTCGGCTAATAACTGTATTATATACATCAAGAAAATGTGATGGACATATTATACTGACATTAAATACATGTAGAGATCCTACCCATTAGCAGCATTCTAAAAATAGTCTAAACTAGAAGGTCTCGGGGCCATCTTCTTTTCAGACGCCCCGGAGGATTATAAGAGATCGAAGAGGATGATAAAATGGAAACTAGTGGGTTAGAGTGAGATCGATACCTAGTCCGGGGCAAATCAATAACATAGGAAACATTAAGGTCATTACGGATGAGTTTATTCGTGACAAAGTAAGGAGCACTGAGAATTTTACGAAGGATATTGGATTGTAAGAATTGGATACGGGAAGAATTTGACAGTTTAGTAGAGTCCCATAGCTCTACTGCCTAAGTCCACATCGGTCTTATGATAGTCATATTAGTAAGTCTTTTATACTTAAATGGAAGGTTGGAGCGTTTGTCCAGTAAGTGTTGAAGTAGTCGAAAACGTCGGGCAGTTTCTTGTCGTTCAGTGTTGTTTGGAGATTTCAAGTTAGACGTTTGACAAGGTGCAGTCCTAGGTATCGAATCTTTTCAATAGCAGATTAAAAATCAATTTTGTTTGTTCATTATGAAACTTAACTTCTCCTAGGCTAAGTTAATGTGTTTGATAGGCATATCCATGATCTTATTTGATAGGCATATCCATGATCTTATTAATGTGTTTGATAGGCATATCCATGATCTTATTTGATAGGCATATCCATGATCTTATTTGATAGGCATATCCATGATCTTATTAATGTGTTTGATAGGCATATCCATGATCTTATTTGATAGGCATATCCATGATCTTATTTGATAGGCATATCCATGATCTTATTTGATAGGCATATCCATGATCTTATTAATGTGTTTGATAGGCATATCCATGATCTTATTTGATAGGCATATCCATGATCTTATTTGATAGGCATATCCATGATCTTATTTGATAGGCATATCCATGATCTTATTAATGTGTTTGATAGGCATATCCATGATCTTATTTGATAGGCATATCCATGATCTTATTTGATAGGCATATCCATGATCTTATTTGATAGGCATATCCATGATCTTATTAATGTGTTTGAAAGGCATATCCATGATCTTATTTGATAGGCATATCCATGATCTTATTTGATAGGCATATTCATGATCTTATTTGATAGGCATACCATGATCTATTAATGTTTTGATAGGCATATCCATGATCTTATTTGATAGGCATATCCATGATCTTATTTGATAGGCATATCCATGATCTTATTAATGTGTTTGATAGGCATATCCATGATCTTATTAATGTGTTTGATAGGCATATCCATGATCTTATTAATGTGTTTGATAGGCATATCCATGATCTTATTTGATAGGCATATCCATGATCTTATTTGATAGGCATATCCATGATCTTATTTGATAGGCATATCCATGATCTTATTAATGTGTTTGATAGGCATATCCATGATCTTATTAATGTGTTTGATAGGCATATCCATGATCTTATTAATGTGTTTGATAGGCATATCCATGATCTTATTAATGTGTTTGATAGGCATATCCATGATCTTATTAATGTGTTTGATAGGCATATCCATGATCTTATTAATGTGTTTGATAGGCATATCCATGATCTTATTAATGTGTTTGATAGACATATCCATGATCTTATTAATGTGTTTGATAGGCATATCCATGATCTTATTAATGTGTTTGATAGGCATATCCATGATCTTATTAATGTGTTTGATAGGCATATCCATGATCTTATTAATGTGTTTGATAGGCATATCCATGATCTTATTAATGTGTTTGATAGGCATATCCATGATCTTATTAATGTGTTTGATAGGCATATCCATGATCTTATTAATGTGTTTGATAGGCATATCCATGATCTTATTAATGTGTTTGATAGGCATATCCATGATCTTATTAATGTGTTTGATAGGCATATCCATGATCTTATTAATGTGTTTGATAGGCATATCCATGATCTTATTAATGTGTTTGATAGGCATATCCATGATCTTATTAATGTGTTTGATAGGCATATCCATGATCTTATTAATGTGTTTGATAGGCATATCCATGATCTTATTAATGTGTTTGATAGGCATATCCATGATCTTATTAATGTGTTTGATAGGCATATCCATGATCTTATTAATGTGTTTGATAGGCATATCCATGATCTTATTAATGTGTTGATAGGCATATCCATGATCTTATTAATGTGTTTGATAGGCATATCCATGATCTTATTAATGTGTTTGATAGGCATATCCATGATCTTATTAATGTGTTTGATAGGCATATCCATGATCTTATTTGATAGGCATATCCATGATCTTATTTGATAGGCATATCCATGATCTTATTTGATAGGCATATCCATGATCTTATTTGATAGGCATATCCATGATCTTATTTGATAGGCATATCCATGATCTTATTTGATAGGCATATCCATGATCTTATTTGATAGGCATATCCATGATCTTATTTGATAGGCATATCCATGATCTTATTTGATAGGCATATCCATGATCTTATTAATGTGTTTGATAGGCATATCCATGATCTTATTTGATAGGCATATCCATGATCTTATTTGATAGGCATATCCATGATCTTATTTGATAGGCATATCCATGATCTTATTAATGTGTTTGATAGGCATATCCATGATCTTATTTGATAGGCATATCCATGATCTTATTTGATAGGCATATCCATGATCTTATTTGATAGGCATATCCATGATCTTATTAATGTGTTTGAAAGGCATATCCATGATCTTATTTGATAGGCATATCCATGATCTTATTTGATAGGCATATTCATGATCTTATTTGATAGGCATACCATGATCTTATTAATGTGTTTGATAGGCATATCCATGATCTTATTTGATAGGCATATCCATGATCTTATTTTGATAGGCATATCCATGATCTTATTAATGTGTTTGATAGGCATATCCATGATCTTATTAATGTGTTTGATAGGCATATCCATGATCTTATTAATGTGTTTGATAGGCATATCCATGATCTTATTTGATAGGCATATCCATGATCTTATTTGTTAGGCATATCCATGATCTTATTTGATAGGCATATCCATGATCTTATTAATGTGTTTGATAGGCATATCCATGATCTTATTAATGTGTTTGATAGGCATATCCATGATCTTATTAATGTGTTTGATAGGCATATCCATGATCTTATTAATGTGTTTGATAGGCATATCCATGATCTTATTAATGTGTTTGATAGGCATATCCATGATCTTATTAATGTGTTTGATAGGCATATCCATGATCTTATTAATGTGTTTGATAGGCATATCCATGATCTTATTAATGTGTTTGATAGGCATATCCATGATCTTATTAATGTGTTTGATAGGCATATCCATGATCTTATTAATGTGTTTGATAGGCATATCCATGATCTTATTAATGTGTTTGATAGGCATATCCATGATCTTATTAATGTGTTTGATAGGCATATCCATGATCTTATTAATGTGTTTGATAGGCATATCCATGATCTTATTAATGTGTTTGATAGGCATATCCATGATCTTATTAATGTGTTTGATAGGCATATCCATGATCTTATTAATGTGTTTGATAGGCATATCCATGATCTTATTAATGTGTTTGATAGGCATATCCATGATCTTATTAATGTGTTTGATAGGCATATCCATGATCTTATTAATGTGTTTGATAGGCATATCCATGATCTTATTAATGTGTTTGATAGGCATATCCATGATCTTATTAATGTGTTTGATAGGCATATCCATGATCTTATTAATGTGTTTGATAGGCATATCCATGATCTTATTAATGTGTTGATAGGCATATCCATGATCTTATTAATGTGTTTGATAGGCATATCCATGATCTTATATAATGTGTTTGATAGGCATATCCATGATCTTATTAATGTGTTTTGATAGGCATATCCATGATCTTATTAATGTGTTTGATAGGCATATCCATGATCTTATTTGATAGGCATATCCATGATCTTATTTGATAGGCATATCCATGATCTTATTTGATAGGCATATCCATGATCTTATTTGATAGGCATATCCATGATCTTATTTGATAGGCATATCCATGATCTTATTTGATAGGCATATCCATGATCTTATTTGATAGGCATATCCATGATCTTATTTGATAGGCATATCCATGATCTTATTTGATAGGCATATCCATGATCTTATTAATGTGTTTGATAGGCATATCCATGATCTTATTTGATAGGCATATCCATGATCTTATTTGATAGGCATATCCATGATCTTATTTGATAGGCATATCCATGATCTTATTAATGTGTTTGATAGGCATATCCATGATCTTATTTGATAGGCATATCCATGATCTTATTTGATAGGCATATCCATGATCTTATTTGATAGGCATATCCATGATCTTATTAATGTGTTTGAAAGGCATATCCATGATCTTATTTGATAGGCATATCCATGATCTTATTTGATAGGCATATTCATGATCTTATTTGATAGGCATACCATGATCTTATTAATGTGTTTGATAGGCATATCCATGATCTTATTTGATAGGCATATCCATGATCTTATTTGATAGGCATATCCATGATCTTATTAATGTGTTTGATAGGCATATCCATGATCTTATTAATGTGTTTGATAGGCATATCCATGATCTTATTAATGTGTTTGATAGGCATATCCATGATCTTATTTGATAGGCATATCCATGATCTTATTTGATAGGCATATCCATGATCTTATTTGATAGGCATATCCATGATCTTATTAATGTGTTTGATAGGCATATCCATGATCTTATTAATGTGTTTGATAGGCATATCCATGATCTTATTAATGTGTTTGATAGGCATATCCATGATCTTATTAATGTGTTTGATAGGCATATCCATGATCTTATTAATGTGTTTGATAGGCATATCCATGATCTTATTAATGTGTTTGATAGGCATATCCATGATCTTATTAATGTGTTTGATAGACATATCCATGATCTTATTAATGTGTTTGATAGGCATATCCATGATCTTATTAATGTGTTTGATAGGCATATCCATGATCTTATTAATGTGTTTGATAGGCATATCCATGATCTTATTAATGTGTTTGATAGGCATATCCATGATCTTATTAATGTGTTTGATAGGCATATCCATGATCTTATTAATGTGTTTGATAGGCATATCCATGATCTTATTAATGTGTTTGATAGGCATATCCATGATCTTATTAATGTGTTTGATAGGCATATCCATGATCTTATTAATGTGTTTGATAGGCATATCCATGATCTTATTAATGTGTTTGATAGGCATATCCATGATCTTATTAATGTGTTTGATAGGCATATCCATGATCTTATTAATGTGTTTTGATAGGCATATCCATGATCTTATTAATGTGTTTGATAGGCATATCCATGATCTTATTAATGTGTTTGATAGGCATATCCATGATCTTATTAATGTGTTTGATAGGCATATCCATGATCTTATTAATGTGTTTGATAGGCATATCCATGATCTTATTAATGTGTTTGATAGGCATATCCATGATCTTATTAATGTGTTTGATAGGCATATCCATGATCTTATTAATGTGTTTGATAGGCATATCCATGATCTTATTAATGTGTTTGATAGGCATATCCATGATCTTATTTGATAGGCATATCCATGATCTTATTTGATAGGCATATCCATGATCTTATTTGATAGGCATATCCATGATCTTATTTGATAGGCATATCCATGATCTTATTTGATAGGCATATCCATGATCTTATTTGATAGGCATATCCATGATCTTATTTGATAGGCATATCCATGATCTTATTTGATAGGCATATCCATGATCTTATTTGATAGGCATATCCATGATCTTATTAATGTGTTTGAGAGGCATATCCATGATCTTATTAATGTGTTTGATAGGCATATCCATGATCTTATTATGTGTTTGATAGGCATATCCATGATCTTATTAATGTGTTTGATAGGCATATCCATGATCTTATTAATGTGTTTGATAGGCATATCCATGATCTTATTAATGTGTTTGATAGGCATATCCATGATCTTATTAATGTGTTTGATAGGCATATCCATGATCTTATTTGATAGGCATATCCATGATCTTATTTGATAGGCATATCCATGATCTTATTTGATAGGCATATCCATGATCTTATTTATGTGTTTGATAGGCATATCCATGATCTTATTTGATAGGCATATCCATGATCTTATTTGATAGGCATATCCATGATCTTATTTGATAGGCATATCCATGATCTTATTTATGTGTTTGATAGGCATATCCATGATCTTATTTGATAGGCATATCCATGATCTTATTTGATAGGCATATCTATGATCTTATTTGATAGGCATATCCATGATCTTATTAATGTGTTTGATAGGCATATCCATGATCTTATTTGATAGGCATTTCCATGATCTTATTTGATAGGCATATCCATGATCTTATTTGATAGGCATATCCATGATCTTATTAATGTGTTTGATAGGCATATCCATGATCTTATTTGATAGGCATATCCATGATCTTATTTGATAGGCATATCTATGATCTTATTTGATAGGCATATCCATGATCTTATTAATGTGTTTGATAGGCATATCCATGATCTTATTATGTGTTTGATAGGCATATCCATGATCTTATTAATATGTTTGATAGGCATATCCATGATCTTATTCGTATTTCCCAATATACGAGTAAATTGTGTTTCCAAGCAGGGAAAAATTTCATTTTGTTTTCCTATAAGAACGACTGTTAGACATCTTAACATGATTTTTTAATTTTATTATTTCTTTTTACACAGATGAAGGTGATTCTAGTTTCTCTCTTGTTCATCGGCGTGGCTTGGGCTGGGCTCAGCTGCAGCTGTGGATGGAGAAATACGGTATGTTATTCCCAGTTTATCTTATTCATCTTGAGCTATTCATGACAAGATTAAGACCTTCCACTTATTGCAGGGAAGGATAGTAGGAGGGAAGGAGGCCGGGAAGAACGAGTATCCCTGGATAGTGGCCTTCCAGACGAGATCCAGCAGCTGGACCTTCTGCGGAGGTGCTATTGTGACGCCTTGGCACATCGTAACGGCCTCTCATTGCGTGGACAAATACAAAGCCCGAGACCTGGTCGTTGTTGTCGGCGCTCATGATGTCAACAGCCGTAAGTATTCATTATAAGCTGAATATTCATTTATGTTACCAAATATATATATATACAATATATAGTAAGGGAAAGTATTGCGATCGTGACAATTTTAGAATTTGAGTTTTCAACGGAAATACACGTTTTAGGGTCTCCTGAGTCCAAATGACCAAGTCCCGCAACGAGGCCCCTGTGTGTTTATATATATGTGTGTGTGTGTGTGTATGACTCGCGGGTGAAAATGATTAGTCGTATGAAACTGAAAATGCCTAATTGGAGCAACTATACGAATGAGATGTTACAGAAACTTTTTCATTTAAATCAGCTAACCAGAAGAGCCAGTTTATACCATGCATTTTACACCCTTTTACGATTTTCTCAAAAATGGCTGAAACGATTTTGATTAAAATCGCTACATGGATGTGAACTTTAATGTATAATATACTTCCAACGGTATATAGCTTAAAATTTTAGAAAAAATATTATCTTATACACAAGCTTGTATAAGTTAGTAAAGAGTGATGAAAACCGATTAAACTAACTAATTGTTTTAAATAAGGTAGCAAACAAGTTTAGATGTACCAATCCAACATAACCTAAAAATTGACTCACGTATTAGTAAAAAAACAAAACAAGTTTTTAGAAATTAATTGACATATATTTCTTTCGTGTAAATCCGTTAGGCCCTTCAGGAGAAAAAAATCCACGTGGTAAACTTGCAATAACATTGAAAAACAAATCTAAACTAACTCCAATAAAAATTTTAAAATTTTTTTTACCTACCTTTTCGTTGAAAAAAATCCTTAACATACACTTTTTTTCCTGAAAATCAGTTGAGCAGTCCAGGAGAAAATAATTGTTTTTAAATTTTATTACAAAAATGATTACACAATGGTTTATTATTTCCAAATAACGATATTACGGTATAACTGTATATAAAGCTGTAGATAGGCAATTAAGTAATATTAAAATTAATAAATAAATGGAAAATAGCGTATCACCACTGCTAATTTCAAAACACTATATCTCTGCTAGGTCTGAACCAATTTCGATGATTCTAAATAAAGCAAATATTTTAAGAAAATCCCTAACATACATTTTTTCGTGAAAATCAGTTTAGCTATTCAGAAAACTTTTTTTTTTTTTTTTTCTATTTCTTCCTCTATAACTTCCTTCTCATAAAGAGGAACTTCTTTCCCTTAAGGAGCTAAAGGTAGTGTCTCATAGGCGGGAATCAATGGTATAAATTTGCTTCTGATATACGTGGAGGCTTAGTTCTGACATATTCCGCTAAAAGCTTTAATTACATTCTGATTTTTTTTTTGTAGAATCTGAATATGCAAGAGCCAAACATTTCGTTGACCAAATCATAATGCATATCTCCTACGATAAATCATCTCTGAAGAATGACATCGCCATCGTCGTCACCTCCACCGAGATTCAATACAACAAGTTCGTCGGCCCGGCCTGCATGCCCAGCGGACAGATAGGAGATGAATTGGCCGGTCAAATGGTGAAGGCTATCGGTTAGTAATTCAAATTTAGTTCGTTGGTTTCCTAATCTTAGTTATCGAACCTTAACCAAGTCTTCTCCTAGGTTGGGGAAGGTACGATCCCAGCAGACCTTACAATGACAAGATAAAGACACTTAAGGAAGTCGACCTCCGTGTCATCTCTAACAGCGACTGCAGGAAGAAAAACCCCTCAGTCCTCAGAAGTGGAGCCCAGATATGCACGTACACTCCTAAAAAAGACACATGCATGGTACGTTTATTAGTATGTTTTTTATTTAAGTGTATCCGCTCCCATCCTTAAAGGCTCTCTCCCACGATCGTTCATTTTGTCGCTCGAGTTCATCGCTCGCTTCAAAGGAAGGAAAATAGTGGGGGAAAAACCATCGCGCACTGGGCAAAATCACCAATTTAGATGGACAAAAGTCAAGTCAAATATTTGCAATTATATTCTTTATTATTATTGCAAGACCCTTAATACTAATATTTCCCAGCATGCCGTGATTACAAATAAATAGTAAATGAATTATTCCTGTTCGCACAAGAGCTAAATAACCGACAGTGGGGTTATCTTTATTCGATAGCCGTTTAATGTGTTCAAGGTGTGTTTAGCACAAAGTATTTTTGCTTTCATTTAACAATGGACATTGCTGAGGCAGGTAAGACATTATATTTCCTAACACGTTATTGAATATACATTGCAATCCACCTGTAGAGTAAACGTAGCAATTTGTTAATGTGGGGCATATATTCAATAACGAAAAACTATATAACCTCCAAGATACCTCAAGAATTCGTTTGTAGGATTTGTTTACACTTACTAGACAAACGTTCAAAACTTCCGGTATATTACAAAAGACTCATCTACATCACAATTATCAGACCTATTTGGACATATGGAATCGAGCTTTGGGGCTCTACGAAACCATCTAATTCCTCCCGCATCCAGTCCTTACAATCCAAAATCCTTCGCAAAATCCAGAATGCTCCTTATTTTGTCACAAATCAACTCCTTCATAATAACCTAAACATCCCATTTGTTGCAGACATAGCCCGTGATAGATACTCCTCTTTCCATTCTAAACTCCCTTCCCATACAAACGCACTTGTCCGTAACTTATCTTCCTCAGATATCCCTGATAACCCTCCAAGACGACTGAAAAGAAGGTGGCCTCGGGACCTACTGTCTTAAAATAGTTAGTAAAGTGCTACCACTGGGTAGTTCTTTCTCAAGACATTTTCATGACTTTTTATTTTCATACTACACATTTACTTATTGTATTCATAAGTGCAGTTGTAAATTACTATAAATGAATAAAAAATAATAAAAGGATTTGTTTCATCAATCCTTCTAGTCTTTAGATATTTCAAAGAATTTTTGCGATTTTCTGCCTTTTGAGTAAAACATAATTTTATTCAGACACAGCACTCCGAATCAAAAGTTGTACAATCTATGATTTGAAGAGTTTTCTAAATGATATAAAATACATCTATTAGCAGGTTTCAGCAACTCCAACCATGATTAGATTTTTTGTATTATTTTTTCCGTATTCTGGGACTTCAAACGTAAAATGTAGGGAAGTTTTAGATTTTAGCTCATAAATTTGATGTTTGACCACTGTTCGCTCGCCAATCGTGTCCAAAAATTAATAATTTTTTTACAATTTTTTCTTATATATTTTTTTTGTTTTTTTTTCCGTAATCTGGGACCTCGAAGGGTAAATATGGACCAGTTCCAGAATTTCGTTCACCTAAATCGGTCATATTTTCCACTGTGCGACGTGTCTAATCGTCCTTCTAAACCGATAGTGTGAAGGGGCCTTTTAAAGAGAGAAAAAGTCATAGATATGGCTTGTTCCAACACAAAGTTTTTACAACGAGAAACCTGTCCACCGCTCGTGTTGGATCATAAACAACCTCATGACCCTTTGCTCACAGGGTGACTCAGGCGGCCCTCTGACTTGGTTGGATCCAGAGACGAACAGATTCACCTTGGTGGCGGTGGTGTCCTACGGTCCCAGCAACTGTGGCAATGTCGACAACCCGGGAGTCAACACCAATGTGTCAGCCTATCTCAAGTGGATCAACGAACAGATCTCACGTAATTATATTTATAACTTTCTTTGATGCTAAATTTATTAAAAACATGAGTTTAATTAAATATATTTATAAATTTCAGGTACGAAGAGCCAAGCGAAGACCTGCCACAAATAATAATTGTACTGCAAATTCAAAATAAAAGAGAAATATAATTTCTTCATTCATTTCGTTTCCCCTATTCATGCTGATCCTGCTTTAAAATAATCTTGTGTGTTTGGTCTAACCACCATTATGAAAAATTAGCATCAACTAAATGGTAAATGGTAAAATAAAAAGATTAAAAAAAAAAAATTAAATGAAATATTGGTATAATTTGTTTTAAAGAATGGGAAAGATTACAGCTACAATTATGAATTTATTGGATAGTAAAATAAATTCGTGGCGTTTTTTACTGCTGATTTCAATAAAAACTTCAGAGTTTCAGTAAATATTTTTGATCAATTATGTATGACTCATTTTTACTTTCACTTACTATATATAGTAAGGGAAAGTAATTGCGATTGTGAAAATTTTCGAATTTCAGTTTTCAATAGAAATACACGTTTTAGGGTCAGTTAAGGTACAAAACCCTACATCCCTGAATCAGCACTTTCCCCCTCCTTCTAGTATTGTATAAATATCCCTTCTAGAGATGTAACCATTCAGTCTAGCCACTCTAGCCATTCAAGTAGATCTAGATAGTAGTTTAGTTCTTTGTAAATAGTAGTGTAGTGCTTGTAACAGTTTGTTTTTACCAATAAAGTTTTTTTTAAGTTCATCGAGCGGTTAAGTTCTTTATCTGGCGCCCGAACAGGGACCCTATCAGCCTCAGGTCAGTAAAGGTGACGAAATTTTCCTGAAGATCAAGAAAAATCGACGAAATATCCCAACAGATTTTGGATCTACTCAGCGAAGACAGCCTTGAACGGAAACTCAAGAAAGACCGACGAAATAGTCTATTGATAACAGGTCTTGGAGTAAACCACCTGAAGTTTGTGTTTTTTACACTTCAATAGGGTCAAGAAAAATTTGATAGAACTCCGCAGAACTGAGAAAAAACTTGAGGTACATATTAGTTTAAGATTTATTTTTTGTATGTATGCCTAAGGATAAGAAAAATATAGTTAGGTTAGATATAAGTGAAATTACAGACCAGTTAAGTAACTTATTAATTAAGAATAAAAATACTAATTTAACAGACAATATGACTACCATTTCATATTCTATGACAAAAGAGGATTACGATCATATCCCAACTTATGATGGCAATCCTGAAGATTTAATCTTTTTTGTAAAATCTGTTAAAGCAGTATATGATACAGTATGTAGTGAAAATAACTCTTTAAGATTACAAAATCATGCCCGGCTTCTTAGTAAAGTAACATCAAGATTAGTAGGTAATGCTAGGCATTGTTTATTAGCAAATACATTCATAAATGTTTCAGAACTTTTAGATCATTTACAAAAGAATTTTAAAGACTCTAGAACAGTTGAACAACTGAAATTAGAATTATTAAATATTAAAGCAGGACCAAAAGAACACCCTATTTCATTTATCGATAGGATAGCACACATTAGAGCCTTAATATTCTCTAGAATCTCCCTAGACGATGAAATTATAAATAAGGACACAGTTATGAAATTACAAGATCGGGAAATCAACTATCATATTAAAGCAAATTTACACCCACAGCTTTGTGATTTCCTAAATCACTTGAGACTTTCAGATATAGACGATATTAGAAATTCTATTCAAAATGACTGTTCTTTTATTTTAGAAAGACTATACGGACATCAAAATAATTTCACACCAAAAAATAACTTTAGATATAAAAATAATAAACATTTTAAACCAAACAATAATTTTAACTATAATCACAATTATAATCATAATTATAACCGAAATCCTTATCACAATTATCATAATCAAAATCCTCATAATAATTATAACCAAACTCCTTATTTTAATTCTAATCTTAATCCTAATTATAACTTTAATCCAAATCATAATCCTAATTTTAATTTTAATTCAAACCCTAATTTTAATTCTAATTTTTATTCAAACTCTAATTTTAATTCAAACCCTAACCCTGAGCCAACTCCCAATTATAGTCAAAATCAAACTAGTAGAGACTCGGGTCAAAATAGGCGTTTCAATCAACAAAGCACGAATAATTTCACAGGTTTTAACTGGGATCAACAGAGGCAGAAGACGCCTTTTCCCACGGGCCCTTTTAAACCCGACTCAGCAAATACAGTGTCTATGAGAACTGTTAGATCAGATAACGCGCCTGTCCACCACGTAACACAAGACGACGGTGAGATAAGCGACATAAGACAACAGCTTGGAGCATTAGCTCAACGGTTCGATAATTTTTTAGGGGTCAGTCCACCGGACACATCCCCGAATATCCCTTAAACTGTACTGAACAATTACCACAATTTAAAGATTTCTTAGGACAGACTTGGCTTATTGATACCGGCGCTTTAAAAAATTACATTAATCCACGTTCCGTACCCGAGGGAACTGAAATAAACTCGGAAGAATTTTTTGTCAAATCTCCTACCGGACGCGAAAAGGGCAATAATACAGCATTAATTGACCTTGCTCCAAATCTGGGACTAGACAATCAATTTTTAGTTAAGTTTTATATACTTCCTGTTAGTAATAATTTTGATATACTATTAGGTTATGAAACAATGAAAGTTTTAGATATTAATATATTTAGTAGAAAAGAAAAAGTTTTTTTGTTAGATGGAAAACTGACAATTAATAATAATGGTTCTCTTGAGTATGTTGATACTAATAATGAAATTACTTATAATACTAATAATAATGATAATGATGAAATTAATAATAAATATGAAAATAATGGAATTAAAAATGCTATTCAAACTAATAATAAAGTAAAATATAGCACTCCTAAAGATAAGTTTAATGATAAGAATAAAAATAATATTAGTACTAATTCCTATAAATGTAATGAAATTAAAAATCTCATTCGCCATGAGCATATAGATAATGAGCATTTAAATAAATTAGTTAAACTTTTAAATAAATATCCTGCGATGATCAAAGACGAAAATGATCCGCTTAAATCAACTAAATTGCTTAAGCATACTATAAATTTAAAAACGGATAAACCTATTTACAGTAGAAATTATCGATACCCACATCAATTTAGAGAAGACATTTCGCGTGAAATCGATAAATTATTAAAATCTAATATTATACGTGAAAGTAAATCCCCATATAACTCACCGATTTGGGTGGTGCCAAAAAAGACCGATGCTAGTGGGAAAAACAAAATTAGAATGGTCATTGACTATCGTAAATTGAATCAGGAAACTATTCCGGATAAATTTCCGTTACCTAATATCGAAGACCTTCTTAATCAATTAAATAAAGCCCAGATCTTTTTCACCATAGATTTAGCATCTGGTTTTCACCAAATCGAAATGGATGAGGAATCAATAGAAAAAACTGCCTTTTCTACAGAATCTGGTCACTATGAATTTCTTAGAATGCCATTTGGCCTTTGCAATGCTCCACCAACATTTCAAAGGGCCATGAATATGATGTTAGCAAACACACCTAATTGTTTAGTCTATATGGATGATATCATAATTTTTTCTAAAAATATTGAAGATCATATGAAACATTTAGAAATGGTTTTTGAAAAACTCACTTCACATTCACTTACTATCCAACTTGACAAAACTGAATTTTTAAAAACAGAACTCCCATTTTTAGGCTATATAGTTTCAAAAGATGGATTAAAAACCAACCCAGCTAAAGTAGAAGCGATAGAAAATTTTCCCTTACCTACAAGTCATAAAAGTATAAAACAATTTCTTGGCATGACAGGGTATTATAGAAAATTTATACAAAACTATGCCCACATAGCCAAACCTCTCACTCAGTCTCTTCGGATTGAGGAAAAAGAGATTCGCCCAGCCTCTTATGAAGAAGCTTTTAATATTCTAAAACAACATCTTTTAAATGCTCCCATACTTCAATTTCCTGATTGGGAACTCCCATTTATTTTAACAACTGATGCAAGCTCGGTAGCAATTGGAGCGGTCCTATCACAAATTTCTGAATGTAGAGACCATCCTATAGGTTTTGCTTCCCGCACACTGTCCGATACAGAACAACGTTATTCGACTATCGAAAAAGAGCTATTAGCAATTGTTTACGCTTGCAACCATTTCAAACCATATCTTTATGGAAAAAAGTTTTAAAAAGTTTCAAACCATTGACTTGGCTGTTCACAATGAAGAACGCCAATGCTAGACTAATGAAATGGATATTCCAGCTTTCGGACTTCGAATTCGAAATTAAGCATATAGAAGGTAAAACCAACTATGTTGCAGATGCCCTTTCCAGAAATTCCCACTCAATTCACGCAATAGAAGAAATAGATTATAACGAATTAGATAGAATATTAGAAGAAACCTCTAATATGCCACTAGCTTCTTCCGACGAACTAGAGGAATTTCTAGAAGAATTCGATACACTAGGCAATAATGACCCTCCGCCTCCTAACATAGATAATGAGTTAGAAACCAGCAGTCTTGCTACGGTTCATTCTCAAGAATCCTCCAACCAACAAATTTGGATCAGGATAAACCAATCAACATAGAAAAATTTCAAATTTTTGTACAACGCGGAAAAAAATCAATTCGTGCAGAGAAACCTTTTAATAAAACTAGATTTTACATAGAAACAGCGTACCCTTGGAGTACTGACCTAAATGAAACTCTACTCGAAATACTTAAACCCAATACTACTTATGGTGTTTATTGCGAACCTAACGTGGAAACTGTTCGCAGTGAGTTTGAAGGCATATTTTTAAAAATTTCTCAAATTATTCAGGAAAATTACCCTTCGGTTAAAATAAAACGTTATAAAAAGAAATGTTTAGATATAACCAATTCTGAAGAACAATTAGAAATTATTAGTTCATACCACTTAGGAAAAACTTGTCACAGAGGTAGTTTAGAAACTTATGAAAAACTTAAAAGAGATTATTACTGGCCTCGAATGAAAGATATCATTACTGATTACTGTAATAAATGTGAAGTATGTCGGAAAACTAAATATGATCGAAAACCAATTAAAACTAAATTTTGTGTTACACCAACTCCCGATAAACCATTCGAAGAACTAATGATAGACACTTTACATTATGAGAAAAAGTTCATTATTACAATAGTAGATACCTTTTCTAAACGCCTTTTCGCTAGATTGACAGATGCTTGTAATTCAATACAAGTTTCTGAAGTTATTATAGAATATTTAGAATTATATCCGTCTCCGGATCGTATAAAAATGGATAACGGTCGAGAGTACAAAAATAATTTAGTAGAAAATTTACTTCGTTCCCAAGGCATTGAACCTTATTACGTTACTCCTAACCATCCCAACTCCCTAGGACTCCTTAATAGAACACATTCAACATTAATTGAAATATTGCGGAATTTACATGAATCACAATCCAATATAAAATTAAAAAAGAAACTAAGCCTTGCAGTAATTGCATTTAATAATAGTCTAAATCAACGATTAAAATTAACCCCTAATGAAATCACTTTTGGAACTATCAAAGAAAAAATCAATACAGCTCCTATAACAGAAAAACTTGTGGAACAATACCATAATAATCTTAAACTACTTCATGAACAAATCAAAACAAACATAAATAAAGAAAAGGAAACCCGAACAGAAGCACTTAATCAAAACAGGGAAGATCCAAACATTCCTGATAATACCTATGCTAGAGCGCGAACTAAAAATAAAAACGATAACCCCTTTAAACCAGTATATAAAATGAAAGACAAAAATAAAGAAATATTAGTTCATTCTGACAATATTCAAAGACAGCGTAAAACATGTAGGAATAAAACACAACCTCACACATCATATGTTTCAGATAATGAAGGTGATGGTAGTGATACTTCTTCTATGGATATCTCCTAATATTTCAGCATACGAAATAACGGACTTAACTCATGCACCAGGTATAACTGCAATAAAAATGCCTCCAGCATTTACATTAGACAAATATCACACTTTAATTCACTATATAAATTTCACCCACTTGAAAGATGAATTGACATTAGCAGAACAAAATTTGGAATCTTTCAAGAGTAGTTCTACTTTTGACACCGTAAATAGACAATTACAATTCGTTAAATCTAAAATTGAATCCTTAATTAGTATGCCACAAACTAACAGACATAAACGAGGACTTATAAACGGTATAGGAACCGCCATTAAATGGATCACTGGCAATCTAGATGCCTCCGATAAGGATCATTATGATCAAATTATTTCAAAATTAGAAAAGAATTCTTATCACATAGAACATAATGTCGAACAAGAAATTTTGTACAACAAAAAATTAATTGAAACCTTTAGAAACGATATATTAATATTAAATAAAAATAATGAGCGTGCCGCAAAATTAATCAATTCTTTGGACATAGCAACAATAACTGCTCACTTGAACGAACTGTATTCTATTATTAACTATATCACTTTGAGAACACTAGACATTGAAAACTCTCTGGAATTTTGTGAATTAGGAATATTACACTCCAGCATGTTAACTCAAGCTGATATATCATATTTACTAAAACGTAACATATCTTTAATTTCAACTGATTTGGAAACACTGTGGCAAATCAGCAAAACTAGATGTTCAATTAAAAATAATATAATTCACTACTTTATATCAATACCTTTGAAAACTAAAACGTATAGTACTATGTATCTTCTTCCAATTCCTGTATTACACAACAGCACATTTGTAACAACTTTAACACCTAATAAACTTGTATTATTAAATAAGAATAAAACCTTTACAGGTAACTGTACATATATTAACTCTTATTATTATTGTATAAATGTTAAAGAAACCAACAATAATTGTACAAAAAATCTACTAACAAATAGCTTTAAAAATTGTATTACATCTAGTATTAAGGTCAATTCTTTTATTAGATATATTGATGATATAGATTATTACCTTAGTTTTAATATAAGCTATGTAACTTTAGAAGATAAGGCTTCCCATCCCATTTTTTTACCTTTAACTGCCTTAATTAAACTAAAACAAAATGAAACTTTGTTACAATGCCCTAGACCTAATACTGTAGTTATAGATTCAAAGATTATTAAATTAGAAAATACTATTAGTAACCCTGTACTCTTAAACATGTCATTTGATGTACTTGAACTACCACCTAATCAATCTGTTACCCTAGAAGACTTAGATTATATCTCCTTTATAGAAACTGATTATTACTTATATGTTCTTAGCTTTATTATTTTATATCTTTTTATGTATAATATCTATATTCTTATCCTTACTCATTGTAAATGTACCTCAAGGGCTCAACCATTGGACAATAACATAGAGCATGTCCAGCTACCTCAAATATTTAATCCTTGGACTTTGCCTAAAAATTAATGCTCTCCGGAGTTTCGCATCTTGAGAAGGGAGGAGTTAAGGTACAAAACCCTACATCCCTGAATCAGCACTTTCCCCCTCCTTCTAGTATTGTATAAATATCCCTTCTAGAGATGTAACCATTCAGTCTAGCCACTCTAGCCATTCAAGTAGATCTAGATAGTAGTTTAGTTCTTTGTAAATAGTAGTGTAGTGCTTGTAACAGTTTGTTTTTACCAATAAAGTTTTTTTAAGTTCATCGAGCGGTTAAGTTCTTTATTTGTCCCCTGAGTCCAAATAACCAAGTCCCGCAAAAAGGTCTCTGTGTGTGAGTGTGTGTATGATTTTCTCAAAAAAGACAATTTTGATTAAACTCGCTATATCGATGTAAAATTTAATGGGCTTAAATATCATGTAGGTTTCGTTCTGATTAAAAGGGTTTGACAGGGCTTAAATGGCGATATTTTAAACTTTCTTTCTTTAAAGTACCTTTAATTTTGTTGATTCTATAAAAATATTTATATTATCTTGTTACCACTGATAAAAAACAGGTAAATATATAAATTGAATGAATTCAATACCCAACTAAAGGAGAAAACAGAATAAATATCTTTTTAATGCAATTCTTCGTTTTTGAACATAAGAACAGTAATATACACCGTTGGAAAGCTAAAGATTTTAGAATAAATATTATCTCATACACAAGCTTTTAAAAGTTAATAGAGAGTGATGAAAAGGAGATAAAACTAACTGATTATTTTAGATAATAATATAATAGATTTTTTAAATAAAACACATGTTTCTATAGAAATTTAATTTAATTAATTCTTTAATAGTTTCATGTATTTTTATCTCTAACTGTTTTTGAAAATTCTTTCATTTATTTTTAAAATGGAAGTAAGTGAAAGTCGTGTGTTGCCCGCACCAGATTTTTTGTTTCTTTTCAATTAAAATAGAATTTTAAGTAAGACAGATGTTTTTATAGAAATTAAATTAAATTAATTCTTCATTAGTTTCGCATTTTCATCCATAACTGTATTTGATAATTTTTTAATCGATTTTAACAAGGGATGTAAGTGAAAGTAGTGTGTTGCCCGCACTAGATTTTTAATTAAAAGTTATGAAGTAGCATTCCTGCCTCCAATTCTATATTACGTCTTGACTTTCACCTTGAATTATCAACAGTTTACCAATTATATTTTTGGGAAAATAAAAAAACATCGTTTCGTACTTCCCTACTTTTTATTCAGTAAATTATAAACCAAAAATAAAACTAATTAATTTTTCTTTTTTAATACCTATTAGAGCAAAACGGCATTAAAGGATAGTAATATGTGTTAAGAGGTAGTGCTCGAGGAAGGAAGGAAACGGTTAGGGTCGGATATTGAAACCGCAACGTGTCAACCCTACGCTCGAGTCCTTGTATATACAGTCTTTATACGGATCTCCTCATATCTGTTTTCGATTTTTTTTTTTTTTTTTACCCGCTTCGTTCGTAAGTTGCTAAAATAAAGGAAAAGTTATTATAAACTAATATTCTTAATAATTATATCTACTTTTAGATCACTTAAAAAAAAAAAAAAGTGTATTACTGTAAACTAAATGAGACTCACATGGATATCAAATTAATTTTAGTACATTAGAAAGTTCAGAAAGAGTTCTTATGAAATTTAAAATTGTTATAAACCAAATAGAATAGGAACCGTTAAACATAACAAACAAATAAACTAAACCAATTTTTTATTTAGTAAACCAATGTTTTTTTCTAATTTCTGCCGATGATTAAATATAAGAATTAATAGACGTTATATAATAAACAGATATTTGGTCCGAAGAGAGATGAGGCCACTGGGGAGTTTAGAAAGTTGCACAACGTGGAATTGCACAACTTATATCCTGTGAATATAATTGAGTTGATAGCATCGCGGAGACTCAAATAGGCGAGTAAAGTTGTTGGGCTCGATGAGGAGCGGATTACGAGAAAGTTGGTATTCGCTGATCCGACTGATAAGCGTCCGAAAGATAGACCGAAGTGTCGATGGGAGGATTGCGTTAAGGCTGATCTCAGGGGCTTGGGCTTGAACGGTGAACATTGGACGAGTCTGTGTAGGCGGAATTTGGTGGTATTGGCATCGAACCTTCGGGTTCGCTAAGCCTATTATTATAAGTAGTTAGCTAGGTTCAGAACCGGAAATTTTGACTATTCGCTAATAAGGTATTCGCTGATCCGACTGGTAGGCGTCCGAAAGGTAGGCCGAAGCGTCGATGGGAGGATTGCGTTAAGGCTGATCTCAGGGGCTTGGGCTTGAACGGTGAACATTGGACGAGTCTGTGTAGGCGGAATTTAGTGGTTACTAGCTAACTTCGGAATGTGTATCCGTAGTTGTGTTTTTTTTTTCAAAGTTGATCTCAAATTTACCCAATGGTGACAAATAAAAAAAACAACCTTTTGGAAATCAATTTTCAGGACATCTAAAATGTTTCTACCTATTTCATAGGAGGTTCCTGCCTGATTAAATATTATAGATAATATACTATATATCATAATAGAATATATAAATATAAGTATATTATGGGGTTGGGCTTGACGGTGAAATTGGATGTAGTGTGTGTGTGTGCGTGAATTTGGTGTGTATTTTTTCAAAGATGAATCTTCAAATTACCAATTGACAATAAAATAAAAATTTGATTTCATAAGCCATGCTGGGATGTCATGAACCTGAGAAGAATTATGAACAATCAACTAAATATTATGCATTATACCATGCATGGCGAAGCAATGGGAGAATAAACTATACGGCTCACATGTACATTAATGAAAACTGTAAAAAAGATGGGTTTGAATTAAGACGACATAAATGATTATTATTAGAAATGGACTAATAACGAACTCGTGGTTCTTAAAAATATTTTCTTTTAAATTCTTTTAAATAGTTTGGTTGTCTAGGGAGACCCGGCCTGTGTGGCTAGCACAATAACTTATTAGTCCACGGGGTCACCTGTGGTATAGTGGCTAGCATAACAGCCTTCTATGCCAAAAATCACGAGTTCAAAACCGCAGGTGGCCCTGGTATTTTTCAGTGATAGTAAAACGTAGACGTCCCAAGGTCTGTTGGTTGGGACCAAGCTCTTCGGAAGTCTGGAGGACCGCTAAATTTTTACTCCTATTTTCTGACAGCAATATAGGGAAGAACGAAGAAGAAGAACTGCAGTATTAATTCCCAACTGCCTTCAAGCGCGACAAAATCAAACATTTTGAACTCATTGTTCGCTGCTTCTTGCCACCATAGTGGGCACCCTTACACGTACATGTAAATTGTATGTACGTGCATAATTTGAGGAAACAAAAAATCACGAGTTCAAAACCGCAGGTGGCCCTGGTATTTTTCAGTGATAGTAAAACGTAGACGTCCCAAGGTCTGTTGGTTGGGACCAAGCTCTTCGGAAGTCTGGAGGACCGCTAAATTTTTACTCCTATTTTCTGACAGCAATATAGGGAAGAACGAAGAAGAAGAACTGCAGTATTAATTCCCAACTGCCTTCAAGCGCGACAAAATCAAACATTTTGAACTCATTGTTCGCTGCTTCTTGCCACCATAGTGGGCACCCTTACACGTACATGTAAATTGTATGTACGTGCATAATTTGAGGAAACAAAAAAGTTGCAAAAATGTGGTTTTTGAAAATGACTGTGAAGCAGAAGAGCCCCCCTCTTACATGGCAAATCTACAAGGTTGGAATAATCGATCTTATAAAATGTTTTTAACAAAAACAACACATGTTTTTGTTAATTAAAATAGAGAGGTTACAACCTGTTCTCTTATTGTAAATACTTCTTTATTGTTAATACGTTTATTCAATAAATATTTTGTGCAAACCTTTTGTTTGTTTTTACACCGACCTGCCAAAACTGTAAATTCAAAAATACAAAGCGAGTTTTGATTATGTAATAAAACATTATAAGATAATCTCGAATGGAATAAATCAATAATGGGTTAAACATTCCTGATGGATATATAATGGCTGAGGGGGTGTTGGAAGTGGCCTATGACGTCACAACGGTGACGTCACGAGGAGTCGATATGGAGGCCATTGACCCCGTGGTACAGTGCCCTACAAACCCCGCGTGGCATTTAGAGCTTCCTTCCTCCCCCTTCCCCTCCTCGCAACCCCTCATCTTCCCCTCCCCTCGTCCTCTCCATCCCCCCTACCAGCTCCCCTCCTCAGAGAAAGGATTTATCTACACTTGTCACAATTAGGGCTGTCGTTTTACAGCTGGCCGTCTTGTCTGATTTACGGCTCCGAACCTACATTCCGAATCAAAATTTACGTCCGAAATAGAATAGAATTGGAAAAAAAATGTTCTTCGAACTACGTCTTTTAAAAAAGACACATATGAACAAAATAAACATTAATCTGATATACAACAATACTTTCCCTTAATATATTTTTACTTTCACTTACACACACACACACATATATATATATAGTAAGGAAAAGTATTCCGATCGTGAAAATTTTCGAATTCCATTTTTCAACGTAAATACAGTCTAAGGTCTCCTGAGTCCAAATAACTGAGTCCCACAAAAAGGTCTGTGTGTCTGTGTAATGTTAAAAAACCAAAAATATTTCTGCTGTTTTCTCGAACAATTGATTATCAAATTCCTTAAACATGCATATTTACCCTTCTTTTTTTATCAAGGTTAGCAGCATGGAATGGTTTAATTTTTCTAACATACAAAATTAAAATTCTTACATACGGCATTAAAGCCATGTCAGACCATTTTAATCAGAATAAAACCTACATGATTTAAAGTTCAGTATATCTTACATCGATTTAACGAGTTTAATTGAAATCGTTAAATTCGCTTTTGAAAAAGGCCAAGTACCAAGTTAAGGATTGGGATGTACGGATGAATATAAATAAGGAATTTCAAAATGAAAATGTACGTATGAATAAAGGGCTGAGATCTTGTGTTGATAGGATGGGCAGAGAAAGGATGAAAATGCAGATATAGAGGGTTTTTGTTTTTTGGTCCTGAAGGATGGTAAACAAAGGTTCCTAGAAAGTATTGTCGCCGAGATTTTGGGTTAAAAAATATATTTATAAGGGGGTCGAAATGACATAAACAACGCTCTTTTAACAAATCGTCTATGGTTAAAAAAATGAAGTAATTATGCTGAACAAAATAGTAAACAAAAAAAATCAACTTCACTAAATAGCTAAATAAGTTAAAAACAAATATTGGAAGTGAAGAAACGAAATGTATTAATGATGCCAAGTATTTCAAAAATGCCGCGAGGTTTCTTAAAATAGCATAGAATCATTAGTTCGCATTCCTAACAGATCCAAGAACAAAGTCTCCCAAAAAAAAAAATTAAATAAATAAAAAGAAAAATAAGTTAACTGCTAAATTATTTTTTATATACGTGTACAATTTAGTGATCAATGTATATATCAATGTTTATTCTATTTAGTGTATCTACGAACATATTTATTATAAATATTGAATTGCTTTTTAAATTTTAAAGCGTATCCAGGAATTTATCAAATAAACAAATCGTAAATTTCTCTCTGGATCAGGTCATGAATATGTCTCTCTGATCTGAGTCCATACTAAGTCGCCCGATAAGGTATGAGTTTGTTAGTTTTTAAATTTTAAAGGTAGAAAAGACTTCGTTCATTAGTGCCATATGTTTATATGCCATATATGTTTATTTTAGACGATTAATTTAAAAGTAAATAATATCAGTTAATATAGTAATTATTGATATAAATTAAAATGACCGATAATAAAAATAAATTAAACAATATTAGCCCAATTAAGTAATATAAGTAAAAGGTCATTTGAGATGAATGAATGTTAGATAATATTCTAGGGTAAAAAATAATAGTAAATAAAATAATGGATAATAAAACATAAATAAATAGATAAATTGAAATAAATAAATAACAATATATAAATAAATTTAAATAACTAAATAAATTAAAATAAATAATAATAGTAATAAATCAAAAATATTTTTTATAAATCTGGTGCACGAAACACACGTCTTTCACACTGTTAATATGATTTAAGAATTTTTAAACAAATTTAGAATAATAATAATAGTAATAGGCTTACCGAGCCCGAAGGTTCGATGCCGATACCACCAAACTCCACCTGCAAAGACTCGTCCAATGTTCACCGTTCAAGCCCAAGCCCCCGAGATCAGCCTTAACGCAATCCTCCCATCGACGTTTCGGCCTAACTTTTGGACGCCTACCAGTCGGATCAGCGAATACCAACTTTCTCAGAATCCGATCCTCACCGAGCCCAACAACTTTACGCGCCCATTTAAGTCTCCGCGGTGCTATCAACTCAATTATATTCACAGAGTACAGACTCCGCAATTCCACGTTGTGCTACCTTCTAAACTCCCCAGTGGTCTCATCTCTCTCCGGACCGAATATTTTACGCAGTACCTTATTTTCGAAAACCTTAAGCCGTTGTTCATCCTTCAAAGTAAGTGACCACGTTTCACATCCGTAAAGAACCGTCGGAAGAATAATCGTTTTATAAATTCTAATGTTTAAGTTTTTAGATAGAAGCCGCGAACTAAGTAACTTAGCAACTGAATAATAGCACGCATTTCCCACCTTTAACCGGGACTATTTCTTCCTGGGTTTCATTTTTTCTTGTTACCATTGAACCTAAGTACTTGAATTTCTCTACTTGTTCAAAAATATGCCCTGATATATCAATATCACTATGATCGCGTCCGTTTCTGCTACTAATCATATATTTCGTCTTATCGGTATTTATTTCGAGTCCTATTTCTTTACCGGTTTTTATTAACACACTTGTATTTAGTTGTATGGTTTCCGTGTCTTCACCTAGCAGTACCAAGTCATAGGCGTACCCCAAAACCGGAATCTTGTCACCCATATTTAAGCCTTTCTCATATTAGAATAAAGTGAGGTTAAATTAATATATATAAAATAAATGTCTGAGGATTCTAAGAGGTAGTCAGCTTGGCCACGTGTCTAGGTAAAGGCCTTGCTGTGTGGTCAAAAATTGCTGAGTGATGAACACTTTAAACGATCTCTTCCCCAAACCTGGAATCTTATCACCCATATTTAAACCTTTCCCGGTACACATCACCTTTTCTATTACATATTCTAAAGCTATATTAAACAAAACAGGTGAAAGGGAGTCACCCTGTTTCAAACCCGATCGCACCTCACTCTCTCGGAGTAATTATGACCGATTCTAACTGTATGGAATGTTTCCGACAAACACATCTGTACTAGGTTTACTAACTTTCTAGGTATTCCCTGTACAATCATAATGTTCATAATTTCTGACGGTCTATGAAATCATAAGCCTTTTTAAAATCGATATAAAGTTGATGGACTACACCGTTGTACTCCAACGGAAACAAATTTAGAATCGAAAATAAATTGTTAAATAATTATTTACATTTGATTTTTATAGAAAGATGTATTTTATTAAATAACATGTTATAATATTATCTACGAAATTCATTAAGTTTTTTTGGGCTCTCATCACTCCGTGCTAGAACTACTTGAAGCGTCGAGCGATGATAGCGCCATCCAGTGACAATTACATTAAAAAAATATTTTTCAGTTTTCTCCTTTAGTTGGATATCGAATTCGTTCAACTTATATATTTACGAGTTTTTTGTCAATGGTAATAAGATGATATGGTTGTTTTTATAGAATATACAAAATTAAAGGTACATTAGTGGAAGAAAATTTAAAAAATCTGCATTTAAGCCATATAAGGCAATTTCAATCAGATTGAATTCTACATGATATCAAAGCGCATTAAATTTTACATCGATATAGCGAGTTTAATCAAAATCGTTAGAGCCGTTTTTGAGAAAATCGTAAAATAGTGCTAAATGCATGGGATAATTGACTAGTTTTAATTTACATGTTGCCATCTTTCGGTCATCATCAACAGTTGAAGGACGACCCAAGCGCTTTGCCTTTACCAAATCAAAATTTCCGGTCCTAAACCAAGCAAACCACATACGGATGGAAAGCATTCTCCTAAGGCATCGCCGCTATACACACTGTAATTTTTTTAACCACCTGTGCAAACGCTTTCCCTTGTCGGAAATAAAAATCATTTAATAACAATAATAATAATTCTTTATTTATTCTGGGACAAGTCCCTTCGGAATAATGTTACAGACAAATTAAATTAGAGCTTCAATGTCTTAGAGTAATAAAAAAAAAAAAAATATATATATATATATATATATATATATATATATATATATATATATATATATATAATAAAATAAATAAATAAAAAGCAACAGAAATGACAAAGAAAATGAATAATAGTTATAAATTCATAGGTAGCTTCTTATAATAATTTAGAAAAACAAATTAGATAAGAATAAAAAAAATAAAAATATCCTTATATATACATTGCAAAATAAATTATGCATAAAATAAAATTCATAAATCTTTAATATATAAAATAAAATGTGATAAATAATCGTTTCTCTCTGCCGATTTTTATTGAAATTTGTAAATCACTTGAGGTCATTTGAAAATTGGATAGACAGGAAGTGTTTGAATAAACGGGATTTGAAAGTAGGGAGAGTATTGGAATGACGGGTATAAGAAGGAATAGAATTCCATAAGGACGAGGATCGGATAAGGAAAGATCTGTCGAAAGCTGCGGTTCGATGAGGCGTTATATACAGGTCTGAAGACCGTGAACGAGTGTTGCGGGAGTGGATGGAGGATTTAAATGAAAGTATATCAGAGATGTACGATGGACGTTGAGATCGGAGAACTTGGAAGAGAAAGGATGCCAGGAAGTACTTAGAGCGGTATGATGGGTAAAGCCACATCAACTCCTCGTAGAATCGGGTTACAGAGGTGTCCCTGGATATCCCAAAGATGAAACGTACCAGACAGTTAAATAATCGTTTTAGTTTAGCTTCAAGATCCCCAGAGACACCCCATACACCGCGCAACAGTAGTCAAAGTGGGGGAATATTAGTGAGCAAACCAGAAGTCTGCGGGTTTCTAATGGAAGAAGGTGACGATGGTGATTTAGGAGTTTTAAGATGGAAATTGTGCGTCGAGAAATTTCGGAAACGTGGTTTTTCCAGGAAAGAGATTGGTCAAGGGTTATTCCAAGGTTTTTGACGGTTTGATGGAATTTTATAGGTTCATTATTTAAAAACAATGTTGGGATTAAGGAAAGGGTTTTGAGGAGTGGATTCCAACCTATTACAATCGCCTTAGTTTTATCTGCATTTAACTTTAACTTGTTGTCAGCTGCCCAGCAACTAATTCGGTTTAAATCATCCTGGAGTTTTTCTGTTACTAGTAATAGGTCCGACGGAGGGAAGGAGAGGTAAATTTGGAGGTCATCCGCATACAAATGGTATTGGGAGTGATGGATATGGGAGGAAAGGTCAATGACTAAAATGAATTTTTTTCCCTTAAATTTTGAACAAGCATAATACCACTTAAAGATAAGGAATCTCAGTTAAAACTGATGCATAAATGCACATATACTTATCGTTTTTAGAATATCTAAGCATTAAAAACATGATTTTAAAAACACACAGAGGATTACATCGAAATATTGAAAAACGCTACGAATTTATTTTACAACCCAACATTATTATTTGTTAACCGGTACAAGATTTCTTTTTATTACTCCTTTTGTGAAGAGTATATAGTATAGTAAAGTTATGTACATACAATGTCCTACACACTTTAACAAATTACAACCACTTCAAATCGACAATGATAGCGGCGTGAAACGCGACACCATTAGCCATCATTTGGCCGGGTTTCAAAAAGTAGGGGCCACTTCTGTCTGAGACTGTACCCTTGGAATTACCCGTAATTAATCAAAAATGTCTAGGACCAATATAGAAAGTTACTCTGTAGACACTTAATTCATAGAAGAAAAATATAATTAATCAAGAAAAAGTTATTTAAACTATAGCGCTTTATAAAATACTCACTATAAAGTTTATAAAAATCTAGTGCGTACGACATTCAATTATCTCTTAATTAGTTAAAATCGATTTTACATTAAAAAACAATTAAAATAGGATTATGATATTTATTTAATTTAAGATGAATTTATATCGTTTCTCCTTAGTATAACAACATTCCATAAGATTAATAAGTACACTGTGTGTGATAGGAACCCAATACAATTGGGCAGCAATGATATGTTTTTTGTACTGTTAATGAAAAAATCTGGTGCGCGCAACACACGACTTTTACTCACCTCCGTTATTTATATCAATTTCAGAATTTTTAAACAAATTTAGAAACGAAAATAAATATTTAATGAATTATTTACATTGGATTTTGATAGAAACATGTATTTTATTAAATAATCTATTACATTATTATCTACGACAACCAGTTTGTTTAATCTTCTGTTACTCCGTTAACTTTTAAAAGCTTGTGTATGAGATAATATTTATTCTAAAATCTTTAGCTTTCCAACGGTATATCATACATGTATATTACTGCTCTTATGTTCAAAAACAAAACATTGCATTAAAAAAATATGTTTTGGAGTTATCTCCTTTAGTTGGATATCGTATTCATTTAACACATATATTTAATTGTTTTTTTAGCAATGCTAATTAGACGATATGGTCAAATTTATAAAATCTACAAAGATAAAGGTACATTAAAGTAAGACAATTTGAAATATCAACATTTAAGCCCTGTCAGACTATTTCAATCAAAATGAAACCTTCATGATATTATACCCCGTCTAATTTTCCATCGATATAGCGAGTTTAATCAAAATCGTTTTTGAGAAAATCGTAAATAGGTGCAAAATGCATAATATAAAGTGGCTCTTCTGGTAAGCTCATTTTGATGAAAAAAGTTTTGTAACGTCTCGGTCGTATAGTAGTCTTAAATTAAATTTCAGTTTCATAGGACTTTTCGTTTTGGTGCTGGACTTACCACACACACGCACACAGACCTTTTTGCCGGATTCATGGACCCTAAAACGTGTATTTCCGTTGAAAACTAGAATTCGAAAATTTTCAGGATCGCAATATTTTCCTTACTATATATTCCGTATATAGGTAAGTAAATGTAAAAAGCATTATTCTCTAAATAATATTACAATATAAATTATTGTATACAACAATAAGTTCAATTTATTCGTTTTCGATCTGTATGTGTTGCATTCTACATTTTATGCTAGACTAGTCGACTCGCCCTTCGCAGAGGTGAAATTTGAATAAGTTATCATTTTTTTAAACATATTTATTGTTATCTACAATTGTATTTAAAAAAAATACATCAAGTAAAAATAATATAGAAACATGTCATGAATTGCTTGTAGAGACAATACCCGGTGGAAGTACTCTAAAAATATTCTTATCTAGAAGGTCTCGTGGTCATCTTCTTTTCAGACTCCTCGGAGGATTATCAGGGATAGAAGAGGAAGCAAAGTTTGAAACTAATGGATTGGAAAACGACTGACCTGGAACCCACATACTCGACTTAAAAGACAAGAGCTCAACAGAAGATACGGACAATTATATAGACTACTGAACAGAACATCACAACTTTCCATTGGAAACAAACTATTGATTTACAAGACAATTCTCAAACCAATGTGGACTTACGGAATTGAACTATGGGGAACTACTAAATTTCGAACATCAAACGTATCCAATCCTTTCAGTCCAATGTCCTTAGAACAATGGTCAATGCTCCCTATTATGTTACAAACAAGACCTTACATCATGACCTTAAGATCCCTTATGTCCTTGATCTCATCCCATCTAAATTCTCAACCTTCCACCAGAAACTTACACTTCTTCCTAATCCTCTGGCACAATCCCTATCTATTACCAACCATCCTTACAACCCTCCTCGTAGGTTGAGGCGGCAGTGGCCGAGAGATCTCCTATAAAAATGCAACTGGAGTGCTGGCAATGGCCAACTTCTCCACTCATGCCTGAGAGTGTGTGGCTCTAGCGCCCTCACTCAGTCTCCACTGGCTAGACTGGTGACGCGGCTGAATGAGAGGCACTGGGAACTCATGGTGTTGTGCCACTCCATCCACTTCTGGGTGTAGGGGTTCGATTCAGAGTTCCCAGGGGCAGTATGTAAATAATGTATATAGGTATGAATGTGGCCAAGATTTTATTTACTTTATATTTTATTTTTATTTTCATTTGTTAGTTAAGTTTACTCATCTTATTTCATCTTATGTTATTTTATATATATATATATATATATATATATATATATATATTTTTTTATTATTATTATTTATTTATGCATTATTATTATTATTACTTTTTTTTTTTTTTTTTTTATATTGTTATGTCTGTTTTGTTTTGTTTTTACTCTGTACATATGGTATGAATGACTTCTTTCAGCCCTAATACTTATTGCCCAAGATAGTGGCAGATTGTATTATTTCTAAATAAAGCAATATTTTAAGTGTGAAATTTAAAAAAAAAAAAAAAAAATGGATTGGAGTGGGAAACGGAGTTTGTCATGGAAGGAATGGTACCTGGTTCGGGCTAAGTCAGCAACATATGGAATATTAAGGTCTTTATGAATGATTTTATTTGTGACAAATTGGGAGCATTTTGGAGGAGGATTTTTCGAAGGATTTTGGATTGTGAGGATTGGATAAGAGAAGAATTCGATAGTTTAATAGAGTCCCATAGCTCTACTCCGTAGGTCCATACCGGTCTTATGATGGTAATATAGATGAGTGGGAAGGTTGGAGCGTTTGTCCAGTAAGTGATGAAGTAGTCGGAAACGTCGGGCAGTTTCTTGTCGTTTTAGTCTTGTATGAGGATTACAAAGAAGACGTTTGTACAGATGGAGTCCTAGGTATCAGATCTGTTCAACAGGGACTAGTGGACTTTTATTGAAGGATATTGAAGGGGGGAAGTCAGAGGTTTACGACCAAGGGTAAAGGTAATTTGGTGGGAATTTTTGGAAATAATTTTTATCGTCCGATTCTGACACCATACTTCTTAATCTCTGATATGGGATTGAAGAGCGTGGGTGGCAGTAACTGGATCATCATCTTAACACACAAGTGTTATCAGCATAGGTAGAAAGAAAAAGTATCATTTAAGTTTATAAAAAAACTCTGTCTGACCAATTTAGATTCATTATTATATTTAATTACCGGCAGAAATGAAAAACATAAATAAAAATCGGTTCAGTTTATCAGGTTTGTCGATTAAGTGACAAAGTTTCGTTAACATCCAAGCCTTATAGATGTCTTAAATATGAAATTTAGGTAGTGTATAATTTTTTGTTTCGTGCAAAGACTTCCACATACAAACTGACCTTTTGTGGAACCTATAACTTAATCAAAAATATATGCTCAAATCGAAATATAATTTTATATTTATTTCAACTTTGAACTTATTTTAAAGGTCTAAAATTGACTTTGACGAAGGAGGTAAGTGATACGTGCACCAGAATTTCTCAAAAAATAATTTTGTCCGTTGTCTGATTCTGAAATCCAAAACCTGTCTTTGAGAAGGATCTTTATGAAGCAGTACTTTAAGCGAACAATATGCTCTGCATCTTAATTTGTTATGGCTAACTAAGTCCCATAGGACCAATTAGGAAAGTGGGAAGTGGGAAGCGAGTCGAAAATAGGGTGCAAATGGCACAAGTTCTTTAATCTGCTTATCTTGTTGGGCCACTTATAGTGTGTAAGCATTAATGGGTACGGGGCTTATACAAGGAAGTGATAGCTGAAATTTATTAAAACCATCAAAAAATATCTGGTGCGCGCAACACACGACTTTCACCTACCTCCGTTGTTAAAATCAATTCAAGGATTTTTAAATACATTTAAAGATACAAATAAATTGTTAAAGAAATAATTATTTTGAATTTCAATAGAAACATGTGTTTTATTAAATAATATATTGGGTTGATGCAAAATTAATGCAGGTTTTTAGTAGGTATTGTAAATACGCCATATCTTTACTTTAACCATATATATTTAATCAAAATAATTTCCATCTGAATCAATGCACTTTTGCCAACGTTAAACAAGCTTTCTTATTCCACCAAAAAAAAAAATCCGAATCCCTGGACTCAATGAAATCACGAAAAGAATTTTCAATGTCGTCCTGGTTTTGAAAATTTTTCTCCCTCAAAAAGTTGTCCAGATGCCTGAAAAAGTGGAAGTCTGTAGGAGAGAGGTAAGGTGAATAAGGCGGATGTTGGAGAACTTCGTAGCCCAACTCGTGCAGTCGTCGAAGCGTTGGTTGTGCAACGTGTGGTCTGGCGTTATCGTGGAGCAGAGTCGGCCCCCTCCGATTCATCAATGCTGGGTAAAGACGTTGCAATTTTTGAGTTCCGAGTTCCGCCGCCATTTCTCGTGTAGTTTTGGTTGGGTCTTCTTCCACGTTTGACCTCAGCTGGTCGTTGTCCAGAGCAAGATGACGGCCCCGACCTTCCTTGTCTTCGAGGTCGAAATCTCCTCTGCGAAACTTCTGGAACCAACGCTGCACCGTGCACTCATTAATAGCCCCCTGACCCCACACTTCATTAATATTACGAGCCGTTTGCGCAGCGCTGCGCCCTAATTTAAATTCGTAAAAATAAATTTGACGAAAATCGCACTTTGACATTTTCGATTCAAGACCTTTGAACACACTGAACAAAACGATTTTACTAAACAAATTCATGGTGAAAGAGAGGGTATTAGATAAGGTTTGTTTTGGTATAATAATGATCAATGTTAGGATTAGCTTTGTTTACACAATTGGAATTAAGATATTGCAATAGAGGAAACCTGCATTAATTTTGCATCAACCCAATATTATATTTTCATCTAAAACAATCAGCTAGTTTTATCGTTTTTTTATCACTTCCCATTGATATTTAAAATTCTGAGTATTTTTATAATATTTTTTTTTTTTAAATCGTTAGCTATCTAACGGTATATTATCTATATTACTATTCTTGTGTTCAGAAACATGAAAAAATATGTTTGCACTTTTCACCTTTAGTTGTATATCAAATTCGCTTAACTTGCATATTTACCCATTATTTATCAATGCTAATAAGATAATATTCCATTTGTTTTTAAATCTACGAAATTAAAGGTACTTTGGAAGAAGAAAATATCGGCATTTAAGCCCTATCAGACTATTATAATCAGAATGAAACCTACATCATATCAAAGCACATCAATTTTTACATCGATAAATAGATTTTAATCAAAATCGTTAGGGCCGTTTTTATGAAAATCATAAAAAATACCAAAATGTGTGGTATAAAGTAGATAGTTCGGTTATCTGATTTTGATGTAAATCTATTCGCAACGTCTCGAGCGTATAGTTGTTATTATTAAATTATATTAAATTTCAGTCTTATACGACTTTCATTTTACTCGCGGGAGTTACCAACCACGGACACACACAGACCTATTTGCGGGATTTGGTTATTTCGACTCAGGAGAGCCTAAAATGTGTATTTCCGTTGAAAACTGGAATTTGAAAATTGTCACGATCGCAATACTTTCCCTTACTATCGTATATATTTCATATATAGGTAAAGGAAAGTAGAAGAATAATAAGTAATAAATAAACAGACAATTTTGGTGCGTGGAACACACACGACTTTTACTTACCTCCGTTGTTAAAATCTATCAATAAAAACTTTAAAATTAATTTAGACTTGAAAAAGCGTTAAAGAATAAAATTGAGTTTCAATTGAACCACGTGTTTCCGATTAAATAATCTAACAATATAAATTATTATCTACAATTATCACTAAAATGTATGCCCTTTTTGTCTTTCTGGATTACGTTTTACAGCTTTGTGTATAAAATAATATTTCTTCAAAAATCTTTAGCTTTCCAAAGGTATATATATATATTTTTTTTTTCTGTGGCGCGACAGGCCGTGCAGGCCCTGGGCCTCGCGGTGTGATCTCCTGATAGATTACACTCGCGTTTCACGATGAGATTCGTAGTGTAGGGTCATCACTCCCTACGCCTAATTTTGTGAGTGGCCACCATTTGGCTGACGGGTCTCACATACCCGGGGGGAGAGGCTGCGAGTGAATCCCCATTTAATTACATCATTATAAAAGCCCCGCTGGGACTGGGATTCGAACTCGCAACCTGTATCATGAGAAACTAGCGCGCTAGCCACTCAGCCACGGGCTCCCCTAAAGGTATATATATATATACATCTGTATTCTTCTTCTTTTTATTTTTTATTTATTTTTTTTTTTTTGTTCGCTCTTTTATTCCTTTAGTTGGTTATCAAATTCGTTCAACATCCATATATTTAGACGTTTTTTGTAAATGGTAATAAGATGATAAGATAAGATACCTTAGATTAATAAAATTTAAAATATCTGCATTTTAGCTCTTTCAGACCATTTCAACAAGAATGAGACCTACATGATTTTAAAGGCTATTAAATTTAACAGCATCAGAAGACATATCATAAATAACTATTGTTAATAAAGTCGTCCAGACTTTGCTTGGCTGGCCATGTCATCCCAATGAGAATAAGGACTTTCCATAACGTCTTTTGGAGGAAAACGTAGACTGAGAAAGAGGCAGAGGACGGCCGAAACCAGATGAGATGAAGAGTGACCCAGGATGCCAAACCTCTACTAAAGATCAAAGGAAACTAAAGAGCGGCAGCACAAGACCGAACCATATCGCAAAAGATTAATGAGGAGGCCAGGGCCCATATCCATCAGTAGCGCCACGAATGTATGTATTGTTAATTTGACAGCGATATAGGGAGTGTAATCAAAATCATTAGAACCGTTCTTAAAAAGGTACAAAATACATGGTAGAAAGAAGGGTTTGTCAATGAAAAAGTTGATTCAACATTGAAGACATATACACTTCCAAAATATGATTTTTTTTTTTTTTTTTAATCATTTTATTGGTATTTACAACTGTATTAACAAAAAATACATCATGTAAATGTAATGTGTTAAATAATACAAAGACATGATATAAATGTAGAGAAGCTTCCCATTGGAAGCACTCTAAAAATATTCTCTCCCGGGGCCATTTCCTTTCAGGTGCCTCGGAGGATTATTGAAGAGGAAGAAAGGATTGAAACTAGTGGGTTACAGTGCGAATGGATTTTGTCATAAATGGATTGATACCTGGTCCGGGCCAAATCAGTAACAAAGGGAACATTAAGGTCTTTATGGATAAGTTTATTCGTGACAAAGTAAGGAGCGTTGAGGAATTTACGAAGGATTTTGGATTGTAAGGATTGAATGCGGGAAGAATTTGATGGTTTAGTAGAGCCCCAAACCTCTACTCCGTAAGTCCAGATTGGTCTTATAATAGTCATGTAGATGAGCCTTTTGTAGTTCAGAGGAAGGTTTGACCGTTTGTCTAGTAAGTGAAGCAGCCAAAAGCGGCGAGCAGTTTCTTGTCGTTTTAGTCGTGTATGTGGATTCCAAGTTAGGCGTTTGTCAAGAAGAAGTCCAAGGTATCGGATCTGTTCAACAAGAGCTAGTTGAGTGTTATTAAAGGATACTGTAGGGCAGGAAAACAAAGGTTTACGACGAAGGCTAAAGGTTATTTGATGGAATTTGTTGCAATTTATTTGTATTCTCCAGTTCTGACACCATACAGAAGTATGTGACCTAGAAAGGTCTTTGGTGTGGGCTTAAAGGGTATTTGAGGCAACAAATGGATCTTTAGGAACTGATAACACGCATGTAAAAAATATGTAATTTTAGTGTATAAATTTGTCAGACAGAGACCTTTTTTCCTCTACCCATCCCTCTTCATTTTATTTAGATAAAATAGAAGGTTATTGTGCGTCCTCTAGGTCTTCTTCCTAAGGGGCTTACCTCTATTGTTTTAATTGGGTTCCGGTGGTGGTCCATTCGGCAGACATGCCCGTACCATCACAATTGCCTCTTTTCTAGGACAAGAACAGAGCATATATTAAGCTCTTCTCTGACAGTTTCGTTCCGGACACAGTCTCTCCGTGTCTTCCCCACAATACTCTTAAGAAACTTTATTTCCGAGGCAGTGATGCGACTTTGTAGCCTCTCATTCATGATCCAGCTCTCTGCTCCATAATGAATACAGGAACAGAGACGGGTGGTTCCAATGGATGGAAGCACGCCCACGCTAAAAGGCAAATGGGTCAAAGAGAAAGAAGAATACGGTTATTTGGACTCCGGAGACACTAGAACATGATTTTCGTTTAAAACTAGAATTAAAAAATGTTCAAGATCATAATTTCCCTCACTATATATTTTTTATATAAGTAACTGCTATCTGAGATTAAATTTATTTAAGTAATACAGCTAAAGTGAGTTTTTCTAACCAGCCATAGTGCGTCGTTCAGGTAAATAGTTGTTAAGGCAAAATTAGTTTTTACATCTATCATTTTTTTTTTTTTTTTTTTTTTTTTTTTTTTTTTTTTTTTTTTTTTTTTTTTTATACACCGGCATTTGATAAGGTGTAGCACGATGGCCTCCTCAGTAAAATCAAATCAATTTTACCGCATACTTATTATTTAATAATTAGGTCGTATCTTGAGGATAGGTTTTTTGTAGTCGACCAAGATGGTAAACATTCCGACTACTGTCGAGTTGGTGCGGGAGTTCCGCCAGGCAGCATTTTGGGTCCAGTTCTGTATACTATATACACTTCTGACATACCACAAACACCCGACACATTACTTGCAACATACGCAGACGACACCGTGATACTCTCAACAAGTACTAATCCGACCATAGCCTCACACAATGTTCAAACTTACTTAAATTTACTTCAAGATTGGCTTGATGAATGGCGTATTAAAATAAACATACAGAAATCAAGTCAAGTAACATTCACGCTTAGGCATTCTGATAGTCATCCACTAACACTTTATAATGCTCAGTTACCCAAACAAACAGAAACAAAATACTTAGGACTCACAATGGATAGACGCCTGACATGGAAATCACACGTAACCACCTTAAAAATAAGACTGAATCATCGACTATCAATACTTAGACGACTTCTTCACCATAAAAACAAACTATCACTAAGCAACAAAAACATTATATACAACATGTTACTTAAACCTATATGGACGTACGGTACTCAGGTGTGGGGCTCATGCAAAAAATCACACTTGCAGACAATCTAAATTCCTCCGCTTCATCACTCACTGTCCCTTTTACGTAACCAATAAAGCATTACACAAAGACCTCAACATACCAATCGTAACGGATATCATTAAAAAATATTACAAACATTTTCACGACTCACTCGCTGGACATCCAAACCTACTGGTACTAACATTACTGACTGATACACTACCACAAAACCCACCAAGGAGACTGAAACGCCTCTGGAGCAGAGACCTACTTCTTTAGCAGATCTTCCACGCCAAGGAGTGCCTTCACTCGGAGGTTTCTTCGTTCACGAATTCATAAGAATCTTGAAGGAGGTTTTTCGTAATAGTCATCAGTGTTACAATATATGCCTAAAGGCATTTGTACATTACTTGTTGTCAAATAAATAATAATAATCGTTCTTTTTTTTTTTTTTTTTTTTTTACATTTTTCGAAAAATAATCATTCCATTTCTCCGTGAGAATTTTTGTTACAAAAGTCTTTTTCTATTTTAGTACAGGCCAGTTTTGTTGAATCGAGATTGCTTCTAAGCGGTGAAAGACAAGCCTATTACAAAAAGAATTTTCATGACGTAACGAAAGCGAAGACCGAGAGTTTACTGCTCGGTTATTGCCTTTGGAAAGCCTCCAAAATCCATTTGTAAGAAACTACTTGTGCCCTAGCTTTAGTGAATGAGGAGGTCTCATTCATAAAAAACGAGGTTGTTTGATCCACCTCCGTCATAAATTGACAGAGTGAATATTTCAAGGATGGCCAAGATGAAGCTAGCTGACCAACTAACAGGTGGAGTATATTCAGAAATATTTTCCATCATTATATTTGTTCAAACTCAAAAGAAGAGGATCCTGAATGTGAACCACTGATTGTGTTGAATTTCTTAAGGTGAAATTACACATTAAACCATTAGACTCTTCAAAATAATAGATTCCAACGATCCCCAGGAGTCGCGTAAAAAAATCGAACAGTTTGTGGGAGAGAAACATTTTCATTTAATATCTCTGGTTCTAGTAAATGTAGACAAATAATTTTGCTGTAAAAATTACCCTTTTTCAAAGGCTAATGGTTAAAAAAATAAGCTATTAAAGTATTTAAGTTTTATGATTGGTTTTAACCCTAAAAATATAAATATTCTCGTCAAAAGAATACTTTTAATAAGGTTTCTTAAAAAGAGTAATCAGATTAAGATTTATCACTCCTAAAATAAGTTAATTGCAATTTTTTTATTAAAATGTTAATTAATTTTATCATTTTTTAGCTCTTTTACTTGTTGTATATACAGTTGTAAAAATCAATAAAAGTATAATAATAATAATAAATTTTATGATTTATAAATTGTATAATCAGTCATAAAACTTGAATATTTTAAATGATGGAGTTTTGTTGACCGTTGAGAAATTAGATGAGGAAGATGGTTGGGGGTGCGGTCATACATTAGAAACACACATTTAAAATAAGTGCTATTTTAATTATGTGCCGACGTTTCGGCCTACAATGTGGGCCTTCATCAGGGTTGACTCTGAGACGCTGTTTAAATGTGTGTTTCTAATTTATGACCGCACCCCCAACCATCTTACTCATTGAATATTTTAATGGCTTATTTTTTTCTCTATTTCACATTAAAATATGCTAATTTCGACAACAAAATCATTTTGATATCTTCAATAGAACCAGATATATTAAATAAGATGTATTTTTCGCAAACACTTTCCGATTTTTTTATGCGACTCCTGGTAGAGTTGGCCTCTATTATTTTGCAGGTCTAATGGTTTTATGTATAGTTTCACCTTATTATTTGTGTCGGACTAAAACTGAATGTGGCCGTTGAGTAATTCAAAAGTGTTGTGATATGCGCGCCAGATGCACCTAAATTGCGTAAAAACTGTATCAACATACACCTGAACCCAAAATCGTACATGTTGCTAGATAAAAGTGTTGACAAATCAATCCTATGCGGCAAAACTTTTAAGCTCAACTTTAGGTAGTTATTGTCCCTAAAATATTTAACAGGAATTGTTGTAAAATAGCAAATCATTATAGTAATAGGCTTACGGAACCCGAAGGTTCGATGCCGATACCACCAAATTCCGCTTACACAGGTTCCGATACCACCAAATTCCGCTTACACAGGTTCCTCCAATGATCACCGTTCAAGCCCATGTTTAAACGGTTCTCGGTACACGTCATCTTTTCTATGACATATTCTAAAGCTATATTAAACAAAACAGGTGAAAGGGGTCACCTTGTTTCAAACCCGATCGCACCTCAAATCTCTCGGAGTAATTATAACCGATTCTAACTTTATGGAACGTTTCCGACAAACACATCTCTACTAGGTTTACTAACTTTCTAGGTATTCCCTTGAATTTCTCTACGTGTTCAAAAGTATGCCCTGATATATCAATATCACCAAGATCGCCACCGTTTCTGCTACTAATCATGTATTTCGTCTTATCGGTATTTAATTCGAGACCTATTTGTTTACCGTTTTTATTAACACACTTGTATTTAGTTGTACGGTTTCCGAGTCTTCACCTAGCAGTACCAAATCATCGGCATACCCCAAAACTGGAATTTTATCACCCATATTTAAGCCTTTCTCGGTACACATCACCTTTTCTATTACATATTCTAAAGCTATATTAAACAAAACAGGTGAAAGGGGTCACCTTGTTTCAAACCCGATCGCACCTCAATCTCTCGGAGTAATTATAACCGATTCTAACTTTATGAAATGTTTCCGACAAACACATCTCTACTAGGTTTACTAATTTTCTAGGTATTCCCTGTTCAATGATGATGTTATATAGCTTCTGACAATCTATGGAATCATAAGCATTTTTAAAATCGATATAGAGTTGATGGACCACACCGTTGTATTCCAGCTTTTTCTCTAATATTTGACGTACGGAAAATATTTGATCAATGAGCGATTTCGCCTAAAACCACATTGGTAGTCTCCGATAATTTCCTCAGCGTATTCTGTGATTCGGCTAGTTAGTATTGACGAGAATATTTTATAGCATACTGGGAGAAGAGAGATCCCACGATAGTTGTTACAATCCGTCCTCGGTCCTTTTTTGTAAATCGGAATAAGTATTGATTCTTTTCATTCTTTGGACATTTTTTCATTTTCCCAGATGTTTTTAACTAAAATACGTATTTTGGAAACGCCCACTTCTAGAAAATAATTATTAAATAATACATAAAAATACTGAAATATTTACCATAATAATAGTTATTTTTTATTTATTTATTTTTTTTTTTTTGTACCTTTTTATTATACCCTAAAATGTGTATTCCCGTTTAATACCGCAATTAGAAATTTTTTACGATCGAAATAATTTCCCTTACTATATATGTCATATATAGCATTTCCAAGTCAATTGTAACCTTTTCTAAGTCAAATGTAACTTTTTTCCATTTCAAATGTAACCTTTTCCAAATCAAATGTAACTCTTTTCATTTTAAATGTCACCTTTTTCATTTCAAAAATCACCTTTTCCAAAGCAATTGTCACCTTTTTCTTCACTTCTAGCCTTAAATATTCCGTTTTATTTATTTATTTATTGAAAAATAATTAGTTAAATTAAAATTATAACTTTTTTAATAATTTTGGCATATCCTATCGCCATTTTTTTTGTTTTTTAGATATTTGATATCAAGTTCTGATTTTTACGAGCTAATATTTAAAAAAAAATAATTGTCGTCTATTTAGTTTTATGATAGTTATTGATTTTGAGTTTTTTGAGGGAAGGGGTAGTTTTTCAAATCAAAACACATACTTTATTAACTAGTTTAACGAGCCAGATAAGCGTTTGGTCTAGTTATTATGCGATTTTATTTATTTGTGATAAAGAAATAAAAACATGTAGTGGGATTAGCTAAAGTATACAATTGGATATAATTACTCAAGTATATTATAACAATATATTCCTAACTTTATGACCCAAGAAGCTTGAATTTTGATAGTCGAGTACTATATTAAAGGATGAATGGTAGAAATAATTTGGATTAATGAATTATCCACTGATGATTATAGTTCATTGATGACAATAGATTAGAGGGACAAATTGACTAAACCCCCTGAAGAATGGTCCTAACAGATTGAGGTCAAGCACCCTTATCTTAGTGAGTGAGTAAGCTGTCTCAAGCACACCAAGTCCCCTCCAAGCCTAAAATATATCAGTCTTCCTCGGTCTTCTTTTCATCAAGAAATTTAATTTATTCTTTTTAATATATATATATATATATATTATATATATATATATATATATATATATATATAAATATATATATTTTTTTTTTTTTTTTTACGGAGAATGCTTTTTTCTACTCAGACCTCACCAATATTTTTCACAGACTCCTACCTATATATAAAACGCTAAAAAATATTATAAATTGTTTATTATTTCCAAATAATCTTATTGTAGTATGATAATTTATATAACTGTCTAGGCAAATAACCTATATTTACAGCAATGAAATTATCAAAGCGTTTAAGAAAACTGTATAAGCTGCAACGTAAATCTGAATTAATGGAAAATGTTTAAAACGCCATTTCTTCACCGATCTCTACTACTTTTACTTTCACTTACCCATATGTTAAATATAAAGTATCGTGAAAATTTTCGTATCTGTGTTTTAACATGAAATACACGCTTTTAGTCCGGTCAAATCACGCCAAAAAAAAGAGTAAAGTTACATAAATTCCCACCAAGCTAAAAATCAGTTCCCCATAATTCCCTTGTATGGAAACATTTGTATTCAAAGTCAAAGGTAAAAAATCTGGTGCGGGCAACACACGACTTTCACTTACCTCCATTTTTAAAATGAATGAAAGAATTTTCAAAAACATTTAGAGATAAAAATGCGTGAAACTATTAAGGAATTAATTAAATTTAATTTATATAGAAACATGTGTTTTATTAAAAAATCTATTATATTATTATCTAAAATAATCAGTTAGTTTTATGTTCATTTCATCACTCTCTATTAACTTTTAACAGCTTGTGTATGAGATAATATTTTTTCTAAAATCTTTAGCTTTCCAACGGTATATAATACATGTATATTACTGCTCTTATATTAAAAAACGAAAAATTGCACTAAAAAAATGTTTTTTTCTGTTTTCTCCTTTAGTTGGGTATCGAATTTATTCAATTTACATATTTACCTGTTTTTCATCAGCGTTAACAAGATAATATAGTTATTTTTATTTAATCGACAAAATTAAAGGTACTTTAGAGGAAGAAATGTAAAATATCGCCATTTAAGCCCTGTCAGACCATTTTAATCAGATAAAACCTACATGATATTAAAGCCCATTAAATTTTATATCGATATAGCGAGTTTAAACAAAATGTCGGAACCGTTTTCGAGAAAATCGAAAAAAGGTGCAAAATGCATGGTATAAAGTGCCTCTTCTGGTAAGCTTATTTTGATCAAAAGAGTTTTGTCACGTTTCGGGCGTAGATTTGTCTTAAATATGAAATTTCAGTTTCATAGGACTTACCGTTTCCGCCTGGGAGTTACCACACACACACACACACACACACACACACACACACACACACACACACACACAGACACACACACACACAGACCTTTTTGCGGGACTTGGTTATTTGGACTCAGGGGACCCTAAAACGTGTATTTCCGTTGAAAACTGGAATTCGAAAATTTTCACGATCGCAATACTTCCCCTTACTATATATAGTAAGTGAAAGTAAAAAAATGAGTTGTTCGCGATTTTCAGCAAAACAGTAAGCTTTATCATAGAAATATTTCAGACAAAAATTGTATATCATTAAATTATCTACAAATTACTTATTAATTTTTTTTTTCCTACGAGCCACAGTTTTTGAGATATAACGATTCAAAAAGCCGTTATCGTCATAATATGCATGAGTACGCCACGTATATACATCTCTATAGTTGTAATAATAATAATAATAATAGGCTTACCGAACCCGAAGGTTAGATGCCGATACCACCAAACTTCGCCTGCACAGACTCGTCCAATGTTCGCCGGTCAAGCCCAAGCCCCCGAGATCAGCCTTAATACAATCCTCCCATCGACGCTTCGGCCGACCTTTCGGACGCCTACCAGTTCAATGAATACCAACCAGACATTTTTTCATGTTCCCAGATCTTTTTAACTTAAACATGTAATTTGGAAACGCTTGCTTCTCCACACGCCTTAATCATTCACTCGTGATATTATCATTTTCTGCAGCTTTATAACGTTTTCATTTTCCTATCATATTTTCTGGATTTTAAGATATAAGAGAACTGGCTGAAAAACATAATATTTCTATTGACATTCAACTTGACAACAAATATAGCTGGGCTCTAATCTTACAGCAATTTAGTGGATCTCTGACAGGTATTTATAGATCACAATGTTTACAAAGAGCTACAGTGTCAAAAAAAATGTTTGTATATAAAAATTTAGATTATGATTATGGGACACAATATATATATTATATATATATATATATATATATATATATATATATATATATATATATATATATATATATATATATATGATACTAAATTAAGTTTTAATGGGGCGAAATGGATATTTAAAGTTAGATGTGAATTGGTATACCTCAACTATAATAGATTTTGGTCAAATGACAATGTGATTTGCTCGCTTTGTATTAGAAAAGAAGTAGAAAATACGTTTCATTTCCTCGCCACATGCCCCATTTTATCTGAAATTAGAATAAGGTGTTTCGGAAAGAATTATTTAAACACCGATGAAGTAATAAACTATCTTAATGGACAGAACTGGATGGTGTGTATAAATATTGTAAAATAGCATGGCCCTACAGATATAAACTTATAAAAGAATTTAACTATATTTAAAAATTATAATATATTAATATATATATATATATATATATATATATATATATATATATATATATGTATATATATATATATATATATATATATATAAAATTGTTTATTATAATTGTTTTGTTGTTTTTAGCGTGAAATTGAAATAGTTGAAACAGTGAGTGAGATTGTTTTACTGTTATTGTGTATTGTATTGTATATGTTATATATAGTTACTGTTGTATAATTGTAAATTGAACAGTCGCTCCGGACTAGACGTCTAAAAGGCCATAGTTCTATTAATGTTTTTTTATATGTTATATTTTTGTTGTAATATGCTGAAATAAAAAAAACAGTTATCTATCTAATTTTCCTATCGCTATTTCGACTTCCTCTTTACTCAGTGCGTCTATCCATGGTTCAGCGCCCTGATATTCAGAGTGAGGAGATTGATTATTATTTTCCGTGTTTAGAATACCGTCAAAGTGTTTTTAAATTTATTTAATATAACAGTCGGATCCGCATTTATATTGTTATTCGCATCTTTAACTCCATTTCATCTCTGACTATGACGAAGATGATCGAAAGTCGTGTGTTGCGCGCAATACTTTGTTTTTTTTTTAATGTGGGCGTATGCAAAAAGATTAGGCAAAGTGCCAAGATGTTCCCAACAAGTTTTTCATGTCGTTTTTCATGATGGAGATATAATTTGAAATCACGCGATTGCTAAAGTTTCAGGATATGATGTCACTGTATAAATGTAATATGCAGTCCGTAGATAATTTAGCATAAAACTGACTACATCTTAGATATGATGTAATGGATGAGACAGTAATCTCAGGCATCTATGTATAGCACAAAGGAAGTATTCCAGCTTCCAGTAGAGCATAGAGCTAACCCTTCTAGTGAAGCCATGCCACGCGTAGCTTCATAGCTCTCTCTGTTTAGATGTGGTTTAACAGCCTTCCTGTTAGTTATTTACAGCTCCAACAACCAGGGTGGTCTTCAGTAACTTAGAATTCAGTTAGTTAATTCGAATTCCATCGATCCTGTTTGACCTTCGTAATAAATTTTACAGTAATTAATTAGTAAATTCACACATATAAACGTTATTTTAAATGTTTTCTTAATACAGCTGATGTTGGGATGAGTGACGTTAAAACGAAACAAAAGAAAGATGGGCGAACGTAGACTCGATCTCGAAAAGAGCTGGTCTTGAGTACTTAACATTAAAATAAAAAAAAATGAAGGTAATATTAAATAAAAAGATAAAATTGAAAGAAAACAAATAAATAAAATTTAATAAAAAATGAAGAAAATTTACAAAAATATAAAAACCATTTGATTTATAAAAAAATCTTCTATTAACCAAACTGTAAACAAAATAACTTTAAAAACTGGATTAGTGTGTTAGTACTATTAAGAATATTACAAAAGAAAAATGAACAAATATAATGAGAAAAAAAAATATCAAGGATAGTTAACTGTCCATAAATTCTTCGCTTCCGCACGACGGGTAGGCGACTCTGGAAGATCGGTGATCTCAAAAAGACGAGACGAAGTCCTGATCAAAAAATGGTTTGAAGGTGCCAATCGAGAAATATTAAAGTAAAAAATGTTTTTACTCCAACATATACAATTACTTATTCTTAATCCTGCAAATTACGAATGAGTCATCACAAAATAATAATGTCGACCCGAAACTGACCCACGTTCTTAATAATGGTTCAACCCAACCACCCCTATTCATTACCAAGACCTAACTATTATTTTTTGCCCGAAAATAATTATGGTAATATAGACGTAAAATATACCGTTGGAAAGCGACAGATATTGGGTTGTTTCACATGAAATGTCCGTTTTTATAGTCCCTGAAATACATAAAGGATTTTGCAGGTCTCAGTTGTTTTCTTCCGAATGTTTACATATTTAAAGCGAACAGTTACTAATCCTCTACCTTTGTATTATAAACATTAGCTTCCCAATCAATTACCCACTTTTTACTATACCTCCAAATATGAACATGGAAAGACGCGATTTTCGAGTAATATTTTTGTATGAGTTTAAACTCGGCCGTTCAGCAGCTGAGGCCGCTAGAAATATTGCAAGGCGTTTGGGGAAGGGAGTGTTAATGAACGGATCATTCGCCGTTGGTTTGCTAAGTTTTCAGGTGAGAGATACCGACTTGGAAAACTTGCCCCGAGGAAGACCTCCGTCCGTAATAAACAACGATGTCCTCAAACATACAGTAGAAGGAAACCCCTACCAAACAGTTAAAGGACTCTCAGCACAACTTAATGAAAGTGCATCTACCGTTTCCAGACATTTAAAGTGTATTTGGAGAGTAAGTAAAATACATTACAATAAAGCTTTTATTTAGACGGGAAAATTAAGTTTTCTGAAACAAAAAAATACATTTTTTTGAGTTGGTCAAGCGACCCATTATTTTGTTCCAGACCACTCCATGTCGAATGACACGTCTTAAGAAAACGATAAAAAAAAGTAAAATAAAAAATATAGTGTTTTAGTTTAAACTACTAACAATCCTTTATTTCTCTGAAAATTTCGAAAACTTTTCTCTACAATTTGAAATCAGCTATCCGTAATCTAATCACAGATTCCTAACTTTATAGATTTAAGTTTTCATAAAATTTATCTAATGTACTAAAGAAAAAAAAAATATAGATACATACATGCTTACAAAATATTTACCTTTTTCAAGAATAATTGTAGACATAAAGTCATTTAAATGAACTTACCTGAAACAGACAAATAAAAAGTATGTTTAATAGAAGTAACAATAACTGATATAAAAAGTTGATTTATCATCCACCAACACATGCATGGTAATGTATGTATGGGAATGTGTACATGTGTATAAATATTAATATGCGATACGTTTTCATAGAGATAATTTTTACTTTCACTTACTATATATAGTAAGGAAAGTATTGCGATCGTGAAAATTTTCGAATTCCAGTTTTCAACGGAAATACACGTTTTAGGGTCCCCTGAGTCCAAATAACCAAGTCCCGCAAAAAGGTCTGTGTGTGTGTGTGTCTGTGGTAACTCCCGGGCGGAAACGGTAAGTCCTATGAAACTTAAATTTCATATTTAAGACAACTATACGCCCGAGACGTGACAAAACTTTTTTCATCAAAATGAGCTTACCAGAAGAGGCACTTTATACCATGCATTTTGCACCTTTTTTCGATTTTCTCAAAAACGGTTCCGACGATTTTGATTAAACTCGCTATATCGATGTAAAATTAAATGGGCTTTAATATCATGTAGGTTTTATTTGGATAAAAATGGTCTGACAGGGCTTAAATGCCGATATTTTAAATTTTCTTCCTCTAAAGTACCTTTAATTTTTTAGATTCAATAATAATAACTAGATTATCTTGTTAGCGCTGATGAAAAACAGGTAAATATATAAATTGAATAAATTCGATACCCAACTAAAGGAGAAAACAGAAAAAATATTATTTTAATGCAATTTTTCGTTTTTAAACATAAGCGCAGTAATATACATGAATGATATACCGTTGGAAAGCTAAAGATTTTAGAAAAAATATCATCTCATACACAAGCTTTTAGAAGTTAATGGAGAGTGATGAAAAGAAGATAAATCTAACTGATTATTTAAGATAATAATATAATAGATTTTTTAATAAAACACATGTTTCTATATAAATTCAATTTGATTAATTCCTTAATAATCTCACGTATTTTTATCTCTAACTCTATTTAAAAATTCTTTCATTGATTTTAAAAATGGAGGTAAGTGAAAGTCGTGTGTTGCCCGCACCAGATTTTTTATTATTTGTTTGAGTAAAATAATGTATAAATCTAAATTTAAAAAAAATTAATTAAAACTATAATCATTATATATTGTATAAATATTTTACTAATAACCAAAAAAAAAAAAAAAAAAAAAAAAAAAGCCAACGACAGTGCAATGAGGTGATTAGGCCTTAATCTCGGTCAGCCGTCAGGTTTTTCCCCAATTAATTTGGGTACCCACTTTATAGAGGCTGGGTCTGCCCCAGGAGGGTCTCCATACCCTAGGATCGCCCCCCGACTGAATTAACAGAGTAAATAATATTCTGCTATAGCCGGGATTCGAACCCAGGACCCGGAGCACAGCAGACTAGCGCACTAATAACCAAAATCATTGTTAAAACATATATTTTTAAAGAAATTATACAATGTTAGGCAACCCAGTGCAGTTGGGCAGCAATGATTTATAAATAAAGTGTTTTCTCTCTTCTTTCCAAAAGCAAGTCACTCTTCACCACCATTCACTCTCTTATGTCGTGCTTCGCAGAATCTCAAAAATGTCAATGATAATGCAGTTGAAATTTTTAATTTATTATTCATAGTATGACTTGATCGTTCCACTGCCTTATGGAATACTCTCCCTTCAAACATCCGACATGCTCCTTTCCTACCCACATTTAAATCCCTCCTATTTCAATACTTCCTTTCTCTCCAGTCCGATGTAAGTTAATTTTAATTTTTATTATGCCTATTTATGTGAGGTGATTTGTTTATATACTTTCATGAGATGTAAAAAATATATTTTAGGTTGATTCTTACCGCCTGAAAATCCATCTTCTTACCGTCCCATCTCACTTTTACCAATCATGGGTAAAATCTTGGAAAAACTTATACTGAAACGCCTATATCCCATCCTAGATACTAATTCCATAATTCCTGATCACCAGTTTGGATTCAGAACCTCCCACTCCACTATCCAGCAATGTCATCGTGTGGTGGACGTTGTCTCGTCTGCATTAGAGCGCGGGTTGTACTGCACGGGAGCATTCCTCGACGTAGAACAAGCCTTTGACCAAGTCTGGCACCCGGGATTGCTTTTAAACTCCGCAATTTCCTTCCCCCTACATACTTCCTTATCATCACGTCCTACCTCACTGACAGATCCTTCAAAGTAAATCATAATAATTCCTATTCATCCATTTTTAATCAGTTTGCTGGTGTTCCTCAAGGCAGTATCCTGGAACCTATTCTTTTCACAGTTTATACAGCTGATATCCCATCCCATCCTAACACTTTCCTTTCTACCTACGCTGATGACACTTGTGTGTTATCAGTCAATACTGATCCAACTATTGCCTCTCAAACTCTCCAATCCCACATCAGAGACCTTGAAGTGTGGTGTCAGAACTGGAGAATTAAAATAAATGCCAACAAATCCAACCAAATTACCTTTACCCTTCGTCGTAAACCTATGACATCCTGCCCTACTGTTTCCTTCAATAATACTCCTCTTGTCCCGGTTGAACAGATCCGATATCTAGGACTGCACCTTGACAAACGTCTCACTTGGAACCCTCATACAAGACTTAAACGACAAGAAACTGCTCGACGTTTTCGACTACTTCAACACTTAATAGACAAACGTTCTAATCTTCCACTTAACTACAAAAGACTCATCTACATGACTATCATAAGGCCGATATGGACTTACGGAGTAGAGCTATGGGGCTCTACTGAACCACCAATTCTTCCCGTATCCAATCCCTACAATCCAAAATCCTTCGTAAAATCCTCAATGCTCCTTACTTTGTCACTAATACACTAATCCATAAAGATCTTAATGTTCCGTATGTTGCTGATTTGGCCCGATCTAGATACCATTCCTTTCATGGCAAACTCCATTCCCACCCTAATCCTCTAGTTTCAAACCTTTCTTCCTCTTCGATTCCTGACAATCCTCCTAGGCGTCTGAATAGGAGATGGCCCCGAGACCTTCTAGTTTAAATCATTTTTAGAGTGCTTCCATTGGGAAGCTTCTCTACATATGTTTCATGCCTTTATATATTTCATCTAATTTACTAGTTGTATTCCTGTATACAGTTGTAAATTCAATAAATAAAAAAAAAAAAAAAAAAAGGTTGATTCTTATTTATTTATTTCTAGAACATGTACATAGAGATATCACTATGACCTTTTATTTTTTTCTTCTTTCTTTTGTTATTTAAATGTAGTTATATATTGTTTTAGGCCAGATATAAATTATTATTTTGTTCATTAATGTTATTCTGAAGGAAAATTGTCCCAGAATAAAGTTTGTTTTCTATTTATATTTCTGTAATTAATACGCACATATTTTATTTTAAGAACACAAATATTTTCAAAACCAACCAAAAACAGAAAAGTCTGTTATTATACCGTCAAAAATATTGACAATACAGTAAATTACAAAACTGATGCTAAAAATATAGAAAATAGCCGTATAATTTAAAAATAAATCAAAATTTAGTTAATAACAATCAATGCAGTTATAAAAATCTTTTTACCCGCAACACACGACTTTCACTTACCTCCATTATATATATATATAAATTTAAGAACTTTTAAATTTTAGAGTTGAAAAAAGGTTTAATGATGAAAAAAAAATTACACTAAAGCGTGATTCTGTAACCCTCAAATTTTGAGAAGTTAGAGGCTGATTTTTTTTGTTGTTCGATTTATTGAAAATGATAAACCAAAAATAAGGATGTACTACATAAAATAAATAAAAAGTATTTAAATAACGTAAGAGAATTTATTATAGGTGGAATAATCAGGAGTTAGTCATTTTAATTTTTTTTAATTTTGCCAACGTTTCGGCTCAAGCTTGTAAGCCATCATCAGGGCTACAAACATCAGAACAAAAAAACAAAAAACAAAGACAAGCTGTAGTATTTATATTGAGGAAAACCATTTACCGAACCCCTCCCCATCCTACCTATGTTTATGGTTTTCCTCAGTTTATGCTTGGACATGGCTCAGTAATGGTACGTTTATATATATTTTTTTTACTTCTATATTAAAGTCTAAAGTTATGTTTTTATACTTATCGTCATCATATTGTTTATCATATTATTATTATTTGTATCTATAATATTTAAGTATGTTGGTATATTTTCTGTTTTATTATCACATTTATGTGTATCTCTTTTGTTCTGATGTTTGTAGCCCTGATGATGGCTAAAAAACTTCAAAAAAAAATTGACTGACTCCTGATTATTCCACCTAAATAGTTTCTACAGTCGACTATACATCCTCAATATAAGAGAATTTAAGATCAATATAAAACATATCGAATTTATAGTTTTAATATGATGGTAAAAGAGAGTGTGATTTGTGTAAATATAATGACAAAAATAAAATAATTATTATAAAAATATAACAAATTGATAGTCCGAAAAAACCACTCAAACTTGAAAAACAATTATTGGACTTTATCGGAAATGAATAATATTCTTAGTTGAAAAATTCTTTTCTAACGCTTTCTTGAGAGAGTCATTTGTTCCGTTGAAAAGAACATTTTGCCCATTCTGCAGTATCAGCTTCGATGGAAAGAGGAGATAAAAACTGATGAAAGCGGAAAAGAAGTTTCTAGTAACAAGGGAGTGCTCTCAACTCAAAGCTTTCGCTTCGTAAATAAACAAGGATCAATCCATTTGAGATCTTACAATTTTAATTTATTTTGCTACTTAACATTTTAGATTTTTATAAATTTTTATGATTATTTATTTCTGTGAATTTATTAAAATGTTTTGGATAATATTTGTTTCCCATACAGTTTTAAAAACGATAAAAAACGGATTAAATATTGGGTTGATGCAAAATTAATGCAGGTTTTTAGTAGGTATTGTAAATACGCCATATCTTTACTTTAACCATATATATTTAATCAAAATAATTTCCATCTGAATCAATGCACTTTTGCCAACGTTCAACAAGCTTTCTTATTCCACCAGAAAAAAAATCCGAATCCCTGGACTCAATGAAATCACGAAAAGAATTTTCAATGTCGTCCTGGTTTTGAAAATTTTTCTCCCTCAAAAAGTTGTCCAGATGCCTGAAAAAGTGGAAGTCTGTAGGAGAGAGGTCAGGTGAATAAGGCGGATGTTGGAGAACTTCGTAGCCCAACTCGTGCAGTCGTCGAAGCGTTGGTTGTGCAACGTGTGGTCTGGCGTTATCGTGAAGCAGGATCGGCCCCTTCCGATTCATCAATGCTGGGCAAAGACGTTGCAATTTTTGAGTTCCGAGTTCCGCCGCCATTTCTCGTGTGGTTTTGGTTGGGTCTTCTTCCACTTTTGACCTCAGCTGGTCGTTGTCCAGAGCAAGATGACGGCCCCGACCTTCCTTGTCTTCGAGGTCGAAATCTCCTCTGCGAAACTTCTGGAACCAACGCTGCACCGTGCACTCATTAATAGCCCCCTGACCCCACACTTCATTAATATTACGAGCCGTTTGCGCAGCGCTGCGCCCTAATTTGAATTCGTAAAAAAAATTTGACGAAAATCGCACTTTGACATTTTCGATTCAAGACCTTTGAACACACTGAACAAAACGATTTTACTAAACAAATTCATGGTGAAAGAGAGAGTATTAGATAAGGTTTGTTTTGGTATAATAATGATCAATGTTAGGATTAGCTTTGTTTACACAATTGGAATTAAGATATTGCAATAGAGGAAACCTGCATTAATTTTGCATCAACCCAATACTATATCAACTTAAGAAAATTTTACACGTAACACAAAAATCTGTTATTTATTAATTATTGGACCAATTACCGTGAATCTTTTTTTTTTTTTTTTTATTAAAATCTAAAATTGATTTATATGCATGTTATCAACTTATTTTTCCAAATTATTACACTTTTACAATGAATTTTAAACAATATAATATGGATATAGTACTTTTTTGAACGAAACATGGATATAGTACATTTTGGAAAGAATTAAAAGGGACATAGTTGTGGATGTAATTAGTTGACCATCGAGAATTACTAGAAGGAATTAGTCCGGGTGAGGATCAATAAATGAAACAACTAAATACTTTCAACTATTTATTGTTTGCCAACGTTTCGACCCCCTTTGTGGGTCATCATCAGGGCTCATGGTGGGAGAATGGAAACTAGGTGACCTATGGAATATGGAAACTAGGTGGACCTAGTTTCCTATTCTCCCACCATGCGCCCTGATGATTACCCACAAAGGGGGTCGAAACGTTGGAAAACAATAAGTAGTTGAAAGTATTTAGTTGTTTCATTTAATTACCGCCACCCGGACTAATTCCTTCCAGTAATTCTCAACGGTCAACTAATTACATCCACAATGATAAAAAGAACACGGGAACAACAAAAAGATACATCCTCCTCAACTCTCCGCCGCAGCGCCAGAATACAAAATCGCAAGCAGGACATACTATCTACATCTCAACAACAGCAGGCATTCTCATCTCAACAAGCCATCATTTCTACACCTCCAGGTGACTCACGCTCTTCTCATCACCACAATTCCAGTTCTAAAAAGGTAATCCCCGATCACCACCACAACGACCGAACCCTCAGTCGACCGCTCTTTTGGGTTCTTCTAGACCATCACACCGCTATCACACTAGGTTAAATAGTAATAGATCTCTGACTCACCTCCCTACCCAACATTATACTAAAACTCCCCATACACCTTCTTCCCACCTAGTTTCCATTCTCCCTCATGACCCACAAAGGGGGTCGAAACGTTGGCAAACAATAAATAGTTGAAATTATTTAGTTGTTTCATTTAATGACCGCCACCCGGACTAATTCCTTCCAGTAAAAAGGATATAGTACTTTTTGGAAGAATATAACACGCAGTAAGATGGTAACAGTCGCTATATCCTTCCAGATACATTACCGATAACTAACGTTAATTACTAAGTTATGTATATTTCCTTATTCTCCCTCTGAGAAATATCTTTCTCTGTTAGTGAATTGTATTTATTAACTATTCTTCATAAATAAAGTAAATATTCAAAGGATAATTTATCTATTAATGCCACTATAATAAGAAAGTATGTAATTATAAAGTTTGTTTTGAACTTGTATTTACTATTTGTTTTAATTTAGCAACTTTATATATTATTATTAACTACGTGTAAACAATATTTAACTATAGAGACTGATAACTAAATAACTTTTAAGCTTTTATTTTTTTTTATATATATATATATATATATATATATATATATATATTGGAATTTACAACTGTATAACAAGTAATACAACAAGTAAATTTGAATGAAACATAAAAAGGCATGAAACACATGTAGAGAAGCTTCCCAATGGAAGCACTCTAAAAATATTCTAAACTAGAAGGTCCCGGGGCCATCTCCTTTTCAAAAGCCTCGGAGGATTGTCAGGAATTGAAGAGGAAGAAAGGATTGAAACGAAAGGATTAGGGTGGGAATGGAGTTTGTCATGGAAGGATTGATACCTCGTACGGGCAAAATCAGCAACATATGGGACATTAAGGTCTTTATGGCTGAGTTTGTTGGTGACAAAGTAAGGAGCATTGAGGATTTTACGAAGGATTTTGGACTGAAGGGATTGGATACGAGAAGAATTCGATGGTTTAGTAGAGCCTATTTTAAATTTTTAAAAAAAGTTACTATTAAGTTAGATCAGGCACGGGGTTTTTCCTCTCATATTTAGCATGTTCATGGAATGCTGATTCAATGGTTTAAAGGATTTTTATATTTTATAGATAAAATCTGATGACGGGTCTAGATGAAATTGAACCATTAGGATAAAAATATCAATTTCGACAAAAATGTCCTTAGTACCTTTTTCACAAAATTAATCTTTTCACATATTTGTATTTTCGTCATTTATTTTTATCAAAACATTTTATTTGATTTTATCAAATTAACCCTCAACTTCTTAAATAAAGCGAATTATAAATGCTATTATTTAACTAAGATACTAATTATACATTTAGCTTCGTTCCAAAACATTTCATTCCGTAAGTTAATATGGTGTTATTAATATAGTAAAAAAAAAAAAAAAAAATTAGCTTCTAATGCGACATTAATCGTATAAGTTGGTTTAATAATAAAGTAATGAGAGATTTGTGCGCTTTCTGTAAAATATCCCAGGATGGACATAGTAATTTTTGAAAATAAACGTCTCAATTACTAACTCATCTAATTTAGTTTATTATATGAAATAAAAAATAAGAAAAAATAATAAATGTATGTTATTATTCTCCTAACACCGGAAGAAATAGCACAAGGGAGGTAGAATATGGGCTGACAACGATTAAATATAAAAGTTGAACAAAGTGCCTAGCCGAATAAGCATGTGAAATCTGCCCCCGCGTGTATTAGAATCAAAATACCATTGAGTCACACCTATGAGAAACAACCTTACGCAAATTTTTAGCCCCTTAATCCTATTGTTATGGAGGGGGGAAGAAAAAACTAAAAAATTGTTTTCTCCTGAACAGCTCAATCGATTTTCACGAAAAAAATATATGGTATGGATTTTACACATCGGTTTCAAAAAATATTATTTTAAATTTTTTTCCACGAAAATGCTGGTAAAAAATTTTTTTTTAATTTTTCAAAAAAATATTTTCTGGTTATGATGGTTATGTACACCTCCAATTTTTCGATTCTATATTTTATTGGAGGGTCCTACATAACATGTATTTATTTTTCAATTTTATCGCAAGTGTGTAGTTCACTATTGGGTACATTTTAGATCAACTCGAAAAAAAAATATATTGTGCAGGACCCTCCAATGAATTAAATTAGCAAAAAATTGTAGGTGTACCAAACCAAAGTAATTTAAAAACATTTTTAAAAAATTTAAAAATAAAAATTTTGACTCACGTTTTCAAAATAAAAAAAAATGTTTTTTGAAACTCTTTTAGAAATCCATTAACATATATTTTTTTCGTGAAATTCGGTTGATCCGTTCAGGAGAAAAAATGTTTATTTTTATTTTTCACTATAGGGTTCACTTGCGATAAAATTGAAAAAAATATATGTTTGTTTATTTATTTAACGTCACTTTATGCTACTCTGACTAATCGGACGATGCTACAGTAGGAGTCCTAAATTTTGCCTATCCAGGTTTTATTTTATTGGGATAGGGATCTTTAACGAGTACCTGACATCTCACAGGCTCCCCTCCGAAGGACGGCGTAACTAAGGATTTTTCACTCCCATTAAAAAATCCTAGGACCACCTGCGGGTTTGAACCCGTGACCTTTAGCATGGGAGGCTGTTACGGAAAAAAATATATGTTATGTAGGACCCTCTAATGAAATAAAGAAGCGAAAAATTGGAGGTGTACAAAACCATCATAACCAGAAAATATTTTTTTTTTTTTTTTTTTTTAAATGTTGACCAGCATTTTCATGGAAAAAAAATTTAAAATAATATTTTTTGAAACCTATTTGTAAAATCTATAATGTATATTTTTTTCGCGAAAATAGGTTGAGCTGTTCAGGAGAAAACAATTTTTTTTTTGTTTTTTCTTTTCTCCTCCATAACTTCCCTCCCGTAAGGATGATTAAGGGGATAAAAATTTGCGTAAGGTTGTTTCACATAGAGGTGACTCAATGGAATAAATTTGGTTCTAATACAAGCGGGGGCAGATTTCACATGGTTATCCGGCTAGCCCCTTTGATAACATAACATACATGTGAGTTTTGTTCAATAATAACCGAGATATAGGCATATCATATAACATGAAATGAATATTTTGGATATATTTTTTATTGATTTTTAACAACGGTGGAAGTTAAATTTTTGAATTTTGTGAACCATACTACTTTTTGCTTAAGTTACTGGAGTACCTCCTAAATCGGAATCAACATTTTATTATTATACAAGACCTTTATTATCTGAGTAACAAAGTTTTATTACTAATGATCCACTCCACTAAGCCCTCGGGGGTGTATAGAGGTGGTATTCATCGATATGGGGCTGCTGTGGCACTAAAGTCGAGTGCCACTTAGCAAAAGCTATTCCACCCGCTCTATAATTATATTTCACATTATAATTATCACCCTCCATAGAATCTTAATTAGTTATAGTTAAAATTGTTCAACAATATCCATTTCATCGGCATTCATTACAGAATCCTGTGTTAAAATCGATGCGGTTAAAATGTTGTTTTTTACTTCCACTTACCTATACGAGTATGTTACCTACACTCTTCTAGGTTCAAAGTCAAAACTGTATTGGATAGATAGAACTCAGTTTTTATATTATTTATAATTGTGTTATTCATAGTATTTTCATTGATTTGGAGATCATTATTATTGCTCTTCAACTCCCGCAAAAAGGTGTGTGTGTGTGTAAATTTCATATTAAAGACAACTATAAACCCGAGATGTTAGAGTAACTTTTTCATAAGGTCACGGGTTCAAACCCGCAGGTGGTCCTAGGAGATTTTAATGGGAGTAAAAAAGCCTTGTGTTCATAAGTATGCCCTGATACATCCATATCACCAAGATCGCCACCGTTTCTGCTACTAATCATATATTTCGTCTTATCGGTATTTAATCTACCAATACATATGTTTCCAAAAAACTTAATAAAATTCTTTAACCCTGTTTGTGCTGGACGACGATATATCTTCGTGCGTATAATTGCGCCTTATTCTTCGAATGACGAGAAAACTTTTTCTCTAAATAAATTTATAAATGATCTAATTTGATTGTAAATGCTTAAATTTCGTTGACAAAGAATTTGTAAACCGGTTTGGGTCTGACATTTTACACATTCTATACCGGAGTGTGCTGAGACTGTTTACGCTGGAGCGATAAGATGGACACTCGTCATCAGACACTCTTCTAGGTTCAAAGTCGAACTGTTTGTGATAGATAGAACTCAGTTTTTATATTATTTATAATTGTGTTATTCATAGTATTTTCAATTGATATTGGAGAATCATTATTATTGCTTTATTCTCCATTTGGTCCCGAATGCGTGTCATTTTTAAGCATATATTATTTGTAGTTTGGTTTTTATAAGCGTTTTTTCAAATCGCTGCATATTTGTCAAAGTCGGCCGGTTATCTTCACATAGGCACTCCTTTTTCGTCCGGCACTAATGGGCTAAACTATTTTCATCTTTAACTTTATTTAGTAGTTTTAAATTTATTTTGACAATCGAGGTAAGTGAAGTCATAGGAGTTACCCATATCATAGTAGCAAAAGGTCGCGCGTTCAAACCTGCAGGTGGCCATACGATTTTTTAATGGGAGTAATAAATCCTTAGTTATGCCTTACTTCAGAGGGGCCGTTAAAAGGTGGTCCCGAGCCTGTGCGATGTCAGATACTCGTTAAAGACCCCTATCCTAATAAAACCTGGATAGGCAAAATTTAGGACTCCCACTGTAGCATCGTCCGATTAGCCAAAGTAGCATAAAGTGACGTTAAATAAATAAACAAACTTATAACCGACCATATCATATCATTTCATTACCAATATATAAGATATATAGTAAGGAAAGTATTGCGATCATGAAATTGTTCGCAGTGGATTCTTCTACTGCAATAAGTCCATGATAGTTGTATTTATTACTTTATTGAATTTATTAATTTAAATTTTTACTTTCACTTACCAATATATGGGATATATTGGTAAGTGAAAGTATTGCGATCTCGAATTTTGTTGCACGTTCCTTCATTTGCCCCCTTCTCCAACACCAATCAAGGTTTGTCAAAGAATTACTACTATATTATTTCGAAATACAGTAAACCCTCTTTTTAACGAACACGGTTATAACGAACACCCGTTTATAACGAACTATCGTTGCGGTCCCTTGAAAAATGAAAGAAAACTATGCCTTCTCCTCGTTTATAAATATTCTCTTTTAACGAATTAACGAACTACTTTTGTGAACCACAGAATTGAATTTGTTCGGTTATTACGAAAAATAAAGAAGAAAAAAAATATGAAACGTCTTAATTCCCAGTAAAGAGCGGCGCCTCTCTGTCCAAATCCTTACCTCTTCCATCTATTCAGCTCAATTATGTGATTCACAGTCTGTGACAGCTTCTGGTTTCTAGTGTTTCAGCTACTTTTTCTGTTTATATTGTTTTTATACAGGGTTAAATACAAACTTTTAATTAAATACAGGGTTGGCGATTCTCCAAGAAGTGGATAAAAAAAAAAAATAGAGTCGAAATCGAAAATTGCGGAAAAATACGGGATATCAAAATCTCCTCTATCAACAATTATCGCTAATAAAGATAAAATCGATGCCTCCGTTGCGTCTTCATCGGATGTGCAAACAAAATAAATATATTTTTTATCATTTCATCTCTATATGAATTGCTGTGATTTTGACATTGTAAGTTCCTTTTTAAGTTTTTTATTTTGGATGATGGTTTATGTTTATCTTAAAGTATTATGTAAAATGTGAAATAAGACAGATATATGTACATAGTGTATAGTTTTAACTGCTTTTGTAGTTTCTTAATAAACATGTGCCTGAAAGCGAATGCTGTATTGAAAATATTTCTTTTTAACCACCTGAATTTATGCCAAGACATATAATATACATACAATATTTTTTTCGGATATAGTGAATTCTTTTATAACGAACAGAGAATTTTTCGGTCCCTTGGAGTTCGTTAAAAAGAGGGTTTACTGTAGCTAAAATGATCTCCTAAAGAACATTACATAAAAAATTAAAAAAAACAACACAAAAATGGCTGTAAATAAAATTTCATTTGGAAGCTGCCGCGTGTAAATTATATCTTTCAGGAGAAGTACGTCTCATTTTTCCCATTTCTGTATCGTATAAACCTGAGTCTAAAATTATTAAAGTCGAAAATTTAAAAATATTCTTATTATTTAAATTACTACATAATGTATCTGCTATTATAAAATAACATTAGGCTGCAATATAGTATAATGATATCAATAATTTAGCTTTATTTACATCATTTTGACATGAAAAAAGCCTCTTCCGAGGAGGAAAAGGGACTTTAGCTCCAAAAATATAATTATTTTTATCTAATACCATACTTCCAAAAAGTTTCGATGGCTTTTGCGTCTGTATTTTGACGTTCTTTCTTGGTCAGTGCACATTCTGTGTCCTATAGAATTGTGTGATAGAAACAGGCCTGCAGTACTTTTGATTTTAGTAGTAATGTCTTATATACCTATATGATATTCAGCAATATCATAATAATACACGAATCCAGATACCACAATCAAACACAGTAACGTACTTGGGACTTATTTTTGATAAAAGTTTGACATGGAGCCCACACGTAAAACTCTAAATTTTCGACTGAGACTATTGTATTCGATACTTCATAGACATTCTAAATTACCCATCAGACAGAAACTTAACGTATACACTTATTTATTAAAACCAATATAGACTTAGGCTTGCCAAATATACGGCCTGCTAAAAAGACACATACGAAAAATACAAACATTTCAATCGCAATTTTTAAGACTTGCAACGAACTCACCACGATATGTTTCAAACGATACCCTACACACTGACTTACGTATTCCAACTAAAACAAACCACATTCGATCGACTTACAAACGATTTCACGACAAACTAAATGGACATATAAAAAAACTTGAGCAAAACATAGCTACGACTGACACACCGTCCATAACTCGGTGTAGGCTGAAAAGAAGTTGGATGAGGGATCTCTTTACTTGAAAATATAGTTGTGCTTAATGTCAGGAGGATGCACCTCTTGGTGCTGTCTCCCTCATGCCTGCCCACGCCATGTTTCCTTAGATTTTAGCACATTTGCTGATTGCAAATTTTTACAGGTGTAAATAAAATGTTACGTGAAAAAAAAAACAGAGTGGTCCACTTTTTTTTTTTTTGGAGCAGTGTATATATAATTTTTACTTTCACTTACTATATATAGTAAGGGAAAGTATTGCGATCGTGAAAATTTTCGAATTCCAGTTTTCAACGGAAATAGACGTTTTAGGATCCCCTGAGTCCAAATAACCAAGTCCCGCAAATAGGTCTCTGTGTGTGGTAAATCCCGGGCGGAAACGAAAAGTCCTATGAAACTGAAATTTCATATTTAAGACAACTATATGCCCGAGACGTTACAATACCTTTTTCATCAAATTCGGCTGACCAGAAGAGCCACTTTATATATAAATTCAATAGGCTTTAATATCATGTAGGTTTCATTCTGATTAAAATAGTCTGACAAGGCTTAAATACCGATATTTTAAATTTTCTTCCTATAAAGTACCTTTAATTTTGTTGATTTTATAAAAATAACTATATTATCTTGTTAACGCTGATGAAAAACAGGTAAGTATATAAATAGAATGAATTCGATACCCAACTAAAGGAAAAAGCTGAAAAAACATTTTGTAAATGAATTTTTTTGTTTTTGAACATAAGAGCAGTAATATACATGTATGATATACCGTTTGAAAGCTAAAGATTTTAGAAAAAATATTATCTTATACACAAGCTTTTAAAAGTTAGTAGATAGTGATGATAAGCCGATAAAACTAACTGATTATTTTAGATAATAATATAATAGAATTTTAATAAAGCGCATGTTTCTATAGAAATACCATTTAATTAATTCTTTAATGGTTTTACTCATTTTTATCTCTTACTGAACTTGAAAATTTTTGAGGCAAGTAAAAGTCGTGTGTTGCCCGCACCAAATGTTTATTCCCTTGTGTTGAATCAATACAGATGTCATTTATCTAAATAAATAAAAATTAGCAGTATTGCTACTGTTCTTTGATTAATTTATTGGTATAAGTATAAGTTAATTGGCTGCAAACCTATATCAATTATGTGAGGAACATGGTTGGGGGTGCGGTCATAAAATAGAAACACACATTTAAAAGTGCTATTTTTATTATGTGCCGACGTTTCGGCCTACATTGTGGGCCTTCATCAGGGTTGACTCTGAGACGGTGTCTAAAGAAGTCGGTATTATTAAATATGATTAAGTAAATAATAAATAATAAAATTATAACGAAAGCGTTTTATTACGTCGACACAAATACAATAAGTGTTCCTTGGTAGTGTGATTTCTTGATTACCGCACCCCCAACCAGCTTCTCCAACATAGACGTAATAGACATTATTATGTCCAAAAGTCACTTAAGTTTTCAAATAACAATCGGACATAGAAAAGGCTTATTTAGCCAAGTTATGACAAAATAAATTAATTGGAGACAACTATTAGCAACCGCCATTTATCACCTGACATTAGAGGAAGATCAAGAGATGTCCCATTAAATACCTTGATTAATGAACCTACACGATTCTTCACCTTATCCTCACTACAGCAATGTCATAATCATCATTCCAGTAATATTTAGGCATCATACAAATGACGTTATACTCTTGTTCTAAAAAAAATCTGGTGGGGGCAACACACGACTTTCACTTACCTCCATTTTTAAAATCAATGAAAGAATTTTCAAATACAGTTAGAGATAAAAATACGTGAAACTATTAAAGAATTAATATTAAATCGAATTTATATAGAAACGTGTGTTTTATTAAAAAATCTATTATATTGTTATCTATAATAATCAGTTAGTTTTATCTTCTTTTCATCACTCCCTATTAACTTTTAAAAGCTTGAGTATAATATATTTTTTCTAAAATCTTTAGCTTTCCAACGGTATATCATACATGTATATTACTGTTCTTATGTTCAAAAAAAAAAAAAATGCATTAAATGCTTTATTTGGGTATCGAATTCGTTCAACTTATATATTTATGTGTTTATCATCGGTGGTAAAAGGATAATATATTTATTTTTATTGAATCAACAAAATAAAAGGTACTTTAGAGAAAGAAAATTTAAAATATCGGCATTTAAGCCCTGTCAGACCATTTTAATCAGAATAAAACCTACATGATATTAAAGCTCATTAAATTTTACACCGATATAGCGAGTTTAATCAAAAACGTTGGAACCGTTTTTAAGAAAATCAAAAAAACGTGTAAATTGCATAGTATAAAGTGGCTCTTCTGGTAAGCTCATTTTGATGAAAAAGCTTATATAACTTCTCGGGCGTATATTTTTCTTAAATAGGACTTTTCGTTTCCGCCCGGAATTTACCAAACACATTTAATATTTCAACTTAATCCTCAAAAAAAAAAAAAAAAAAAAAAAAAAAAAAAAAAAAAAAAAAAAAAAAAAAAAAAAAAAAAAAAAAAAAACCTGTACCCTGACAACCTATAAGGCCGAGAGTCTCGTGCCCCACGAGTTCCTCAAACTTCCTTTCCTATTCAAAGTTAGTACCACTGCTGAAATAATGGGATTGACTTTAAAATCATATATCATTTAATATTTATAATTTTAATTAACAAAAAATTCTGAAGCGCGCCACACACGACCTTCACTTTCCTACTTGATTACTTTCACTTACTATAGCATTTCCAAGTCAATTGTAACCTTTTCCAAGTCAAATGTAACTTTTTCCAAGTCAAATGTAACCTTTTCCAAGTCAAATGTAACCCTTTCCATTTCAAATGTCACCTTTTCCAAGTCAAATGTAACTTTTTCCATTTTAAATGTCACCTTTTCCATTTCAAATGTTACCTTTTCCAAGTCAAATGTCACCTTTTTCTTCACTTCTAGCCTTAAATATTCCGTTTTATTTATTTATTTATTGAAAAATAATTAGTTTAATTAAAATTATGACTTTTTTAATAATTTTGGCATATCATATCACTGTTTTTTTGTTTTTTTTTAGATATTTGATATCAAGTTCTGTTTTTTACGAACTAATATTTTAAAAAATATTTAGTTTAAAATAGTTGTTGATTTTGAATTTTTAGAGGGGAGGGATGGTTTTTGGGAATAATTAATGTGTTTTCGGGTATTATAATTACGTTTTTCGAGATGTCTTTTTTATCGCTCGCGTGCATATTAACTCGCATTTACTTTTAATGGTTTTTATTGATATAGCGATTAATTAATGTGTTTTCGGGTATTATAATAACGTTTTTCGAGCTGTATTTTTTATCGCTCATGGGTATTTCAACTCGCATTTACTTTTAATGTTTTTTATTGATATAGGGATTAATTAATGTTCTTTCGGGTGGTTATGATTACGTTTTTTGAGCTCTATCTTTTATCGCTCATGCGTGTTTCAACTTGCATTTACTGTTAATGTTTTTTATTGATATATAGGTTATTAATTGTCTTTGCGGGTCTTGTAATTACGTTTTTCGAACTGTATTTTTTATCGCTCATGGGTATTTCAACTCGCATTTACTTTTAATGTTTTTTATTGATATAGGGATTAATTAATGTTCTTTCGGGTGGTTATGATTACGTTTTTTAAGCTCTATCTTTTATCGCTCATGCGTATTTCAACTTGCATTTACTTTTAATGTTTTTTATTAATATGGGCATTAATTGTTGTGCTTTCGGGTGGTTATTATTACGTTTTTTCGAACTGCATTTTTTATCGCTCATGGGTATTTCAACTCGTATTTACTTTTTATGTTTTTTATTGATATAGGGATTAATTATTGTGCTTTCGGGTGGTCATGATTAAGTTTTTTATTGATATTGGGATTGATTTTTTTGTTTTTAGTTCTCATTATAACGTTGCTGGAATATACATTATTAAGTTTTTTTATTTATTTATTTATTTTTATTTAAAATTTTTATTATTATTTTTTTATAAAAGGATCAGTTATAGTTCCTTTTTTAGCATCCTGAGTAAGTTTTTTCTAAATATTTTATAATGGACTTACTTCCTCACTTGTTCTTACAATTATTTGATAATTTAATTGAGGAATCGTTTATTCTATTTTCGGGTGTTCTTATAACATTATTTGAACCTTATTTGTTATCACATTGACTCATTTTAAGTTACTGTTCCTATTTCATAAATATTTGATAGATGGATCGTTTATAGTGTTTTGGGGAATACTAATAGAGTTTATGACATTTTTTTATAGCTAGTGCACATTTTAACTTAAATAAAAAGTGATCTAGAACAATGCGCAATTGCGATGTAACATCCAGTTAAAAAAAGTAATCAAAACGAGCAAAATACAACAAATAATTTTTACTTCAAATTATAACATAATATCTACGGTATGTAGAAATTCCCAAGCGCATAAAAGAATAATATTCAAAACACATAATCAGAATCCCCAAAAACAAAAACAAAAAAAGACCACTCTATCAAAATATAAAATGATATTAGCACTAAGTTTAAAGGCGCGCGCCCTATATAAGCAGAAAAAGCAGTCCAAAAAAAGTTTTTTCATAACCACCCAATAACACAAGTATAGATCCCTATAACAATAAAAAGATTAGAAGTAAATGCAAGTTGAAATGCGAACAAGCGACAATAAATACAGCTCAAAAAACGTAATTACAAGACCCGCAAAGACAATTAATAACCTTTATATCAATAAAAAACATTATTAGTAAATGCAAGTTGAAATACGCATGAGCGATAAAAGATAGAGCTCAAAAAACGTAACCATAACCACCCGAAAGAACATTAATTAATCCCTATATAAATAAAAAACATTAAAAGTAAATGCGAGTTGAAATACCCATGAGCGTTAAAATATACAGTTCGAAAAACGTAATTACAAGACCCGCAAAGACAATTAATAACCTATATATCAATAAAAAACATTAACAGTAAATTCAAGTTGAAACACGCATGAGCGATAAAAGATAGAGCTCAAAAAACGTAATCATAACCACCCGAAAGAACATTAATTAATCCCTATATCAATAAAAAACATTAAAAGTAAATGTGAGTTGAAATACCCATGAGCGATAAAAAATACAGCTCGAAAAACGTTATTATAATACCCGAAAACACATTAATTAATCGCTATATCAATAAAAAACATTAAAAGTAAATGCGAGTTAATATGCACGCGAGCGATAAAAAAGACATCTCGAAAAACGTAATTATAATACCCGAAAACACATTAATTATTCCCAAAAACCATCCCTCCCCTCTAAAAATTCAAAATCAACAACTATTTTAAACTAAATATTTTTTAAAATATTAGTTCGTAAAAAACAGAACTTGATATCAAATATCTAAAAAAAAACAAAAAAACAGTGATATGATATGCCAAAATTATTAAAAAAGTCATAATTTTAATTAAACTAATTATTTTTCAATAAATAAATAAATAAAACGGAATATTTAAGGCTAGAAGTGAAGAAAAAGGTGACATTTGACTTGGAAAAGGTAACATTTGAAATGGAAAAGGTGACATTTGAAATGGAAAAAGTTACATTTGACTTGGAAAAGGTGACATTTGAAATGGAAAGGGTTACATTTGAAATGGAAAGGGTTACATTTGACTTGGAAAAGGTTACATTTGACTTGGAAAAAGTTACATTTGACTTGGAAAAGGTTACAATTGACTTGGAAATGCTATATATATAGTATGGGAAAGTATTGCGATCGTGAAAATTTTCGAATTCCAGTTTTCAACGGAAATACACATTTTAGGGTACCCTGAGTCCAAATAACCAACTCCCGGGAGGAATCGGTAAGTCCTATGAAACTGAAATTTCATATTTAAGACAAATATACGCCCGAGAAGTTATATAAGCTTTTTCATCAAAATGAGCTTACCAGAAGAGCCACTTTATACTATGCAATTTACACCTTTTTTCGATTTTCTTAAAAACGGTTCCAACGATTTTGATTAAACTCGCTATATCGATACAAAATTTAATGGGCTTTAATATCATTTAGGTTTTATTCTGATTAAAATGGTCTGACAGGGCTTAAATGGCGATATTTTAACTATTCTTTCTCTAAAGTACCTTCAATTTCGTTGATTCTATAAAAATAACTATATTATCTTGTTACCACTGATAAAGAAAAACAGGTAAATATATAGATTGAATCAATTCGATTCCCAACTATAGGAGAAAACAAAAAAAATATTTTTTAAATAGAATTTTTCGTTTTTGAACATAATAACAGTAATATAGATGTATGATATACGGTTAGAAAGCTAAATATTTTAGAAAAAATATCATCTCATACACAAGCTTTTAAAATTTAATAGAGAGTGATGAAAAGCCGATAAATCTAAGTGATTATTTTAGATAATAATATAATAAATTTTTTAATAAAACACATGGTTTTATAGAAATTCAATTTAATTAATTCTTTAATAGTTTCACGTATTTTTATCTCTAACTGTATTTGAAAATTCTTTCATTGATTTTAAAAATGGAGGTAAGTGAAAGTCGTGTGTTGCCCGCATCAGATTTTTTGCTTTACCATGATAGATGCTCTGCATAAAATATACTAAAAAGTTTGGTAAAATGGGTTGCATTTTACATTTCTGTTTCACGGACTTTATGGAGAGGATATAACACACGTTTATGGAATAAAGAAAGATATACTTCCAATCTTGCTCCTCATATCTATATGCAATCCTCTTCAGAGAATATCCTGAAGAATCACTTTTTGAGTTTGATATCTCTTCTTTGTACACTGTGAGTATCCAATCTCAACCGGTTGCTTTAATATATACGATATATCACAAATCGATTTCAGCGTTATTAAATATATTACTTCTTCAGGCAAAGTCTCTTACATAGGTTATTGGAGAATCCAATATAGTATACCTCTTAAAATAAGTATTAATATCATTATTAATTAATTATATCAATATATTCTAAACCACATAAGATCTCATATAATTATTAAGGTAGATTTCGGGCTGAATAAATTCTTCCATAAATACTCAATTTATTATTTCATCAGCATGACGTTCCGGGATATTCTCCCAACTTCAGAAGTCTACAAAGTATATTAAGCAATTACTATTACATTAAAAAATACTATACTGAAGTGAATGGTTTAAAAACAATTATAAATTAGATGTCTGTTGATAACAAAATTTAGAACTATTAAATAACAAATTTAAAATCAGAAGGAGGCATTAAAAGCAAAAATTAACAATGATCTTGCTCAGATCTGATGTTTTTAAATATTGACTTAATGTTTACTAATTTACCTAGTTGAATGTGTGTATTAGTGAAAATGCTGGGAGTTCTGAATATATAACAAGGTAATTTTATATTATTTATTTAACTAATTACTATGTAACATTGTTAATTTTTGCTTTTAATGCCTCCTTCTGATTTTAAATTTGTTATTTAATAGTTTTAAATTTTGTTATCAATAGACACCTAATTTATAAATTTTTTTAAACCATTCACTTCAGTATACTATTTTTTAATGTAATGGTAATTGCTTAATATACTTTGTAGACTTCTGAAGATGGGAGAATATCCCGACACGTCATGCTGTTGAAATAATAAATTGAGTATTTATGGAAGAATTTATTCAGCCCGAAATCTACCTTAATAATTATTAATTAAATTAAGAGGACAACTCATGTTAATATTTTCATCCGATAAGAGGAATATAGTTTGTAACTTCAACTAAGAAAAAAATTACCATCTCCCCTCTCCAATTTGAGGGCTAACGTTTCAGAATACGTAGAACAAGAATAAAGAGTAAAAAAAAAAAATCCGTTTGTTCCGGCATTTCTCCGAAACTACTGAACTTATTTTATTTTTTTAATAGCCACAAAAATACTAGGGCATCCAACAAAGATCCTAATACCTAGACGTTTATATCAGTTGGTTATTTTAAAAATGGCCACCGATTAAAAGTGATTTAATTCAATAACTCAGTATTTGTATAAGATAGAGAAAAAACTTAGCGTTTTTTAACCAAAAAACTGCGATTATTTATATAAAAAAGGAGAAAAAAAAATGAATTTCTACCCATAAATAGTCCCCTAACTCAGTTATTTTTGAGGATAAAGAAAAATATGTATACAATTTTAGAATCAGGAAAGTGCGATAAATAAATAAATAAAAAAAAAAAAGGAAAAAAAAATTGAAATCTTGCCAATATATACGCTTGTATTTCAGTTATTTATTAGTGTTTTTAAACAAACAAAAAAATAAAAGTTTTACTAACAAATACGGTTATAACTCAGTTATTTTTAAAGATGTGTAGAAAGTTTTAGAATCAGTAAAGTGCGATAAAAAGGGAAAGAAATGATCTATATATTTATGTTACAAATGATAATAGATGTGCTTCCACCAAAACTTCACAAAAAAAAAAAAAAAAAATTGAAAAGATTTTCGAGATCATGACACCGCGATGAACAAAGAGAAAAAATGAACTTATATAGCTAAGCAATAATTTTCTGATAACTTGGTTATTATTGGTGATGGAGAAAAGCTGTAAGGTCTTATGGAATCAGAAAATTTTATTTGAATGAAAATCGAAAGAAAAAAAAGGAAATTGTAACTAAGTATAGTATAAATGCTCTTGGTTTATTATTTTCAATAATAAGCCATTGTAATCAATTAAACAAATAAAAAAAAGTTAGTTTATGTCATTAAATTAAATTGTCCTACAAAATACAAAAGGAATAATTGGAATTGGATCAGAACTAGCCGAGATATCAGGTTTTAAAATTAGCAGTGGTGATATAACATTTCCCTTTTTATTATTTATTGTTTTTCATATTATTTTAGTGTTTATTATCAGAAATTTAAACGGTTATACATAGACATAGTTATTTGGAAATAATAAACCATTGTGTAATAATTTGCAGCCTTTTTTTCTTTCACTTACATGTGTATAAATTATAAATTTTCAAATTCAAGTTTCCACTGGAAATACACATTTTAGTGTCGCCTGAGTAAAAATTACTAAGTCACTATGTCCATGTGTATATGTGATTAGTCTAGCTCAAAAAACGTATACAACAAAACTGAAATTTCGTATTTTAGCAGGTTATATGCTTTAGATGACACAGCAACTTTTTCAAACAAAACTGGCAAATTATAACGGCCACTTTACAACACGTAATTCACACATTTTTACGATTTTCCCCAAAACGACTTCAAAATGGTTTTGATAAAACTTACTATACGAATGTATAATTAATAAGGATTGAATATTGAAATAGTCTGACAGGTCTTAAATGGTATTTAAAATAAAGGTAATTTAAGATTTTTTTATTACAGTTAGAGGTGTAAAATGTTAAAGAATTAATTACATGGCATTTTGATAGAAATATGTTTTTTTAATTAATACTCTGTTATATGATTTTCTCCAACAATCATTTAATTTAACTTTGTAAAATAATATGTAGCTTTTGAACAATATATAATGCATCTACATACTGCAGTTAAAATACAAAGTACATTAAAAGTTGCATATTTTATTCATATTAAATATTTATATTTTTGTAAAGTTAAATAATGCGAAATATTTATATCTAGACTGAATATCACATGATGTTTTATTACCCGATTTTATTAACTAAATAAAGAAGATAACTTAATTACTAAAATATTTAAATCAAGCAAATTTTATTAACATATTGAAATAAACTTTTAAAATCAATATATTAATATAAATTTAAACGCTTTAAGATGCACGTAAGAAAGTTCAGTATCCCACTATGGTTTTGATGGATTCTTAATTTCGCTATTTTAAAAATATCCCAAGTTATCTAGTACTAAATTTAAAATATTTTATTGCACGATTTTACACACTCTAATCATTGTGTAAAACACAATCAATAAAACATTTAGACCGAACACATTTATTAATAAAGTTCGAAAAAAATAATTAAAATAAATATATTAAAAGAAATATATGATAAGGTTGAGATGAAAGGTAATAAGTGGACTGTTCTGGCTTTGGCGCCTCCTAATTCGCTATTAGCAATGTTGCCAGATCGACTTTAATATTACCACAGTAAGTATAACTTAGTTTTCAGTAAATATATAAAAATCAATATATTTTTTCTAAATATATAATCATTTTATAAATATATAAATTAATTGATAATTTTATACTATGAATATTATATTTATAAACTTATGTAGGTTACAAGATGCTAATCCAGTTTTTAGCTCTGTCTTTGTTGGAACTTAATTTCGCTATTAGCAATGTTGCCAGATCGACCACTTATATTAACATAATAAGTTTAGCTTAGATTTAAATAAATATATTTATTTCTAAATATATAACTACTTTATATATAAATATATAATTATTATATTTATATTTATAAACCTATGTAAGTTTTAAGAGGCTAGTTAAGTGTTAAATCTCAGGTTTTATTGGTTCTTAATTTCGCTATTAGCAATGTTGCCAGATCGGTCACTTATATTAACGCGATAAATTTAGCTTAGATTTAAATCAATATATCGAAATAAATATATTTATTTCTAAATATATATCTACTTTATACATCGATACATATATAAAATATATAATTATTATATCAATATTTATAAACTTATCTAGGTTTTAAGAGAATAGTTTAGCGTTAAATCTCAGGCTTTGTTGGATCTTAATTTCGCTATTAGCAATGTTCCCAGATCGACCACTTATATTAACACAATACGTTTAGCCCTTAGATTTAAATCAATGTATCGAAATAAATATATTTATTTCTAAATATATAACTACTTTATATATAATATACGCGTATGATTTTTTATTTTTCTAAACCTATGTAAATTTTAAGGGGTTAGTTCAGTGTTAAACCTTTATTGGTTCTTAATTTCGCTGTTAGCAATGTTGCCAGATCGAAAACTTACATTAACAGAATAATTTTAACTTAGTTTTAATTCAATATATTGAAATAATAATATTTTTAAATATGTAAAAAAATATATAGTTATAATAGGTCTAGAGATGATAATTAATATGTAAATAATTCAGCTCTGGCTTAGATTTTTTTTTAAACTTCTCTATAATCAGAAATATTGTCATAGATCTGTTCAAATATTTCATTTTTAACTGTAAAATTTTGAATGCATACCCGAATATTTCTAAATTTAAGAATAAAATACAGAAATCGATGGAAAAATATCAGCCTACATAAATTTAGTTATAAATTAATGTGAGAAATATTTACTAACGATACTGAGAGGAGTTTCAAATAGAAAAATGTCTAATAAATATCTCCGTTGAAATAGATTTATTAATATGAAAAACAAAAATTAAGTAAAAATTATCCATTTACAATTTCAAAACCTACATATTATATTGATATATTTTTGATATTTATTTATTTATTTAATTTTTCCTCGTTGTAATACTATAAGCGAATGATTAATGCAAAATAGATTAGACACACAAGAACATTTGTATAAGACATCAATATTATACTATTCATATTTTAAATAAATTAATTAAACTTTATAATAATAATAATTAATTACTACTAGTCATTTAGGAAATAATATTATAAATTATGTTGAAGTACATTCCTACAAAAAAAAAAAGAAAGAAATGATTGCTATGCATGATTTTTAATTCTTACCTTTATATTGAAAGATTCAAAATGGCCTCCTTTCTATAGCTTCACTACTGCCTGCATTTAATCTTTAAAACAGCCATATTTCGAAACGAAAATTAATAATAATAAAACGACAGAGCCATTAAGAAGTTTAAATAAATCATTATTTTCACATTTATAACACATTTTGCACACATTCAAAATAAAGTTGACCACTCGACACGGACCCGAACCGAACAAGAGTGAATCTAGAACTGAATATAAAGAGACATATGTGTTAGTTAGGGAAGCTGATTTGACTTAAAAGGGAACGGTGGGCTCTGATTGGCTGACCTACCGCCGAGCTCAAAACAGTGGTTTTAATAATATTCAGTCTTATTTATCTCAATTACACTAATATATAGTCTCTTTCCACAGGTATTTATTAAACATGTTATTAATTAATGCAATTTATGTATAGACGGTTAAAATATTATTTTTAATTTCTTATTTTTATGGAGAATACATATTTATTATTCTATTATTTTATTATTATTATTTATTATTATTATTATTATTTATTTATAACAACGCGGAATTGCGGAGTTTGTACCCTGTGAATATAATTGAGTTGATAGCATCGCGGAGACTCAAATGGGTGCGTAAAGTTGTTGGGCTTAGTGAGGAACGGATTCCGAGAAAGTTGGTATTCGCTGAACCGACTGGTAGGCGTCCGAAAGGTAGGCCGAAGCGTCGATGGGAGGATTGCATTAAGGCTGATCTCGGGGGCTTGGGCTTGACCGGTGAATATTGGACGAGTCTGTGCAGGCGAAGTTTGGTGGTATCGGCATCGAACCTTCGGGTTTGCTAAGCCTATTATTATTATTATACATATTTATACCCTATTGATGTATTAAAATTGAAAATAATTTCAATTAATATTTTTTTATTAATTATTATCTATGTTCTAATATGTATATATATTTTATTATATATGTATGAAACATGATGTAATAAAAAAAAAAGTCTTTATGTAGGTTTACCATGTGTAAGAGAATACATATATATGATTGATTTAAAAAATATTTATTTAAAGAAATTATTTTTAAATTGTTATTTTTAGGGAAAAATGCATATTCATACCTTATTAATGGATTGAAATTCATAATAATTTTTTTATTAATGTTTCGTATTGTTTATGTATCGATACATAATTTTATATATGAAAGAGAATATATACGTATATATGTTCGATTTAAAAAAATATATATATATTTAGAAAAATTAATATGGTTGTTGTATCCAAAGAGTTTCACGCACCAACACAATTTTAAACTAAGATAAGATAACGTTTTTTTTATATATTATTATTTTTAAATAAAAGTGAACTAAATACACGCAAAATTAATAAACAATAATTAACACTGTAACAATTCATTTATCAAATACCGGACTCAGAGTAGACCTAACAGCACAGACACCAGCTCTCAACTAAATGATGTTAAGGTAAAAAGGAGGGGATACAGCCATACTGCAAAATGTAAACATTCTATAATTTAATCAGGAAGTTGTTGGCTACGGTGATATTGAGTGAGCAGGCGTGGACACATCCTAATTAGATATATCCTTACTTTTAAAATCAAGTTTTTTACATTTTTTGTCTTCATCAGTTTTTCCATACCTGTCTATATATATGTATAAATATTATATCGACAATATTTTACTTTCTATGCAAGTTCAATAGATAAAATAAATATATAAAATAGATAAAAGAACAAAACATTTTTCTATAGAAAAAACTACAGAAATAACAACGGTCCCTAATTTATTTGGTCTATTACTATTTTATATTTCAAATGAACTATTTAAACCACATATTAACAACTTATCATGTATGTTAACAACTAATTTACGATTCAGTATGTAATATTGTTTCTAAAATATTGCGTACTATTGGAAGAATATAACTTGCACGATCCTGTACGGCGGTGGCCACGTCTATTATAACCTTCCTCTTTTTCAATAACATATGTTCATAAGTTTATAAGCTTACAACAACCTTATATTAACTTGTACGATTAATTTTATTACATATTTAATTTCCTGAAATCTTGCGCTTTCCAACAATATATTATACGCCTAAATTTTAAAAGTTAAATTAATTTTCCATAGGAATCCCATTTAGTTTACAGTGAAAAATCTGTTTTTATGAAATAGTATTAAATTTTAAACAATAGCAATGTTAGTTTATAGATTTTTAATAACTTTATGTTAAAAACTTGGTTACGATTCGGTACGTAATATTGATTCTAAAATACTAATGGAAGAATATAACTTGCACGATCCTGTACCTTCAACTATTATAACCTCCCTCTTTACCAATAACATATTCTTGTAAGTTTATGGGCTTACAACGACTTGTACGATTTCTTCTATTGCTTTTTAACTTTTCTAAAATCTTACGCTTTCCAACGGTATATTATACGCTTATATTACTATTAATCTATATTAAAAACTATAGAAATAACAACGGTTCCTATTTTATTCGGTTTATTACTATTTTAGGAAACCATACAACTAAACACAAGTGTGTTAATAAAAACCGGTAAAGAAATAGGACTCGAATTAAATACCGGTAAGACGAAATATATGATTAGTAGCAGAAACGGTGTCGATCTTGGTGATATTGATGTATCAGGGCATACTTTTGAACACGTAGAGAAATTCAAGTATTTAGGTTCAATTATAACTACAAAAAATGAAATCCAGGAAGAAATAAAGTCACGGTTAAAGGTGGCAAATGCGTGTTATTATTCAGTTGCCAAGTTACTTAGTTCGCGGCTTCTATCTAAAAACTTAAAGGTTAGAATTTATAAAACTATTATTCTTCCAACGGTTCTTTACGGATGTGAAACGTGGCCGCTTACTTTAAATTCATCCTGTATGAGAGATGAGGCCACTGGGGAGTTTAGAAGGTTGCACAACGCGGAATTGTGGAACTTGTATCCTGTGAATATAATTGAGCTGATTGCATCGCGGAGACTCAAATGGGCGAATAAGGTTGTTGGGCTCGATGACGAGCGGATTCCTAGGAAGTTGGTATTTGCTGATCCGACTGGTAGGCGTCCGAAAGGTAGGCCGAAGCGTAGATGGGAGGATTGCGTTAAAGCTGATCTCGGGAGCTCGGGCCTGAATGGTGAACATTGGACGTGTCTGTGTATTCGGAATTTGGTGGTATCGGCATCGAACCTTTGGGTTCACTAAGCCTATTATTATTATTATTACTATTTTATATTTTAAATGAACTATTTTAATAACATTTTATAACTTTTATTAAGTTTCCATAGGAATTCCATTTAGTTACAGTGAAATATATGTATGTTTTAATGAAATAGCATTAAATTTGAAATAATTAATAATGTGAGTTTATAAATTTACGAAATGGCACTTTATTTTATAAATTTAGATAAAAACTTACTATTTACGTTAAAACTTAATTAGAAATTGGTACGAAATATTGTTTCTAAAATCTTGCGTACTAAACGGAAGGATATAATTAGCACGATCGTTTACGATAGTGATAATCTCTCTCTTTAACAATAACATATGTTCATAAACTTATGGGCTTACAACAACTTTATATTAACTTTTACAATTTATTTTATTTCATATAACTTTTCTAAAATCTTTCGCTTTCCAATGGTATATTGTAGGTTTATATTACTACTTATATTTCAGGATTAATTTGTTGATGACTTGGTTACAGAAAATGTTTTTTTCCTGTTTAAAGAAAAGTTAAAGGTCAATGTATTTTACTTATAAATCTTCACGAAAGAATGCTCAAAGTGATGGAGAAAACCGTATCAAAGTCCGTCCAGTGGTTTAGAAGAAGTTCGCGGAAACCAAATTCGCGCTATCATTTAATATATAGAGAGACGATAACAAAAAATATTTCTCTAGTTCCATTTGAAAGACATTAGTTTAAATTCCTGACACGGATGACACAAGTGTGTGATCCGTCCATAAGGACCCAACCACTGCATCCCAAATCTTTCAGCCTCACCTTACAGCCCTTGAGAAATGGTGTCAGAACTGCAGAATCAAAATAATCAAAGAATCAAGACAAATCCCACCAAATTACCTTTACCCTTCGTCACAAACCGATGATCTCCTGCCCCACTGTTTCCTTTAATAACACCCCACTCATTCCTGTAGTACGAATCCGATACCTAGGACTCCATCTAAACAAACGTCTTACTTGGAATCCTCATACAAAGCTTAAATGACAAGTAACATCTCGTAGACGCCGATTACTGCAACACTTACTAGCCAAACGTTCAAAACTTCCACTCTATTACAAAAAGCTTATATATGTTACCATTATTAGGTCCATCTGGACATATAGAATCGAGCTTTGGGGCATTTGGACCTAAGGGATTGAGTTATGGGTGTCCACTTAACCATCAAATTCCTCTCGCATCCAGTCCCTGCAATCCAAGATCCTCCGAAAAATCCTTAATGCTCTATAATTTTTTACAAATACAATTATCCATAAAGACCTAAAAATCGCATTAGTTGAAGACTTAGCCCGACCCAGATCCTTACACCTACTTCCTTCCATTCCATACTTCCTGCCCACTCAAACCCGCCTATCCGTGATCTCTCCTCAACATCTATTCCTGATGTAAATGGAATAGATTTCATTTACTTGTTGTATTTAATCAATACAGTTGTGAATTTCATTGAATAAATAAATAAAAAAAAGCTTTGGGGCCCTACTGAACCATCTAATTCTTCTCGCATCTAATCCTTACAATCCAAAATTCTTCGCAAAATCCTAAATGCTCCTTACTTCGTCACAAATAAAATCATCCATAACGACCTTAACATTCCATTTGTTGCAGACCTTTCTCGTACCAGATATATCACTTTCAATTCCAAACTCCCAACTCACATAAAACCTCCTGTCCGCAACCTATCAACCTGACAGCCCTCCGAGACGATTGGAAAGAAGATGGTCTCGGGACCTACTAACTTAAATAGACATCGAAGTTCTACTGCTGGGTAGTTTCTTCATAAACCTTTTCACGCCCTTTATTATAATTCAACACTTTTACTTGTATTTATGTTAATATACAGTTGTAAAATTCAATAAAATATAAATTTAAAAAAATTCCTGACAAATTACGATAAATTAAGAAAACATCGTTCAGGTTCAAACAAACAGCATTAATTATATTTTCTTCTAATAATAAGAGTTTTTAATAGGTGAATACAGAGTAAGGGAGTACTTCTACTAAGTCAAATGACGTTGATGAAGACGAACTACGAACTTAACGACCGTTAAAAAAAAAAACTAGGTTTTTAGCATTCAGTATAAAATGGCATTGTTTGGGAAAGTAAAGAGTTGGCTAATGGGTCTTGATGGATCATAATGGGGAGTTAAGCCTCATCTCACCAAAGCTTGGTGTGAATTATGGAACTGGAAAAAAAAATACAGCAGATAGGCGATATTTTGAGAACTAGAGGAGGTGATAACCATGAATTACAGCGTACAGTAAAAAAAAAAAGATCCAAAAAAAAATAGTAAGAATAAAATAAATACACCCATTATGTCTTTGGATCTTTGAAATTATTAATTTTATGAACTTATTTTCCTATTTTTTTTTTTTTTTAATTTATTCACTTTATTCCATATATGGGCATCTACATGGAAATGAATGACCTATTAACCATTTCTGTAGAGGTAGGTTTTCTGCATATTATCAGGGATTTACTAAAAACAGAAAATGTATAAGTAATTATTATAAGACTAAAAATTGAAATCAACAAAATTTTTTTTTTTATATTTGTTCTATACATAATTATTGATTGTTCTTTTGTTTATCAGGGATCGATGAGGAAGCAAGGATTGGAACTAGTGGGTTAGAGTGGGATGGAGTTTGTTATGGAAGGAGTGATATCTGGTTCAGGCTAGATCAGCAACAAATGGGATATTTAGGTGTTTATGGATGAGTTTATTAGTGACAAAGTAAGGGGCGTAGAGGGTTTTACGAAGGAATTTGGGTTGTAAGGATTGGATCCGGGAAGAATTCGAAGGTTTAGTAGATCCCCAAAGCTCAACTCCGTTATTGACTGATAACACACTAGTGTCATCAGCATACGTAGAAAGGAAAGTGCTAGGATTGGTTGGGATGTCAATTGTATAGACTGTGAAGATAATGAGTCCGAGGATACTGCCTTGTGGGACGCCAGCGGACTGAACAAAAAGGGATGAAATGGGAAAAAAATAAAAATAAAACTAGAAAAAAAATATGCTTTAAATAATTTTTTATTGTGTTTGAACGTGTATGGTACTAAAATACCAAGATCGATCAAACGTAGGCGTAATAAAATATGCATAAAGTTTTATTATTGCTAATTTATTTATTTCATTGGATGTAAAGAAAAATCATTCAGAGGATAGCTATAGAAAAAACATACGATTCAGTCAATGTAATTTTTCCATTTCCATTAATAATTACTTATAAATCCTGTTGTTAATACAAAAGGCAATAATATATAAAGGAATGTCTAGAAAGACGAATAATAAGCCATTCATTTCAATTTCCCATGCCCCTACCCAGTAAAAAGTGGCTAACTTTGAAAAAAGTATAAAATAATGATAACTACAAATAATATTTTAAACGAGGATAGCTAAAAAAAAAAAATTAAAACAGTCCTTAAAATTTCAAAATCAGGCACATCCTTTGAAATGTTAGAAATTTCCATTATCATACCTTGAAAGGTGTATTAAAACTATTAGGCTTTTTAAATATTTTAAAGTTTTTAGGATAAACAAAACCACTTTTATTAGTTTGTAAAATAAGTTAGTCAAACTCAAATGGGCGAGTAAAGTTGTTGGGCTCGATGAGGAGCGGATTCCGAGAAAGTTGGTATTTGCTGATCCGACTGGTAGGCGTCCGAAAGGTAGGCCGAAGCGGAGGTGGGAGGATGGTATCGGCATTGAACCTTCGGGTTCGCTAAGCCTATTATTATTATTATTATAAAATAAGTTAGTAGCGTCTTTTATTGGCGATTTAAAAAAATTGCCACATTCTTGTAAATATTTTTAATCATTATTACATACTGCATTTTTTATCAAATATCATGCCATCTTTGAAGTATTTTTTTAATTCCAAACGCCCATAACAGTTGAAGGACGACGCAAGCCCTTGGCGTCAAAATTTCCGGTTCTGAACCAAGCTAACTACTTACGGACTGTTCTCCATGGGATCATCATCATCGCCATCCACACTGCGAATTTTGTTAACTTTCTCTGCAACGGATTTTTTTTATTCGGAAATAAAAAATATGGTGCCCAAAACTAACCACTTTCACTTACCTCTGTTATTAATATCAATTTAAGAATTTTTAAACAAATTTAGAAACGAAAATAAACTGTTGAAGAATTATTTACGTTTAATTTTTATAGAAAGATGTGTTTTATAAATAATATGTTATAATATTATCTATGAGATACAGTAATTTTTTTTTCATTTCTCCGTGTTAAAACTACTTGGAGCGTCCGGCGATGACTGAGCCATTTAGTGACCAAGAGGTGAAACAATTGCATTAATTTTTTTAAAATAATTAATTATTAATTAATTTGATTCCTGGGCTACGTCTGATGAAGATAAAGCCGAGGAATTCGCCACACACCTTTCCAAAGTATTCACTCCTCACCCGGAATCCAACAGAAACCATACCACAACAGTTCATGAATTCCTTTTCTCACCAATACCTCTTTCCCTACCTCCTAAAGCTATTAATCCATCTGAGGTGAAATATCTTCTTCAAAAACTGACCCTTCGTAAATATCCTGGACACGATCTCCTTACCCCCCAGATCATGCGACAACTTCCCCAGAAAGCCATTATTTTTCTTACATACATCTTCAACTGCATCCTTCGCACCACCTATTTTCCTCTCTTATGGAAACATTCCACAATCATTCTATTCCTAAAACCAGGTAAACCTTCCAGTAACACTTCATCCTACAGACCTATTAGTCTACTCCCCATCCTCTCAAAAATCTTCGAAAAGCTCCTTCTAAAACGAATCCTGCCTATATTAGAATTTCAAAACTTTCCTTCCCATCAGTTTGGTTTCCGTCCTCATCATTCCACTGTTCAACAAGGACTCTGAGTTGTAGACCATATTTCCTCAGCCCTCGAATGCAAAGAGTATTGTTCTGGTGCGTTTCTGGACATAGCGCAAGCTTTTGACCGGGTATGGCACACCGGATTACTCTTCAAGCTTAAAACGCATTTACCCCAGTCTCTCTACCTCATTCTAAGATCCTATCTCTCAAACCGCTCCTTTCAAGTATGCTGTGGTGTAGAATTTTCCAACTTTTATCCCGTTGAGGCCGGTGTTCCTCAGGGCAGCGTCCTGGGACCCGTTCTCTACATCCTTTACACCGCTGATATTCCTAATCATCCTGACACCTTTCTGGCAACATTTGCAGACGACACCGCCATCCTATCATCCAGTTTCCGATCCCGAAACAGCATCCTTAATCCTGCAAAGAAATCTTTGTCTTATCGAAGACTGGTGTAATGCTTGGCGCATAAAGGTGAACGAAGCCAAATGCAAACATGTAACCTTCACCCTTCGACGAAACTCCTGTCCGCCAGTTTACTTCAATTCCATTCCTATTCCTCCTTCAGATACAGTCCGCTATCTTGGCTTACTACTAGACAAAAGACTGACGTGGAACCCACATACAAGACTTAAAAGAAAAGAACTCAAACGACGATTCGGACAGTTATACAGACTATTAAACAGAAAATCTGAATTTACAGTTGACAACAAATTATTAATTTATAAGACAATACTGAAGCCCATCTGGACCTACGGACTTGAACAGTAGGGGACAGCTAAACGTTCTAACATCAAACGCATTCAATCCTTTCAATCCAAAGTCCTCCGAATAATAGTAAATGCTCCTTATTATGTATCCAACTATACCTTGCACCACGACCTTAATGTTCCATTTATTTCAGACCTAATTCCATGTATGCTGGAGTTCTGACACTGGTCAGATTCTCCTCTCAAGTGCGGTGTGATTGTGGCTATGGCGCCCTCACTTAGCTTCCGCTGGCTCTCACCAGTGATGCGGCTGAGAAGAAGGCGCTGGGATCCTTTGGACTCTGCTTGTCCTTCCACAAGTGGGGGGACAAGCCCCGTCCGGGGTTCCCGAGCTGATTGTAAATATTGTACATAGGTATGAATGTGACATGTTTTGTTTATTTATTTGTTAACTTCATTTATTTGTATTTATTTTGTCTACTTAATTTTGTTATTGTATACGTTTATTTATTTTGATTTTATTTTATGTAATTTGACTTTCCTTTTGTTTATATTGTAAATATTGTATGAATGAGATCTTGTAGAACTATTATTATTGTCTATTATGACAAATTGTAATATATACGAATAAAAAAAAAAAAAAAAAAAAAAAAAAAAAAAAAAAAAAAAAAAAATTTTAGTTTTCTCCTTTAGTTGGATAACGAATTCGTTCAACTTCTATTTTTACCTGACTATGCATCTGTGCACAGTAATAATTATAAACTAACACAACTTATCACAGATTACGGAAACACAAAACATTATCTCAAACGATTTAACATAATGCAAACAGACTTATGTGACGAAGACGGACAAATTCAAAATTTTAAACATATACTTTATGACTGCAAACTATTTGACAGACACAGAATTTATTTAATTAAAAACATAACACTTAAAAACTGAAACTGGCCAGAGACGGAACAAAATTTGTTTTCTAAATTCAAGACACCCTCACACGAGACTAAAACGACAAGTAACTGCCCGTAGATACCGATTACTACAACACTTTCAGACAAACGTTCAAAACCTTCCAATTCATACAAAAAGCTCATTTATATTACTGTCATCAGACCCATCTGGACATATGGAATCGAGCTTTGGGGCTCTACTAAGCCATCTATTTCCTCCCGCATCAAATCCTTACAATCCAAAATCGTTCGCAAAATGCTCCTTATTTCGTCACAAATAAAATCATCCATAACGACCTTAACATCTCATTTGTTGCAGACCTTTCTCCTACCAGATATACCACATTTAATTCCAAACTCCCAACCCATATAAACCCTCTTGTCCGCAACCTATCAACCTCACATATTCCTGACAACCCTCCGAGGCGATTGATAAGAAGATGGCCTCGGGATCTACTTACTTAAATAAACATCGAAGTACTACCGCTGGGTAGTTTCTTCACAAGCCTTTTACGACTTTTATTATAATTCATCACGTTTACTTATTGTAATTATGTAATATACATTTGTAAAATTCAATAAAATATAAATAGAAAAAAAAAAATAAATAAATAAATTCAAGACAGTCTCACTTAAATTCATTAAAAACATTGACTTGGAATCACTGACTAAAGATGGGCAGCGTAGGTAATTCTCTTCTTTTGACTAAAATTTTATGTTTTTATTATAATTAATATTATTTACTTTATTTATTATGTTATATTACTGTTTTATTTTATTTGTAATACTTATTTATTATTATTTATTTTGTTATATTACAGTATTATTTTATTTGTAATACTATTTTGTAAGAATTGTTAAATCTAATACTATCATTTGTAAATTAACATAATCATATTATCATGTAGTATACCATTAAGGTATGGAACATGATGTTATGTATGTGGGATTGCCATGTAAGGGAAAAAATATAGGTATATATATATATTATATACATATATACACATATATAAGCATATAAAGGGACTACGTTATTTCGAAACAACATAGACTCACTACTTTTCCGTGCATCATACAGTGACACAATTAGAGGAACTGTCGTGCCAAAGTAGACATTTCAGAACTAGTGACATTGCCATTCTCACGGAACCTGTTCCCAACCAATGGGCCATCCACGCCTGTAACTGCTTCTTCCTTATAGACATTTATAGCATACAAGGAGAGGAACCACGTGTGTACGATAGTTTATCACGGGATTTCTACTTTCACTTACATATATACGAAATATAATGTAATAATAATAATAAATAATAATAATAATGTAATTGCAATTTTTTGAATTCACGGAAATACACGTTCTAAGATTCTCTTTTTCCAAATGACCAAGTTCCTTAAAAAGACCTGATCTAACTAAAAAAAACAAATAAATGTTGAATACGAAAGTAATTAAATAGATTATCACATTAAAAAACGCTGCAAATTATTACAAAATGGTTTATTATTTCAAAATAACAATATTACGGTATAACTTTTTATAAAGTCGTTGGTAGGCAATGAAGTAATATGAAAAGCAAAAAATAATTTAAAAGAAAATAGCATATCACTACTGCTATTTCAATACGCTATATCTCTCCTAGTACTTAACCAATTTCAATTATTCATTTTTCATTTTGGAATTTATTTATTTGTTAATTAGGACAAATGAATTTTTTTTTTATTATTTATTCAAATTCTGCGCATCTTGAAACGTAACTAAACATAATTAGTTGGTTATTCATTAAACGGCACTTTATGCTACTATGGCTAATCGGACGATGTGGAAGTCGTAAATTTTGCATAACCATGTTTTATTATCCTAATTATTTAATTGCGTACATTGCACAGGCTCGGGACCATTTTACCCTCCAACGGACGGAATAACAAAGCATGTTTTGGCGAAAAACCCTAAGAACACCTTACCGGTTCTAACTTGTGGTGACTGTTATATCAAAAGCTGTTATACACTACAGCTGAACCCAGGCTATAAACTTATATCATTGCATCAATACTTTTTGAAAATTAAGAAAAAAAACTTAATATCATAAATGCAATTATTTTGAATAATGTTAGAGCTAAAATTAAATGAGCCTGTTCAGATTTAAACACTCTTGAAAGAAATTAAAAAATAAAATAAACATAAAACATATTAAAAAAAAAACTTATATAAACAAACACAAAAGAAAACTCGGAGACCGACCTTAAAAGATGAGATACTCTCGAAGATTTAGGGCACACTGAAGCTGTAAGTATAGGAAGGGATTAGAGCATTGACCGTGTCAGCTTGGGCGCAAATAAACACCACCTTTAGCTTGAGCACTTTCCCATTTCTAACTTACTATAAAGTATTCTAAATATAATTTTTATTGATTAATTATTATTATTAATTTAATATTATTTTTATGGATTAAAAAAAATTATTAAATGGATTTAAAAAAAAAAAAAAAAAAAAAAAAAAAATATATATATATATATATATATATATATATATATATATATATATATATATATATATATAATGATACAGCGATTCTTCAATTCCGTGAGCTCCTATTGAACACATAAGCTTAAGTGATTATTGCATCTAATTTTATATTGTTATACTCGTATTATTTAATCTACCAAATCATAATAATAATAATAGGCTTACGGAACCCAAAGGTTCGATGCCGATACCAGCAAACTCTGACTGCACAGAGTCGTCAAATGTTCACCGTTCAAGCCCAATCCCCAGAGATCAGCCTGAACGCAATCCTCCCACCGACGCTTCGACCTACCTTTCGGACGCCTACCAGTCGGATTAGCGAATACCAACTTCCTCAGAATCCGTTCCTCAGCGAGCCCAACAACTTTACTCACCCATTTGAGTCTCCGCGATAATATCAACTCAATTATATTTACAGGGTACATGCTCCGCAATTCCACGTTGTGCAGCCTTCTAAACTCCCCAGTGCCCTCATCTCTCTTCGGACTAAATATTTTACGCAGTACCTTTTTTTCGAAAACCTTAGGCCGTTGTTCAGTCTTCAAAGTAAGCGACCACGTTTCACATCCCTAAAGAACGGTCGGAAGAATTATAGTTTGATAAATTCTTACCTTTATGTTTTTAGACAGAAGCCACGAGCTAAGTAATTTAGTAACTGAATAATACAACGCATTTCCCACCTTTAACCGGGACTTTATTTCTTCCTGGATTTCATTTCTTCTTTTTATCATTGAACCTAAATACTTGAATTTCTCTACGTGTTCAAAAGTATGCCCTGATATATCAATATCACCAAGATCGCCACTGTTTCTGCTACTAATCATATATTTCGTCTTATCGGTATTTAATCTACCAATACATATGTTTCCAAAAAACTTAATAAAATTCTTTAACCCTGTTTGTGTTGGACGACGATATATCTTCGTGCGTGTAATAGCGACTTTATTCTTCGCATTGCGAGAAAACTTTATCTGTAAATAAATTTGTAAATGATCTAATTTGATTGTAAATGATCAAATTTCGTTGACAAAGAATTTGTAAACCGGTTTGGGTCTGACATTTTACACATTCTATACCGGGGTGTGCTGTTTAATCTGGCGCGATAAGATGGACACTCGTCATCAGCAATCTTCTAGGACCAAAGTCAAACTGTATATAATGGATAGAACTTAGTTTTTATATTTTTTATAATTGTGTTATTTATATTATTTTCAGTTACTATTGGATAATCATTATTCTCCATTTGGTCCCGAATACGTGTCATTTTTAAGCATGTATCATTTGTAGTTTGGTTTTTATGAGCGTTTTTTCAAATCGCTGCATAATTGTCAAAAATTCGGCCGGTTTCTTCGCATAGGCACTCCTTTTTCGTCCCGCACTAAAAGTGTTAAACTATTTTCATCTTTAACTTTATTTAGACAATGGAGGTAAGTGAAAGTCGTAGGGGTTACCCACAGCATAGTAGCTTTCTATGCAAAAGGTCGCGGGTTCAAACCTGCAGGTGGCCCTACGATTTTTTAATGGGAGTAAAAAATTCTTAGTTATGCCGTACTTCAGAGGGGACGTCAAAAGGTGGTCCCGATCCTGTGCGATGTCAGTTACATATAAAAGATCCCCATCCTTATAAAACCTGGATAGGCAAAATTTAGGACTCTCTCTGTTGCATCGTCCGATTAGCATAGTAGCATAAAATGGCGTTATATGAATAAACAAACAAGTGAAAGTGGTAGGTCACACACACCAGATTTTTTTTATTCAATATGTCCTAAACACGGAAGATCTCATTTAATTATTAAGGTTGATTTAGGGCTGATGGAATCAATGGAATCAATGGAATACTGATTGATCAGTATTAATGGAAGAATTCTTCAGCCCTAAATCAACCTTAATAACAGATTTTTTTTTTTTTTTACCTAAGATATATAAACTGTTATATCGATGTGTAATATACCGCCGGAAAGCTAAAGATTTGAGAAAACATGTCATCTTATTTACTTAAGTTGTAAAAGAAAATATAAAGTGATGAAAAGCGGATAAAATTAAACTGAATGTAATTCTTTAACCTTTTTTCAACTCTAGATTTATTTTAAATATGTTAAATTTATAAAACAACGGAGGTAAGTTAAAGTCGTATGCGCGCGCACAAGATTTTTAAAAAAATCTTTGCTCTTTGCTATTGCGACTAGAAATTGGAAAATAGTTATTGGGTTGTCTGGAAAGTTCGTAGAGAAAAATTAAAATTAATGAACAGCTCAAAGTTTCTTTATTAAATCTACAAAACACCTGGGACCTTGCGTTGTCTTGGTGGAATAGCACTCCTTTCCGTTTTGCCAACTCTGGCCGTTTCTCTTCAATTGCTGCCTTCAATCGATCTAACTGGGCGCAGTAAAAGTCCGTATTTACAGTTTAGTTTTCTGGAAGGAGCTCAAAATGTATGGCCCCTTCCAATCCCACCAATTACTGAGCATCATCTTTCTTGGATGCAAGCCGGCCTTTGAGGTTGCGAGCGGCGTCGTTCCAGGCAATCCCAAGATTTTTCTCGGCTGGTGTTGATGTAGAAAATCTATTTTTCGTCACCAGTAACAGCCCGTTTAATAGAAATTTCCACTTTTTTTTCAGCAGTAAATTACAACATGAAATCCTTTCAACAAGGTTCCTTTCACTGAGGTGATAGGGAACCCCAACAGACGTACCCGGCCATCTTTAGATGATAAAAAACGGTCGATTTACAGGCTCATAACTCCGCAGCTTTCTCACAGACAGTAATTCGTGGATTGTTTGCTATGACCGCCAAAATTTCCTCGATGTCAAGAGTTGAACTTCGGACGGCCCGGAGTTGGTCTTCCAAATTGAAATCTCCTGATCTAAACCGTGAAAACCACTTTTAAACCGTGCTAACAGCAATTGATTCGTTTTTCCCTTTTTTAAAAAAAGAACAGCACAAAATACTGAAAATGAACCGAACCGTCGCCCATGTTCGTTTGCAATAAACTACACTACTGAGCCTTAACAAAGGCTAATTCAGTGTGAAAACATAATTAACTCCATGAGGATTAAAGGCTAATAAATAAACATTAACTTTGTGATTCATTGTTAGTAGAAAAAATAAAAGCTAAATTTAATTTTAAAAATCTCTACGAACGTTTCGTACCCGACGTTCAACCCAATAGATGTTGATAATAAATAAATTTTTACGCCTTTAATATCAAATGAATATATTAATAAAGTTTTACTTTAAATAAAAATAGTGTTAAATTAATTGACAATAATTAATCTGTATATTATTTTTATTAAAGCAACAGAGACGATACACATAATACCCTAGTGGGTTTATAATGGAAATGCGAGACGCCTGAGTCAGTTTGAGAACACCTGTTGGAACAGCACTAATGAACACCGCAAGGTATATTATATCTCATACAATATGTAATATGTATCCAGTTTGATTTAATTTACTTCTTAATTCTTAATGATTAAACAATGAAGTTGTCATAATACAATAAATTGTTCGGAAGAAAAATCTGGTGCGCACAACAAACGACTTTTTCTAACCTTCGTTGTTTAAATCAATTTAAGAATTTTCTAAAAACAGTTAGGAATGACAAAATTTTGAAGTATTATATAAATTGAAATTCGATAAAAACTTTCATTAAATAATCTATTATATTATTGTCAAATCAATCCGTTAGTTGTAACGGTTTGTAAGCACTCTTTATTAACTTTTACAAGTTTACAAGTGTAAGATAATATTTTTTTTCAAAAATGTTATGCTTTCCATCGGTATATTATATATCCTATATTGCTGTTTTTTAGTTCAAAAATATAAAAATTACATTAAAAACAAGTATTTTCGGTGTTTTATTCTTTAGCTGGATAACAAATTCGTTCAAGTTACATATTTACACTTTTTTTTTTTTATCGATAGTTAGTTAATAGATATGGTTAGTTTTTCCTCATATACAAAATTAAAGGTAGTTTAGAGAAAGAATTTAAAAAAAAAACAACGGCATTTAATCCCTGACAGACTATTTTAATGAGAACGGAATTAATGCGGAACTATGCTAAACCAGAAGGTCTAGGTGTCCTCGGAGGATCATCAGGGATTGTACAGGTAGCAATGTTGGAAACTAGTGGATTAGAGTGGGAATGGAGTTTGTAAGGAAAGGAGATATCTAGGGAACAGTTAGTTATTTATGAATAAGTTGATTCGAGACAAAATAAGGAGCATTGAGGATTTTTCGAAGGGTTTTGGGTTGCAATGATTGGATACGGGAAAAATTTGATGGTTTAGTAGAGCCTCTAATCTTTACTCTGTAAGTCATGTAGATGAGTCTTTTGAAGTTAAGTGGAAGGTTTGAGCGTTTTTTCAGTAAGTGTTTGAAGTAGTCGAAAACGTCCGACAGTTTCTCGTCGTTCCAGCCTTGTGTGAGGATTCGAAGTAAGACGTTTGTACAGATGGAGTCCTAGGTATCGGATCTGATCGACTGGGACTAGTGGAGTGTTATTGAATAATACTGTATGGCAGGACATCATAGGTTTACGACGAAGGTAAAGGTTATTTGGTGAGATTTATTGGAATTTATTTTTATCCGCCAATACTGTCACCATATTTCAAGTTCTCTGATGTAGGATTGAAGGGTTTGAGAGGCAATAGTTCGATCATTATTGACTGATAACACACAAGTGTGTGTATAGAAGGATGGGTTGGGATATCAGCTGTAAAGAATGGGTCCAAGAATACTGCCCAGAAGAAAAATTAATTTTTAGGTTAATAAAATGTTAAAAATTATCTGAAAGAATATGTTGGCTGTGATGGGTGGACTTAAAAACCGATAGTTGTACTTTATGGTATAATAGATTGATAAAGGACATTTTTCTATCGAAACTCAACTTAATTAATTATTCCACCTTTGGTATATTACTTGCAATAGTGAACTATTGTAATCCACTCATTCAATAATCCAGTTATTTTTGAAGAAAAGGATAATAAATATTTGTTTCTTTTAACCAAGAAACCGCGAATAATTTTTAAAAATATGAAACATTAACAATTGAAATTTCACCCATAAATACATAACCTATAACTCAGCTTTTTTTTAAGATAGAAAAAAAATTGTATTTGGTTTTAGGATCAGGACACCCCGACGAATAAAATAAAAAAGTAAAGGAAAAAATGAAATATTTCCTATATATATATACGCTTGTAACTCCGTGTTTTTCGAAGATAGAGTAAAATATCTACAGTGTTACGAAATCATTACAGGGATATTAATTCTAAAACGAACAGAAAAAAAACTTGAGATTTCACCTATATATGCGTCCTTAACTAAGTTTTTTTTAAAGATAAATAAATACTAAAAAATTTTAAAGAAAAAAAAAGTTAATCGAAAAGTTTAATCTTTAGCTGTAAGTGCTTTTCGATATAGAATTCAATTTTCTGCAAAACGAAAAAAGAATCATTAAAATAGGTTAAACAATTGCAGAGCTATATCATTTTGAAATTAGTAATGGAGATTGATTGCTTTTCATATTAGCTAATTGTCTTTTAACAGCTATACAAACAGTTATACCCTAATATAGTTATTTGGAAATAATAAACCATTGTGTAATAATTTGCAACGTTTTTCATCTCTGTATTTAAAAATTCTTAAATTAATTTCATAAACGGAGGTAACTAAAAGTCGTGTGTTGCGTGCGCCAAATTTTTTTTCTTAGATTTAAAAGATTTTAGCGTTTTTCAAGTAAGGGTTTTACGTTCAGATTCTTCTGTGAGAGAATATAATTTTAAGTCGGTGTGACCTTTCTCCCACTGATGACCTTATCATCAATGTCTTTCTCGCCGCCCCTTAGAAAACCACCCCCTTAAATATTTAAAGTGATCAAATAGTGAGGAGTATCTGTTATTACTAAGGCTGTCTTTTTCAAAATATTTTCAAGATAATTCAATTTGAATCACCGGTAATATTTGTACAGAGGTAGTGCAGAGGAGAGCGGGGCTAGTTGAACATAGGGGCAAGTTGGGCATTTGAAATATCTCGCAAACTATTTACCGTACGCATAGGCATCTTATGGATATTATCAGAAAAAGTGGTCGGAGGAATAAGCACTACGCGATCGCTAGTGGTGGATTGATAAGTGAAGCGCTTGTGTTTTTTGTTTATTTTGTGACCAAAAAGTAAAAACGTCGTTCATTACAAGTTTTCGTCTGTATCAATCAATTTTTATCTATTTTTAATCAGGTAAGTGTTAATCTTTCAAAGAATTATTGTACTTTTGATATGTGGAGTTGTTCTGGGTATAATTCTTATGATTTTTTTAAAACCTCGCTTTTAAATTTCTAGGTTAGGTTATAGTTGCTCAACTTTACGTTGATGTTTTGCTTACTATATTTTCAATTTAATTATCCGAAGAAAATTACTTCGAGTTTTGTTATTCTATCACTAACACTACATAAACTTACATTAATTTTTATTTTTGTCAATCGCAACAGTGACAAGGATCATTAAGTTCAAAAGATATAATTAATATTTTTTAAAGATATAAGCTATATGAGTAATAATATAAACATTTAAGTCTGATTTTAAATATCAAGGCTGAATCTAATATTGAAGTTAATCTTAAGATACGTTAATGTTTTATTTATTCTAGTTATGGTTAATTATTCGAAGAAAATTACTTTAAATTTTGTCGTTCTGTCATTAAAAGACGATTGTTAAGGGAACACGGCCCTTTACCCATTTTATGATATAGCATATTGCATAAAGTAATACAACCAAGCGCACACAGGGCCATCTGGCGGCATATACAGGTACTCGGACTGAGACCAGAATGCTCTGCGAGCAAGAGCAGTGAACAGATTGCAAGAACCCCAAGAAAAAAATGGGTAAAGGGCCGTGTTCCCTTAACAACGATAAATAAAGAGCTGATTCTTAAACACATATTTTACTTTATTTCTAGTCGAAATTGAACCCAAGGTTAGACATTCTTAGTGCTCAACTTGCCCCATACTCTTGTTCAACTTACCTCATCTATGTGGTACATTGAAGCTAACTTGACTTCCTGGATTTAAATAGCTCTTAAATTCGACATCTTACAAACAATTACTATGGACACTTCTGCTAAGGGATATATTAGGAATCCATCAAGCCGCTTAAAAACTCTTTGAGGAGCTATATCCGTTCAAGTGAACAATTGCTCAACTAGACCTGCACTACCCTTTTAAAAATTAGTTAATAATATACTTAATACTAAACTACTTTCAAGTATATCTGTTGTTGAAAATCAATTTAAGAACTTTTAAATAAATTTAGAGTCAAAAACAGGTTAAAGAATTTTATTGAGTTTTGACCTAAACATGTTATCCTTATATATACTACTATCATCTATTATACTATTATCTATAACAATCACTTGCAAGGAGAGAAACCCAAATGTTTTTTACCTTTTTCGATGATTTTTTAAAAAGTAAAACTAAACATTAAACCATTAGACTCTGCAAAACATTATAAGCCAACGCTCCCCAGGAGTCGCGTAAAAAAATCGGAAAGTTTGAGCGCGAAAAACACATTTTATTTAATATTTCTGGTTCTAACGAAGGCAGAAAAATAAGGTGAGTGTCAAAATTTCATCATATTGTGAGTTTCTTCATAAGACATTTTAATGCACATAAGTGTAAATTAGCCCATTTACTTATTGCATTTATTATAAGAACAGTTGTAAATATCAATAAAATGTTTTAAAAAAAATTCTTTATCAAATTCCTTCAAGTTGTATATTTATCCGTTCTTCATCAATCTATTACTGTTCTTCTGCTCACTGAAAAAAAAATCCTCTTTTATCCTTCGGTTGGTTATCAAATGTTTAATTTCGTACTGATATTACAAGTTAATACAAAATTGTTAATGTTGTTGTTGATGAAAACGTACAAAATCGTATCAAGTAACTCTTCTGTTTTCCTAATATTGTTGAAAAAGTTTCTGTACCGTCTCAAGCATTTAACTCATCGTTTTCGGGATAAACTTATACACACTGACCTTTTTCCGGGACTTGGACATTTCACTAAGGAGACGTTAAAACGTGTTTTTTTTTTGGTCATTTTTCGTGGTCATAGATTGATTACCTTTTAGCGTGTTGCTAATAATTTAATAACGTACACAGTTTCACACAAACAACAATTTATTTAATACAAGTATAACCTCAGATCTTTTTTTCCAACCGCCAAAATCCACCATATGTTTCTATCAATTGATAACAATTATCAAAAATACTATATCATTCTGAGGAAGGTAATAGTTGGTTTGCTAAAATAAATTTATAATTAGAACAATAATAGTAAGAAAAATAATGAATAATTAAACTGAAGACAATAATTGAAAATTTGGAGATATTAAATTTATATAAAAATCAATGCTGCATTACATTAGCAAACCAACTTTACCCAACCGCTTCGGCGTCATGTGACACCGCTGCTACATCATCTCCCTCCAATGACTTCGTCGCAGAAGCGCAGAGGAAGCTTCAGGATACGTCCACGACGTGTCCGTTGCTCCGTAGGGGCTTGGTCTTCCTGTTCTTCTAAGTCGGAGTCATTTAACGCTGGTGCATCCGAGGTAGCAGTTGTTGCTTGTGGTTGTGAGTTGCTACTACCAGAGCCTTCATCGTCCTGCAACAGATACGCTGGTTTCAGTCTGTCAATAGTGACTGTTCGTGGTCCTGAAGGCAGCTGCACGGAAAAGGTCTTCTCACTTCTGCTGAGAACTTGGTGTGGACCGGTGTAAGGGGGTGTCAACGGTTTATTTACTTTGTCATCCCTCATAAAAACATGAGTGCAGGTTTGAAGGTCTCGATGCACAAATGTCTTGGCTGTCGAAGACCTGTGTATCGCTGGCCTTAACTGTACCATATGCTCTCTAAGGTTTTGTACAAAACTCTCGGTGCTCGGAGTTTGCCTGGACTGTACTATGAGTTCGCCTGGTAGCCGGAGGGGTTGGCCGTATGTCATTTCGGCTGCACTAGTAGCATTGTCATCACGGAGTGATGAGCGCAGGCCGAGAAGTACCATAGGCAGCTTGGTCGTCCAGTGATTCCCATCCAGTTGTGCTGTGAGGGCCGTCTTCAGAGTGCGATGCCAGCGTTCGACACATCCATTCGCCTGGGGATGGTATGAGGTAGTCCTTATACGCTGGAATCCTAGAGCCTTAGATAACTCGAGGAACAGATTGGACTCAAACTGTCGCCCTTGATCTGTGGTGATCCTAGCGGGTACTCCGAAGCGTGTAATCCACGAGAAACACAAAGCTTTAGCGCAGGTGGTTGCAGAGATATCTTCGATAGGTTGTGCTTCCGGCCATCTAGTGTATCTATCGACTATGGTCAAGCAATATCTCATACCATCTGAAGAAGGAAGAGGTCCTATAATATCCATGTGGATATGTTCAAACCGACCTACTAATGGAAACATTCCAGGTGGTGCTATTGTATGGCGTTGCACCTTGGATCGCTGGCAGGCGATGCAGGCTCGAGACCACTTCCCAATATCTATGTTCTGGTTAGGCCAAAAATATCGCTGTTTCACTAGTCTACGTGAACCGCGAATCCCAGGATGACTCAATCCGTGAAGATGACGAAATGCGGAATGACGAGTACTCTCAGGCAGGTACGGTCGTGCTTTCGACGTCGACATTTCGCAGAGGATAGGTCTTGCATGGTTAGGAAACTCAATCCATTTAAGTTTCAGGCTGGGATTCTTGAATAGCTCTTGAATGGTCGTATCGTTAGCCTGAGCTTCCGCGATCGCCTCAATTCCATCAGGGCCATGGATCTCTTCCACCCTGGAAAAAGCATCTGCAACATCGTTTTCAGTTCCTGGAATGTGTCGGATGTCGGTGGTAAACTGACTTATATAGTTTACGTGTCTGATACGAAACGGGGTGGAAGTTTCAGGTTTCTGCTGAAACGCGTATGTGAGCGGTTTATGGTCAGTCCATATTACGAAATGTCGCCCCTCGATGTATGGAAGGAAATGTCTTATGGCCTGGTCGATTGCGAGAAGTTCCCTATCGTATGTTGTGTAGTTGCGTTGCGCCGAGGTGAAGTTCCGGGAGAAAAATCCAAGAGGTTTCCAAGTTCCTTCATCCTTCTGTTGGAGAACTGCGCCCATGGCGATACTAGAGGCATCACAAGCCAACACCAACTCAGAGTTCGGCTTGGGATGAGCAAGTATCGCAGCATTAAGAATAGCTTCTCTGCAACTATCGAAGGCCTTGATGCTCGTCTCGTTCCATACGATAGGTGTCTTATCCTTTTTCTTTGCTCCGCACATGTATTTATTCAGAGGACCCTGAAGTTCCGCCGCGTGAGGTATGCATCTCCTGTAGAAATTAACCATCCCAAGAAATCGTCGAAGTTCACTGACGTTCGATGGGCGGGGGTGAGAGATCATAGCAACGGATTCCGCCCCTGCCGTCGCTACATCTAGTTTTCCTGATGCTTATTCGTCGGAGTAGAGGATTTCCAATCGCAGGGTGATCGACATTTAGTAGCCTTGGCACGGAATTTATTCATGATAATAGCAGAGTTGACGACCTTTACTATTACTTCTACTGCGAGGTCCAGTTGAAGAAGTTTCGGGTAAGGTATATTGTTCTCTCCTCATTTCCAGAGCTGCTATTCGCTTCGTAAGTTCTTCTATGGCTGCTAGTAACTTTCCACTCGGATCAGTAGGTCGGAGGTTCTCATCTCAGCTACCTCACAAACTGCAGGATCATAAATCTCTGAAATACGGTCGGCTATATGCCTAAGTTTCGTGAGATCCCGTTGCTCCGTTGTCGCTAGTGCCACCTGCATGTTATCAGGTAGCCCTCTCAGCCAAATCGACTTGAGTAGGTCATCCGATACCATGCTACCCCCTAATCGCTGCAACTCTCTCAAAAAATGCGATGGTTTCCGATCTCCCAGACGCTGGTTCTCTAATAATTTTCGATTCGGACATGCTCAGATTCGCCAAAACTTGCGATTAGTCTTTCCTTTAAAACTTCGTAGGCATTTTCATTAGGTGGAGATCTAACCAAATCTATCACGTCCCTCACGGCATCTCGATCTATTTGTGAAATTACGTATCTGAAACGTGTTAGCGGAGCTTTTATATTGTGGAGAGCAAAAACTGTCTCACATTGAATGAAAAAAATCTCCGGATCGTTCTTATAAAAGATAGGGAGCTGGGCTTTAACAGTTGCGGCCGAAGTAGCTTCAACCTGCTGTGGTGAAAGGACCAAACCTTTATTTCCCTCATTTTCGTCATCTAATGTAAGTAGATCGAATTCTGAATACATTGTTAAAAAGTCAAGTGCTACTTACAGCATGTAGAAAATCTCGTCGGGGTCACCACTTTAGCGTGTTGCTAATAATTTAATAACGTACACAGTTTCACACAAACAACAATTTATTTAATACAAGTATAACCTCAGATCTTTTTTTCCAACCGCCAAAATCCACCATATGTTTCTATCAATTGATAACAATTATCAAAAATACTATATCATTCTGAGGAAGGTAATAGTTGGTTTGCTAAAATAAATTTATAATTAGAACAATAATAGTAAGAAAAATAATGAATAAATTAAACTGAAGACAATAATTGAAAATTTGGAGATATTAAATTATATATAAAAATCAATGCTGCATTACATTAGCAAACCAACTTTACCCAACCGCTTCGGCGTCATGTGACACCGCTGCTACAACCTTGATGGTAGTATGCAGTTACCTATTTACCTCCTGACACGCGATATGATCCTGCAACAACTCATGTTTTCCCTAGCTTGCTTTGAAACTACGCATGCTGGAACTCAATGTTGTTATTAGCCCTGATTGGTTTCTGATGTTTGATTGCTGCTAGACTGCTGTTTGTCCTTTTGCATCGTGACAACATTCCTTTCCACGTAATAATTGCGATTCAAGTTTGTAGAAGCTTACGTAGAAATTAACAATAATGTTATGTTATTAGTATAACTGGTCACCACATGTTACTATTATTATTATTATTTGACAACAAGTAAATATACAAATGCCTTTAGGCATATATTGTAACACTGATGGCCATTACGAAAAACCTCCTTCAGGATTCTTATGAATTCGTGGAGCGAAGAAACCTCCCAGTGAAGGCACTCCTTGGCGTGGAAGATCTGCTAAAGAAGTAGGTCTCTGCTCCAGAGGCGTTTCAGTCTCCTTGGTGGGTTTTGTGGCAGTGTATCAGCCAGTAATATTTGTACCAGTAGGTTTGGATGTCAAGCGAGTGAGTCATGAAAATGTTTGTAAATATTTTTAATGATATCCGTTACGATTGGTATGTTGAGGTCTTTGTGTAATGATTTATTGGTTACGTAAAAGGGACAGTGAGTGATGAAGCGGAGGAATTTAGATTGAAAGATTTGAATTGTCTGCAAGTGTGATTTTTTGCATGAACCCCACACCTGAGTACCGTACGTCCATATAGGTTTAAGTAACATGTTGTATATGATGATTTTGTTGCTTAGTGATAATTTTGTTTTTATGGTGAAGTAGTCCGTCTAAGTATTGATAGTCGATAATTCAGTCTTTTATGTTACTATTATGACCTCCCTCTTTCTCAAAAAGATATGTTCATATGTTTATGAGCTTACAAAAAAATTATGTTGACATTTACCATTTATTTTATTGCATACTAACTTTTATAAAATTTTGCTCTTTCCATCGTTATATTATACCTACTTATATTTCTGGAATAAACTTGTTAATAACTTTGTTTAAGAAAACTTGTTTTTCCCGCTTAAAGGATAGCTAAATTTCAATGTATTTTACTATTAAACCATGAGAAAAACATTGTCCGAAATAATAGTAAAAACCTGTGTCAAAATCCGTCTTGTGCTTACAAGAAGTAAGCAGAAACTAAAATCAAGGTTTAGGGTCCCCTCATCCAAAATAACTAAGACGCACGAAAACGAAAAGACGCACGGAACTGAAATTCCATATTTAAAACCACTATTCGCCTGCGATGTTTCAGCACCTTTTTCCTAAAAAATGAAATATTTCATATATATATATATATATACGCTTGTAACTTCCGTGTTTTTCGAAGATAGAGTAAAAAATCTGACGAAATATATGATTAGTAGCAGAAACAGTGTCGATCTTGGTGATATTGATGTATCAGGGCAAACATTTGAACACGTAGAGAAATTCAAGTATTTAGGTTCAATTATAAACTAGAAATAATGAAATCCAGGAAGAAATAAAGTCCCGGTTTAAAGGTGGGAAATGCGTGTTATTATTCAGTTGCTAAGTTACTTAGCTCGCGGCTTCTATCTAAAAACTAAAAGGTTAGAATTTATAAAACTATTATTCTTCCGACGGTTTCTTTACGGATGTGAAACGTGACTGCTTACTCTGAAGGATAAACAACGGCTCAAGGTTTTCGAAAATAAGGTACTTCGTAAAATATTTGGTTTGAAGAGGGCCTCATCTCTCATGGGGCGAGTAAAGTTGTTGGACTCGGGAGGGAACAATTTCCCAGAAAGTTGGTATTCGTGATCCGACTGTTAGGCGGGCCGAAGGTAGGGGCCAAAACGTCGTTGGGAGGGTTTCGTTTGGCTGATCTATAGGCTTGGGCTTGAACGGTGGAAAATTATAAAAAAAGGCATAAAATCCTTTTAAAGTTAATAGTGCATGCAGCGCACCTTCATCGTCCTGCAACAGGTACGTGGTTTTCAGTCTGTCAATCGTGACTGTTCGTGGTCTGAAGGCAGCTGCACGGAAAAGGTCTTCTACTTTGTGAGAAATTGGTGTGGACCGGTTTTAGTCAAGGATGGGTTTGTAAACGGTTTATTTAACTTTGTCATCCTTCATAAAAAAACATGAGTGGCAGGTTTGAAGGGGTCTCGATGCAACAAATGTCTTGGCTGTCGAAGACCTGTGTATCGCTGGCTTAACTGTACCATACTGCTCTTAAGGTTTTATGTACAAAACTCTCGGTGCTCGGGTTTGTGCCAGGATGTACTATGAGTTCGCTGGTAGCGGAGGGTTTGGCGTATGTCATTTCGGCGTGCCACTCGTGCATTGTCATCACGGAGTGATGAGCGCAGGCCGAGAGAGTACCAATAGGCAGCTTGGGGTCGTCCCGTTGATTCCCATCAGTTGTGCTGTGAGGGCCGTCTTCAGAGTGCGATGCCAGCGTTCGACACTCCATTCGCCTGGGGATGGTTCAGGAGGTAGTCGCTTATAACGCTGGGAATCTAGTGCCTTAGATAACTCGGGGAAAACAGATTGGACTCAAACTGTCGCCCTTGATCTGTGGTGATCCTAGCGGGGTACTCCGAAGCGTGTAATCCACGTGAAACACAAAGCTTTAGCGCAGGTGGTTGCAGAGATATCTTCGATTGGTTGTGCTTTCGGCCATCTAGTGTATCTATCGACTATGGTCAAGCAATTATCTCATACCATCTGAAGAAGGAAAAGAGGTCCTTATTATCCATGTGATATGTTCAAACCGACTATCATGGAAACTTCCAGGTGGTGCTATTGTATCGGACGTTGCACCTTGGATAGCTGGCAGGCGATGCACAGGGATCGACGACAATTCCCAATACTCTATGTACTGGTTAGGCAAAATATCGCTGTTTCACTAGTCAACGTGACCGCGAATCCCAGGATGACTCAATCCGTGAAGATGACGAAATGCGGCAATGATGAGTACTCTCAGGCCGGGTACGGTTGTGCTTTCGACGTCGCATTTCGCGGGATAGGTCTTGGATGGTTAGGAAACACAATCCATTTACGTTTCGCTGGGATTCTTGAATAGCTCTTTGTATGGTTCGTATCGTCTAGCCTGAGCTTCGCGATCGCCTCAATTTCCATCAGGGCCATGGATCTCTTCCACCCCTGGAAATAGCAATCTGCAACATCGATTTCAGTTCTGGAATGTGTCGGATGGTGTTCGGTGGTAAACTGGACTTATATTGTTTACGTGTCTGATACGAAACGGGGTGGAAGTTTCAGGTTTCTGCTGAAACGCGTATGTGAGCGGTTTATGGTCAGTCCATATTACGAAATGTGCCCTTCGAATGTATGGAAGGAATGTCTTATGGCTTGACGATTGCGGAAGTTCCCTATCGTTAGTTTGTGTAGTGCGTTGCGCCGAGGTGAAGTTCGGGAGGAAAACTCCAAGAGGTTTCCAAGTTCCTCATCCTTCTGTTGGAAGAACTGCGCATGGCGATACTAGACGGCATCACAAGCCAAACACAACTCAGAGTTCGGGTTGGGATGAGCAAGTATCGCGAGCATTAAGAATAGTTCTCCCCTGCAATAATCGAAGGCCTTTGATGCTCGTTCTGTTCATCCGATAGGGTGTCGTATCCTTTTTCTTGCTACGCCATGTATTTATTCAGAGGACCTGACGTTCCGCGCGTGAGGTATGGCATTCCTGTAGAAATTAACCATCCCAAGAAATCGTCGAAGTTCACTGACGTACGATGGGGCGGGGGTGAGAGATGCATTGCACGGATTCCGCCCCTGCCGTCGCTACAATCTAGTATTTCCTGCTGCTTAATTCGTCGGAGTAGGGATTTTCTCCAATCGAGGGTGTGATCGACATTTAGTAGCCTTAGTGCACGGAATTTATCATGTTATAGCAGAGTTGACGACCTTTACTTTACTTCTAGGTCGGAGGTCCAGTTGAAGAAGTTTCGGGTAAGGGATATTGTTCTCTCCTCATTTCCAGAGCTGCTATTCGCTTCGTAAGTTCTTCTATGGTGCTATAACTTTCCACTCGGATCAGTAGGTCGGGAGGTTCTCATCTCAGCTATCCTCACAACTGGCAGGATCATTAAATCATCTGAAATACGGTCGGCTATATGCCTAAGTTTCGTGAGAGTCCCGTTGCTCCGTTGTGCTAGTGCACCTGCTTGTTATCAAGCGTAGCCCTCTCTCAGCCAAAATCGACTTGAGTAGGGTCATCCGATACCATGCTACCCCCTATATCAGCTGCAACTCTCCAAAAAATGCGATGGTTCGATCTCCAGTCGCTGGTTCTTAATAATTTTCGGATTCGGACATGCTTCCAGATTCGCCAAAACTTGCGATTAGTCCTTTCCTTTAAAACTTCGTAGGCATTTTCATTAGGTGGAGATCTAACCAAAATTTTCACGTCCTCACGGCAATCTCGATCTTATTTGTGAAAATTACGTATCTGAAAGCCGTGTTTAGCGGGAGCTTTTTATCTTGTGGAGAGCAAAAATGTCTACATTGAATTGAAAAAAATCTCCGGATTCGTTCTTATAAAAGATAGGGGAGCTGGGCTTTAACAGTTGGCGGCGAAGTAGCTTCAACTTGCTGTGGTTGAAAGGGACCAAACTTTATTTCCCTCATTTTGTCATCTAATGTAAGTAGATCGAATTCTGATACCTCATTGTTAAAAAGTTCAAGTGCTTCTTACGATGTAGAAATCTCGTCGGGGTCACCACTTTAGCGTGTTGCTAATAATTTAATAACGTAACAGTTTCACACAAACAACAATATATTTATACAAGCTATAACCTCAGATCTTTTTTTCCAGAACCGCCAAAATCCACATATGTTTCTATCAATTTGATAACAAATTATCAAACTAGCTATATCATTCTGAGGAAGGTAATAGTTGGTTTGCTAAAATAAATTTATAATGTTAGAACAATAAAATATTAGTAAGAAAAATAATGAGTAATTAAACTGTAGGACAATAATTTGAAAATTTGGAGATAATTAATTTTTATATAAAAATCAATGCTGCATTACATTAGCAAACCATCTTTTACCCAACCCGCTTCGGCGTCTGTGAACCGCTGGCTTACACCTTGCTGGAAGTATGCATTAACTATTTACCTCCTGACACGCGATATGATCCTGCAACAAACTCATGTTTTCCTCGCTGCTTTGAAATACGCATGCTGTTGAACTCAATGTTGTTATTGCTGATTGGTTTCTGATGTTTGATTGCTGCTAGACTTGTGTTTGGCCTTTTGACATCGTGAACACATTCCTTTCCACGTAATAATTGCGATTTACGATTCAAAAGTTTGTAGAAAGCTTACGTAGAAATTAAAATACTGTTATGTTATTTAGTATAACTGGTCACCACATGTTACTATTATTTAAATTATTATTTGACAACAAGTAATATACAAATGCCTTGAGGCCTTATATTGTAAACACTGCTGGCCATTACGAAAAACCTCCTTCAGGATTTTTATGAATTCGTGAGCGAAGAACCTCCCAGTGAAGGCACTCCTTGGCGTGGAAGATCCTGCTAAAGACCACCGAGTAGGTACTCTGCCTCGAGGCGTTTCAGTCTCCTTGGTGGGTTTTGTTGGCAGTGTATCAGCCAGTATATTTGTACAGTAGGTTTGGATGACAAGCGAGTGAGTCATGAAATGTTTGTAATTATTTTTTAATGTATCCGTTACGATTGTATGTTGAGGTCTTTGTGTAATGATTTATTGGTTACGTAAAATAAGGGACAGTGAGTGATGAAGCGGAGGAATTAGATTGAAAGATTTGAATTGTCTTGCAGTGTGATTTTTTGCATGAACCCACACCTGAGTACAGTACGTCCATATAGGTTTAAGTAACATGATGTATATGATGATTTTGTTGCTTAGTGATACATTTGTTTTTTCTGGTGAAGTAGTCGTCTATAGTATTGATAGTCGATAATTCAGTCTTTTATGCTTTATATTATGACCTCCTCTTCTCAAAAAGATAGGTTCAATTTGTTTATGAGCTTACAAAAAAATTATGTTGACATTTTCCATGTATTCTTATTGCATACTCTCTATTATAAATTTTGCTCTTTCCATCGGATATTATACTACTTATATTTCTGGAAATAAATTGTTAATAACTTTGTTTAAGGAAAACTTGTTTTTCCCGCTTAAAGGATCGTAAATTTCAATGTATTTTCTATTAAACCATGAGAAAAATTGTCCGAAATAATAGTAAACACCTGTGTCAAAATCCGTTCTTGTGCTTTACAAGGAAGTAAGCAGAAACTAAAATCAAGGTTTAGGGTCCCTCACTTCCCAAATAATAGACCGCACGAAAACGAAAAGACGCACGGAACTGAACATTCCAATTTAAAAACCATATTCGCTTGCGATGTTTCAGCCCTTTTTCTAAAAAATGAAAATATTTCTATATATATATATATATACGCTTTGTAAACTCCGTTTTTTTCGAAGGATAGAGTAAAAAAAAATCTGACGAATATATGATTAGTTGCAGAACAGTGTCGATCTTGGTGATATTGATGTATCAGGGCAAAATTGAACACGTTAGAGAAATTCAAGTATTTAGGTTCACTTATAACTGAAATAATGAATCCAGGAAGAAATAAAGTCCCGTTAAAGGTGGGAAATGCGTGTTATTAGTCTGTTGATAAGTTACTTTAGTCGGCGGCTTCTATCTAAAAATACTAAAAGGTTAGAATTTATAAAACTATTATTCTTCCGACGGTTCTTTACGGATGTGAAACGTGGACTGCTTACTCTGGAAGGATAAACAACGGCTCAAGGTTTTCGAAAATAAGGTTTTAAAACTTTCGTAAAATATTTGGTTTGATGAAGAGGGCCTCATTTCTCATGGGCGAGTAAAGTTGTTGGACTCGGTGAGGAACTGGATTCCGAGAAAGTTGGTATTCGCTGATCCGACTGTTAAGGCGTCCGAAAGGTAGGCCAAAGCGTCGTTGGGAGATTGCGGTAAGGGTGATCTATATGGTTGGGCTTGAACGTAAATTATAAATAAAGGCATAAAAGGTCCTTGAAACTGTTAATAGTGCATGGCAGCGCACTAGAAATAATTCCGTAGAATTACCTTCGGGTAATAGAAGGTAAATATCCAGTGATATATTTACATATGTATATTGTAAAATAATAAACCCCGAGGTGTGTAAAAAAAATGAATTCTTCAAAACTCGCATGGAGATAAATTTAATAAACTCGATGACTTTTTATTAATATTTTGACTTGAGAACCATAAAAAATATACTTCTTTTGAAATTCAGCTAATTTAATTTATAAAATAAACTAAAGTATGAGAATTAAAGAACAAGAGTTAAATATAGACGCAATAGAAGGTTAAATACACCAAGGAAACGACATTTTTTTATTCGGATTTCTTTTTTTATACCGGATACATGTGAATATCCCCTTAAAAATTCCTTAAAAAGCCCTCATGCTAACGGATAATCCTGATTATTTGCTACTTATTTCTAAGACCCCCTTCCTTTTATGATACTTATCCTTTTTGGTTAACAAGTCAGAAGTTATTAGTTAATTAATTATTTGAGAATTAAGATGAGTAAATTGTTAATAGAATATTTTAGCTTACTATTCGCCGTGACTAAAAAATATTACTCTATTGGGTTGTGTCACATAAAATTGTCCGTTTTCAAGGTAAAGGATTTTTATAAAACTACGATAAGAAAACGAGGATAATTTTATTCGAAGTATTTCCTCATTTTCTACACATTTTTCCAACGTGCCCCTACTTTTTTATCTGAACTGAAAAAACTATGAGCTTTGTAGGGAAACAAATCTGAAAAAGCACTTTTCACTTGTCATCGTTTTCAAAACGTTTTACTTTGACGAAGTTTGTTCTGAATTCCTGAACGGGTGGTAAAATCTGTTGGGGACAAGTCGGCGGAGAATATGGGGGTGAGGAAGAATTCGTAGCCCAGTTCTTTAAGTTTTGCGCGGTATGTTTTGAAACATGCCGCTCGGTGAGATCATGAGGTACCCGTGCATCGAGCTTTTTTACTTTCCCAATACACTTAAATGTCTGGAAACGGTAGATGCACTTGCATTTAATTGGCTGAGAGTCCTTTAATTGTTTGGTCTTTCCTCGGGGCACGTTTCCAAGGCGTTATCCTACTGAAAACTTAGCAAAACAACGGCGAATGGTTCCGTTCATTACACTCCCTTTCCCAAACGCTTGCAAATATTTCTAGCGGCCCTCAGCTGCTGAATAACACGGAGTGTAATCTGTCGTACAAAAATATAACTCGAAAAAAAAATCGGTGTTTCCATGTTTCATATTCTGGAGGTTTACTAAAAGTAAGGTAATTGATTGGAAGCTAATGTTTATAATACAAAGGTTAGAGGCATTAGTAATGTTTACTTTACATATGTACACATTCGGAAGAAAAACAACGGAGACCTGCAAAATCCTTTTATGTATTTAAGATACTATAAAAACGGACATTTCATGTGAAAAACCAATATTTTAATAGTTACTTCTTCATCGTCCTGCAACAGATACGCTGGTTTCAGTCTGTCAATAGTGACTGTTCGTGGTCCTGAAGGCAGCTGCACGGAAAAGGTCTTCTCACTTCTGCTGAGAACTTGGTGTGGACCGGTGTAAGGGGGTGTCAACGGTTTATTTACTTTGTCATCCCTCATAAAAACATGAGTGCAGGTTTGAAGGTCTCGATGCACAAATGTCTTGGCTGTCGAAGACCTGTGTATCGCTGGCCTTAACTGTACCATATGCTCTCTAAGGTTTTGTACAAAACTCTCGGTGCTCGGAGTTTGCCTGGACTGTACTATGAGTTCGCCTGGTAGCCGGAGGGGTTGGCCGTATGTCATTTCGGCTGCACTAGTAGCATTGTCATCACGGAGTGATGAGCGCAGGCCGAGAAGTACCATAGGCAGCTTGGTCGTCCAGTGATTCCCATCCAGTTGTGCTGTGAGGGCCGTCTTCAGAGTGCGATGCCAGCGTTCGACACATCCATTCGCCTGGGGATGGTATGAGGTAGTCCTTATACGCTGGAATCCTAGAGCCTTAGATAACTCGAGGAACAGATTGGACTCAAACTGTCGCCCTTGATCTGTGGTGATCCTAGCGGGTACTCCGAAGCGTGTAATCCACGAGAAACACAAAGCTTTAGCGCAGGTGGTTGCAGAGATATCTTCGATAGGTTGTGCTTCCGGCCATCTAGTGTATCTATCGACTATGGTCAAGCAATATCTCATACCATCTGAAGAAGGAAGAGGTCCTATAATATCCATGTGGATATGTTCAAACCGACCTACTAATGGAAACATTCCAGGTGGTGCTATTGTATGGCGTTGCACCTTGGATCGCTGGCAGGCGATGCAGGCTCGAGACCACTTCCCAATATCTATGTTCTGGTTAGGCCAAAAATATCGCTGTTTCACTAGTCTACGTGAACCGCGAATCCCAGGATGACTCAATCCGTGAAGATGACGAAATGCGGAATGACGAGTACTCTCAGGCAGGTACGGTCGTGCTTTCGACGTCGACATTTCGCAGAGGATAGGTCTTGCATGGTTAGGAAACTCAATCCATTTAAGTTTCAGGCTGGGATTCTTGAATAGCTCTTGAATGGTCGTATCGTTAGCCTGAGCTTCCGCGATCGCCTCAATTCCATCAGGGCCATGGATCTCTTCCACCCTGGAAAAAGCATCTGCAACATCGTTTTCAGTTCCTGGAATGTGTCGGATGTCGGTGGTAAACTGACTTATATAGTTTACGTGTCTGATACGAAACGGGGTGGAAGTTTCAGGTTTCTGCTGAAACGCGTATGTGAGCGGTTTATGGTCAGTCCATATTACGAAATGTCGCCCCTCGATGTATGGAAGGAAATGTCTTATGGCCTGGTCGATTGCGAGAAGTTCCCTATCGTATGTTGTGTAGTTGCGTTGCGCCGAGGTGAAGTTCCGGGAGAAAAATCCAAGAGGTTTCCAAGTTCCTTCATCCTTCTGTTGGAGAACTGCGCCCATGGCGATACTAGAGGCATCACAAGCCAACACCAACTCAGAGTTCGGCTTGGGATGAGCAAGTATCGCAGCATTAAGAATAGCTTCTCTGCAACTATCGAAGGCCTTGATGCTCGTCTCGTTCCATACGATAGGTGTCTTATCCTTTTTCTTTGCTCCGCACATGTATTTATTCAGAGGACCCTGAAGTTCCGCCGCGTGAGGTATGCATCTCCTGTAGAAATTAACCATCCCAAGAAATCGTCGAAGTTCACTGACGTTCGATGGGCGGGGGTGAGAGATCATAGCAACGGATTCCGCCCCTGCCGTCGCTACATCTAGTTTTCCTGATGCTTATTCGTCGGAGTAGAGGATTTCCAATCGCAGGGTGATCGACATTTAGTAGCCTTGGCACGGAATTTATCATGATAATAGCAGAGTTGACGACCTTTACTATTACTTCTACTGCGAGGTCCAGTTGAAGAAGTTTCGGGTAAGGTATATTGTTCTCTCCTCATTTCCAGAGCTGCTATTCGCTTCGTAAGTTCTTCTATGGCTGCTAGTAACTTTCCACTCGGATCAGTAGGTCGGGAGGTTCTCATCTCAGCTACCTCACAAACTGCAGGATCATAAATCTCTGAAATACGGTCGGCTATATGCCTAAGTTTCGTGAGATCCCGTTGCTCCGTTGTCGCTAGTGCCACCTGCATGTTATCAGGTAGCCCTCTCAGCCAAATCGACTTGAGTAGGTCATCCGATACCATGCTACCCCCTAATCGCTGCAACTCTCTCAAAAAATGCGATGGTTTCCGATCTCCCAGACGCTGGTTCTCTAATAATTTTCGGATTCGGACATGCTCAGATTCGCCAAAACTTGCGATTAGTCTTTCCTTTAAAACTTCGTAGGCATTTTCATTAGGTGGAGATCTAACCAAATCTATCACGTCCCTCACGGCATCTCGATCTATTTGTGAAATTACGTATCTGAAACGTGTTAGCGGAGCTTTTATATTGTGGAGAGCAAAAACTGTCTCACATTGAATGAAAAAAATCTCCGGATCGTTCTTATAAAAGATAGGGAGCTGGGCTTTAACAGTTGCGGCCGAAGTAGCTTCAACCTGCTGTGGTGAAAGGACCAAACCTTTATTTCCCTCATTTTCGTCATCTAATGTAAGTAGATCGAATTCTGAATACATTGTTAAAAAGTCAAGTGCTACTTACAGCATGTAGAAAATCTCGTCGGGGTCACCACTTTAGCGTGTTGCTAATAATTTAATAACGTACACAGTTTCACACAAACAACAATTTATTTAATACAAGTATAACCTCAGATCTTTTTTTCCAACCGCCAAAATCCACCATATGTTTCTATCAATTGATAACAATTATCAAAAATACTATATCATTCTGAGGAAGGTAATAGTTGGTTTGCTAAAATAAATTTATAATTAGAACAATAATAGTAAGAAAAATAATGAATAATTAAACTGAAGACAATAATTGAAAATTTGGAGATATTAAATTTATATAAAAATCAATGCTGCATTACATTAGCAAACCAACTTTACCCAACCGCTTCGGCGTCATGTGACACCGCTGCTACAACCTTGATGGTAGTATGCAGTTACCTATTTACCTCCTGACACGCGATATGATCCTGCAACAACTCATGTTTTCCTAGCTTGCTTTGAAACTACGCATGCTGGAACTCAATGTTGTTATTAGCCCTGATTGGTTTCTGATGTTTGATTGCTGCTAGACTGCTGTTTGTCCTTTTGCATCGTGACAACATTCCTTTCCACGTAATAATTGCGATTCAAAGTTTGTAGAAGCTTACGTAGAAATTAACAATAATGTTATGTTATTAGTATAACTGGTCACCACATGTTACTATTATTATTATTATTTGACAACAAGTAATATACAAATGCCTTTAGGCATATATTGTAACACTGATGGCCATTACGAAAAACCTCCTTCAGGATTCTTATGAATTCGTGAGCGAAGAAACCTCCCAGTGAAGGCACTCCTTGGCGTGGAAGATCTGCTAAAGAAGTAGGTCTCTGCTCCAGAGGCGTTTCAGTCTCCTTGGTGGGTTTTGTGGCAGTGTATCAGCCAGTAATATTTGTACCAGTAGGTTTGGATGTCAAGCGAGTGAGTCATGAAAATGTTTGTAATATTTTTTAATGATATCCGTTACGATTGGTATGTTGAGGTCTTTGTGTAATGATTTATTGGTTACGTAAAAGGGACAGTGAGTGATGAAGCGGAGGAATTTAGATTGAAAGATTTGAATTGTCTGCAAGTGTGATTTTTTGCATGAACCCCACACCTGAGTACCGTACGTCCATATAGGTTTAAGTAACATGTTGTATATGATGATTTTGTTGCTTAGTGATAATTTGTTTTTATGGTGAAGTAGTCGTCTAAGTATTGATAGTCGATAATTCAGTCTTTTATGTTACTATTATGACCTCCCTCTTTCTCAAAAAGATATGTTCATATGTTTATGAGCTTACAAAAAAATTATGTTGACATTTACCATTTATTTTATTGCATACTAACTTTTATAAAATTTTGCTCTTTCCATCGGTATATTATACCTACTTATATTTCTGGAATAACTTGTTAATAACTTTGTTTAAGAAAACTTGTTTTTCCCGCTTAAAGGATAGCTAAATTTCAATGTATTTTACTATTAAACCATGAGAAAACATTGTCCGAAATAATAGTAAAAACCTGTGTCAAAATCCGTCTTGTGCTTTACAAGAAGTAAGCAGAAACTAAAATCAAGGTTTAGGGTCCCCTCATCCAAATAACTAAGACGCACGAAAACGAAAAGACGCACGGAACTGAAATTCCATATTTAAAACCACTATTCGCCTGCGATGTTTCAGCACCTTTTTCCTAAAAAATGAAATATTTCATATATATATATATATATACGCTTGTAACTCCGTGTTTTTCGAAGATAGAGTAAAAAATCTGACGAAATATATGATTAGTAGCAGAAACAGTGTCGATCTTGGTGATATTGATGTATCAGGGCAAACATTTGAACACGTAGAGAAATTCAAGTATTTAGGTTCAATTATAACTAGAAATAATGAAATCCAGGAAGAAATAAAGTCCCGGTTAAAGGTGGGAAATGCGTGTTATTATTCAGTTGCTAAGTTACTTAGCTCGCGGCTTCTATCTAAAAACTAAAAGGTTAGAATTTATAAAACTATTATTCTTCCGACGGTTCTTTACGGATGTGAAACGTGACTGCTTACTCTGAAGGATAAACAACGGCTCAAGGTTTTCGAAAATAAGGTACTTCGTAAAATATTTGGTTTGAAGAGGGCCTCATCTCTCATGGGCGAGTAAAGTTGTTGGACTCGGTGAGGAACAGATTCCGAGAAAGTTGGTATTCGCTGATCCGACTGTTAGGCGTCCGAAAGGTAGGCCAAAGCGTCGTTGGGAGGATTGCGTTAAGGCTGATCTATATGGCTTGGGCTTGAACGGTGAACATTATAAATAAAGGCATAAAAGTCCTTGAAATGTTAATAGTGCATGCAGCGCACCTAGAAATATTCCGTAGAATACCTTCGGGTAATAGAAGGTCAAATATCCAGTGATATATTTACATATGTATATTGTAAAATAATAAAACCAGAGTGTGTAAAAAAAAATGAATTCTTCAAACTCGCATGGAGATAAATTTAATAACCTCGATGACTTTTTATTAATATTTATGACTTGAGAAAAACAAAAAATATACTTCTTTTAAGAAATTCACTAATTTAAATTTATAAAATAACTAAAGAATGTGAATTAAAGAACAAGAGTTAAATATAAGACGCAATAGAAGGTTTAAATACACAAGGAAAACGACATTTTTTTATCGGATTTCTTTTTCTTATACCGGATACATGTGAATATCCCCTTAAAATACCTTTAAAAAGCCCTCTTTGGCTAACGTCTAATCCAGATTATTTGTACTTATTCTCTAAGACCCCTTTTATGTTACTTATCCTTTTAGTTAAAAGTCAGAGTTAATTAGTTAATTAATTATTTGAGAATTAAGATGAGTAAATTGTTAATAGAATATTTAGCTTACTATTCGCCGATGACTAAAAAATATTACTCTATTGGGTTGTGTCACATAAAATGTCCGTTTTCAAGGTAAAGGATTTTTAATAAAAATACGATATGAAAACGAGATAATTTTATTCGAAGTATTTACCTTCATTTTCTACACATTTTTCCCAACGTGACACCAACTTTTTTATCCCTGAACTGAAAAACTATGAGCTTTGTAGGGAAACAAAATCTGAAAACGCACTTTTCACTTGATCATCGTTTTCAAAAAGTTTTACTTTGACGAAGTTGTCTGAATTCCTGAACGGGTGGTAATCTGTTGGGGACAAGTCGGGAGAATATGGTGGGTGCGGAAGAACTTCGTAGCCCAGTTCTTTCAAGTTTTGCGCGGTATGTTTTGAAACATGCCGCTCGGTGAGATCATGAGGTACCCGTGCATCGAGCTTTTTTACTTTCCCAATACACTTTAAATGTCTGGAAACGGTAGATGCACTTGCATTTAATTGTGCTGAGAGTCCTTTAATTGTTTGGTCTTCCTCGGGGCACGTTTTCCAAGTCGGTATCCCTACCTGAAAACTTAGCAAACCAACGGCGAATGGTCCGTTCATTAACACTCCCTTTCCCAAACGCTTGCAAATATTTCTAGCGGCCTCAGCTGCTGAATAACCGAGTTTAAACTCGTACAAAAATATAACTCGAAAATCGCGTGTTTCCATGTTCATATTTGGAGGTATACTAAAAAGTAGGTAATTGATTGGGAAGCTAATGTTTATAATACAAAGGTAGAGGATTAGTAACTGTTTACTTTAAATATGTAAACATTCGGAAGAAAACAACGGAGACCTGCAAAATCCTTTATGTATTTAAGATACTATAAAAACGGACATTTCATGTGAAACAACCCAATATTTTATTAGTACTTCTTCATTAGTTGGATACCATTTTTTTTTTTTTTTTCAATATTTATATTTACTTATTTTTTTCTCAATGTAAACAAAATGTTATGGTTAATTTTTTAGAATCTATAAAATTAAATGTACTTTAGGAAAAGAAATTTATAAAAAAGATATTAAGGTCCCGTTAGACTATTTTTAATCATCTAACTTTTCAGCCAGTCAGACTATTTCAATGGAACCCACATAAAATTAAAGCTCATGTAATTCTTCTTCTAATTAAAATGAATCAGGAGTCAAACGATGCTAAAATAAAGTTTTAATTATTACAATTTGTATGACATAAAATAATCAATTGGATAACATACATAATTAACAATGAACCTACCTAAAATAAAGAATTGTTTTGTAAAATCAAGAATTTTATTATTCTTGATTTCATTATCATATGTTAATATTTCAGCAAGGGAGGTTATATCTCTGTTATGTTAGTTAAACGTATTTATCTACTATTACTTTAATTCTTATCAGTGAACATGGTGTAGACTTTTCCGGGCATACTAGTTTTTTGGATTAAGGCCATCCTGTCTCCTCTCAATGTCCAATTTGTCTTTCTCTACCTCATCATCTTCTTTTTCGGTTAAATTAATTTTCCTATGTTGCGATGCCTTGGTCTTATTCCAACAGACTTTTGTAGGATGATACCGATTTCTATAACCTAGTGCTTCACATATTGGACATGTTTTTTTCTTAAATTCCGCTGAGTTGACAATTATCTTTTTATCATCGTGTTTCTTCTTTCCCTCATCTTTCCTTTCATCAAATTTTCTACTGATAACATATGAATCATCAATTTTTTTCAGCTCTCTTATTAAATCATCAACAGTTTTTATTGTGTCTCTGTCTAATCTATCCTGTATGTCTATCGGTAGATTACAAACTATTTGATAAAGTCTAAATTTCTCTGGAATATCTTGGTCTGCTTCGAGCAATAAGCGTTCTTTTTTCAAAACATATTCAATCAAAGAGCCAAACATGTGTTTATAATGAAATGCTGATCGAATGGCCGACCAACCCTTCTTACTATAAACTAACAAAAACGATTTTTTCTAGTCTTCCCAACGAGTTAATGGCAATTTATTTAGATTAGCACTATACCATTCTTGCGCACTGTCATCAATAAAAAGTCTTAAAACTTCTATTTTTTTTACATCATCTGTGATACTGAACCTAACACATTCTTTTTCAAATTCATTTATCCAAGACGTTGCATTTTTCTTACTGTCGTATTTAGATATTAAGAATTTGTATTCAATTTCCCTTAAACTGATCTCATTAGCTGCTAAAATACGGTTTTCTAACTCTTTAATTCGAAACAATTCTTTATTTTAGGTAGGTTCATTGTTAATTATGTATGTTATCCAATTGATTATTTTATGTCATACAAATTGTAATAATTAAAACTTTATTTTAGCATCGTTTAACTCCTGATTCATTTTAATTAGAAGAAGAATTACAAATTGTTTAACAGTCCTTTGATAAATACGTTTAACTAACATAACAGAGATATAACCTCCCTTGCTGAAATATTAACATATGATAATGAAATCAAGAATAATAAAATTCTTGATTTTACACGCATATAATTTTACACCAATATAATGAGCTGAATCAAAATCGCTATTGCTGTTTTTGAGAAAGTTGCTTTGTCATCTTAGCCTCTGTCATTCTCAAAAATAATTTCAGTTGCATAAACTTTATAGTTTAATAAGTTCACGCCGGCATGACTCACAGGTGGATCACATTTGACTATTTCGTGGAGTGGAGTGCATTCGAGGCTTGGAACTGTTCTGATCTCGCATTAAACACATTCGAAAACAGTGTTGCCCTGTCTCAAGCGAAAAAAAACCGTAGATATTCCCCACGCCGTGAACGTGTTAAGCTATGTCGAAAGACGAGCTGATTACTTACACCCAGACGAGGCTAGGTCATTTGCTCTATTGGTTCCCTAAAGCGAAACTCAAATTCGAAAAATGTTCACGATCACAATACTTTTTTAACAACTGGCGCACTTTAACATAGACACAACTGAGCATAGAGTGAACCAACATTTCCATGACACTGGACTCAACACACGCAGGCCAGCGGTTTTCTACTGGTTCTGAGACTGCGACAAGGCTTTGGGCGCCGAAACTGTCAGACTATTTCAATCACAAAGATACCAACATCATATTAAAGCCCATCAGATTTTACATCGATTTATAGAGTTTTTTGATGTTTTTTATAAAATCGTAAAAAGAGGCAAAATTCATAGTATAAAGTGAATCTTCTGGTTAGCTGATTTAAAAAAAAAAGTTTCTGTAACATCTCGGGCGTATAGTCTTAAATAGATTTGTCCTCAACACTCTGAAGCGGTCTCATGTGACCTATTTATACAGCGAGTTACAGTGGCTCTTCCCTCCAATTCGTAGACAATATTTCCTAGGATCATTCCTTTACCAAACCATTAACACCCAGGTCCCTCCTTATATCCATAGTCTTCTACAATTTAAATCGTCAATCCACTCCCTCGAAACAAGATCTCGCCATTGTGACCTTTACATTCCTACCCTTAGAACAACAACTTTTGATCATTCCTTTCTTGTCCGCTATGCAAATCTCTGGAATTACCTACCTACTCATATCCGTCATGCTTCATCTCTATCATCATTCAAGTCCCAACTGTTCCAATACCTCCTGTATTCCCAAACAGCAATGACGTTTTATATCAAACATCAGATTTTGAATGTAAAAAGGAAATATTATATATTGATCATACCTAACTTAATTTATTAATCTTTTTAAATTTAGTTTTGTTCAGCAAATGTATACATCTGAAGAAGTTTATTTATTTTACTATTTTGTTTTATTGTATAGAAATATTCCTATTTTTATTTTATTACTTCTTACACCATCGTAAATAAGAATTAATCATGATCATTTGGTCTTTTGCCCAGATACATTGTATACTTTAATTGTACAAATTTGTTGTTCTTATGGGAATATGTCCCAAAATAAAGATTATTTTCTATTCTATTCTAAATATGAAATTTCAGTTTCATAGGAGTTGTTTTTTTTTTCACGCTGGACTTAACACACACACACACACATGGATACACAGACACACAGACCTGATTGTGGGTCTTTGTTCTTTTAACTCAGGAGACCATAAAACGTATATTTCTGTTGGAAAATGGAATTCCAAAATTTTCGCGATCGCAATACTTTCTTTTACGATATAATTCATATATAGGTGAGCGAACGTAATAACAAAAAAACTAAAGGGAATATCTTTTTCCCTTTGATCCCTAACGTTACTATATCTCGTTCTATTATGAATACCTTCCACTGTTTGAGATTTTAGGTAGCGGAAGGTTCAAAACCGAGCGAAGACCGTAGACTTAAGGTTAGGCTGGTAGAACCCCTTTATCAGGCAGGATGAGGCTCAGGCAGTTTATGGCTATAGTTGGCCAGGCCCGAGGGTAGGAGGCTAAGCCTATCGTAAAATAACTCACAACTCCCCTCCGCCAAACTAAACAAATTTCTAGGCCCTCTGACCTCCGCGAATTCTGATAATCCTTGCAATATTGTGTACATAAATAATTTATTTAAAAAATAAAAAAAATCTGGTGTGCGAAACACATATCTCCCTGAAAATCATTTTTTAAAAACCATCATTATCATATCTACAAGCAGTGCTATGATAAGACTATATAAGGAAAAATTCAAGCTTGAGACTCCTTTCTAATCTTCCTTTAAAGTTTCAGTTTCAGTTTATTTAAATGTTCGTGATTTTTTTTCTCACCCTCTGGTTTTATTATTACCATACTATATGTATATTATAGAATGTTTGACCTTTTATTAACCGAAGGCATTCTAAAGTATTATTTCTAGGTGCGCTGTTTACACTTTTAACATTTCAAGGGCTTTTATCCCTTTATATTTACAATAACGAAAATGGGGAAGGACCATTCTTCAGAGTTTTGGTAATGAATTAAGCCCGAACTGTTTCCATCGTCAACGAGAGGTAGTGATCCTTGCCGCTGATATATTCAGGCAATGTTGGTAATGCTAAATCCTCAATATAGTCTTATTTTAAGTCAATTTGCACTGAAATAATCCGACCTAGGGCCATCTTAACGTGTGGGCCGCCAGCCTCCACGTGGTGTCGCTGGACGTTTGCTCTTCAGGCGGTCATTAGTAGGAGTTTCTAAACCGCAAGAAAAAATGTATTTTCGTAATTTTTGAGTCATAACAGACTGGTCAAAACAAACATTAATACTATGTTCGATGGGCTAATAATCGTGACATAATTGATCATTTAATAAATTAATTAGCTGCTTAGTAAGAGTTTTAGAACTGAAGAAATCCATTTTCACAATGAATACTGCTCAAAAAAAAAATTCTAAACATATTTCTAGATGTATGTTCAATGTATCATTGATTGTTTGTTTATTTATTTAACGTCACTTTATGCTACTGATGCTAATCGGACGATGATATAGGGATTAGGATAGGGATCTCACACAGACTCGGGACCACCTTTTAACGTCCCCTCCGAAGGACGGCATAACTAAGGATTTTTAACTCCCATTAAAAAATCCTAGGACCACCTGCGTGTTTGAACCCGTGACCTTTGGCATAGGAGGCTGTTATGCTAGCCACCCCGTTACAAGTGATCTTATGTATCATTGAATAATAAGGTAGTCAACCATGAATCTGGTTCCTTTACTGTGAGGACATGAGTTGAGAAGCTGGCCATTGCTTATTTCCTATTGACTTGTTATATGAGGTTTCAAGGCCACTGCCGCTTCAACCTACGAGGAAGGTTATAGGGATGGCTAAAGCTAGATAGGGATTGGGATAAGGAATTAGGAAGGTGAGTAAGCCTCTGGTGGAAGTTTGAGAATTTGGATGGAATTAGATCAAGGACAAATGAGATATTCAGGTCATGGTGTAAGGTCTTGTTTGTAACAAACTAGGGAGAATTGAATATTGTTCTAAGGGCTTTGGACTAAAAGGATGGGATACACTTGATGTTGTCAATTCATTGTGAAAATTGTGAACATTCAAGATTTTGTTTCGTTCTGAAACATGCAAAATAAACGGAGTTTATAAGTTTTAAGAAAACTTTACTTCAATAGAGAGGTAATGAAATGAAATGAAAAGAAATTTTATTCTGGGACAGCTAGTCCCCTAAGAATAATATAAATGTTCAATATAAGAAATAACTTCTGGCTATGTAGAATTTATCAGATTATATACAACATTTTATGGATTACAAATTATGATATATATGGATCTGCATATATATAAATATATACAAACACAAAGTCATATTACAACCGTAAATAAATCCAAATAATAAAATATATTAAAACAAAAAAAAAAATAGAGAAAATTGAGATAAAAATAAAGAGGCCAGATAGTTAAGTTTATAAAGGCACGGCAGATTGAGTTCGAGGAGATGGATAAATAGGTGATGTTTGAAGGAAGTTAAGGATTGGCATGTACGAATCGACATAGGCAAGGAATTCCAAAATGAGGATGCACGTATAACGAAAGATCTCTTAAATGAAGCAGTTCTGTGGGATGGAATGAGCAGGTTCAAGGGTTGGGATCTTGTGTTGATGGATTGGACAGAGGAGAGTGGGGTAAACAAATTGTAAATATAGAGGGTTTTTTTGGTTCTGAAGGGTTGGTAGAGGTAAGTTCCTAGGAAGTACTGCCGTCGGAATTCAGGGTAAAGCCACTTTAACTCGGCATACCAGGCTGAGACATGAGAGCGCCGAGGGATTCCGAAGATGAATCTAATAAAACAGTTCATTAATCTCTTCAGTCTCATCTCAAGCATCTCGGACAGTCCGCCAAACACCAGGCAGCCAAAATCGAAGTGGGGGAAGATGAGAGAGGAAACTAGGAGCTGGTGGATATAAATCACGTAATCTGAGGCACTGTTAAAGAATGGCTATGGATTTTCTACAAATTTGCGAAATGTGATTATTCCAGGATAGGTTTTGGTCGAGGAATAAGCCAAGGTTTCTAACGGACGTTTGGAAGATGATGGGTCTATGATTGATTTAGAATAAGGGGTGGCAGGAGAGGGAGTTGAGCAGATTTTTGGAACCGATGAGGATAGCTTTCGTTTTATCAACATTAAGTTTTAGTCCATTCTTGATGGCGCATAGATTGATACTGTAAATGAGGTAAATTTAATAACTCGGGAACTAGCTCAGTCAAAGTCACCAACTTTATGCCACATGTACACATGTTATAAATGTATAATCTGTATTAGTTCCAGACTTTTTCGCGGGAAATTTCCGTGTTAACATCACCATTTTTTCATCTTGAGATTGAAATTTTAGCAGTTAGAATAAAGAATAAGCTATATTTTTAAAAATAATCAAAGGTGAATCTCTTTTAACTTTTAACTCGCTAAATGTCTTGTTTTTATTTTTATTATTTCGAGAAATTCTTAAACCACTATTAAGGTAATGAGTTGTGGGAATAAACAATATAAATTATGTCCTCATCTTATTGTTAGTTTTTGTTTTTATTTGATATATACAGAATTATTAATTTTTTATTTTATTTATTGGAATTTACAACTGTATACAGGAATACAACAAGTAAATTAGATGGAATATATATAAAGGCATGAAACACATGTAGAGAAGCTTCCCAATGGAAGCACTCTAAAAATGTTCTAAACTAGAAGGTCTCGGAGCCATCTCCTTTTCAGACTGTCAGGAATTGAAGAGGAAGAAAGGATTGAAACTAGAGGATTAGGGTGGGAATGGAGTTTGCCATGAAAGGAATGGTATCTAGATCGGGCCAAATCAGCAACATACGGAACATTAAGGTCTTTATGGATTAGTTTATTCGTGACAAAGTAAGGAGCATAGAGGATTTTACGAAGGATTTTGGATTGAAAGGATTGGATACGGGAAGAATTCGATGGTTTAGTAGAGCCCCAAAGCTCTACTCCGTAAGTCCATATCGGCCTTATGATAGTCATGTAGATGAGTCTTTTGTAGTTAAGTGGAAGATTAGAACGTTTGTCTACTAAGTGTTGAAGTAGTCGAAAACGTCGAGCAGTTTCTTGTCGTTTCAGTCTTGAGGGTTCCAAGTGGGACGTTTGTCAAGATGCAGTCCTAGATATCTGATCTGTTCAACCGGACAAGAGGAGTATTATTGAAGGAGACAGTAGGGCAGGGTGTCATAGGTTTACGACGAAGGGTAAAGGTAATTTGGTTGGATTTGTTGGCATTTATTTTAATTCTCCAGTTCTGACACCATACTTCGAGATCTCTGATGTGGGATTGGAGAGTTCGAGAGGCAATAGTTGGATCAGTATTGACTGATAACACACATTTGTCATCAGCGTAGGTAGAAAGGAAAGTGTTAGGATAGGATTATTAAAATTTAAGAGATTTTCCGAAAACATGCTTTCAAACGCGAAGCGGATTTAAAAGAGCTGCAACATTGAAAGTATTAACCAAGAAATTGTAACTCCAAAAAAAAAAAAAAAAAATCAATTTTTTGGCCAATGACATCCTTTTTACATTCATAATTTTTTATTGTCATATTATATTAATGTGTAATTCTCATTTTATTCTGATTTGTTTAGTCCTGATGATGGCTTACACGTTTGTGACAAAACATTGGCAAAATTAAAATATTTTTTTCACACGACTGACACCTGATTATTTATACCTATGTTTATTTTGTTCAATTATTTATTTTCGTATTTTCTTCTTTTTCTTTTTTTTTTTTAAGATAAACTTATGATAAAATAAAACTAAAACTATTTCTTAGAAATATCGTGAATTATTCAAACAAAAACGGAGACGTGCAAATGTAAGAATATCGATTGGAGCTAGAACCCCAGCAGACATCAAGGCACCATTGAGCGGATAAAATATAATTCCACAGAGATAATTTATTGAAGGGCTTAACCTCATTTATTTTTCATAAATTATATAATTCTTTTATACAAAATTATTGACCTATATAATAATACATACAGGATAATTTAAAAAAACAAAAATCTGGTGTGCTCAACACACAACTTTCACTTCCCTTATATCTTGAAATAAATTTCTAAATAAACCAAATCATGATAAAATAATTGTATTATTTGATGCAAACATTAATTTTAGATGAAATAATATAAATTATTATCTTCACTAATTATTTAAGTTTATACACTTTCGTCACCCTCCACCACTTTCTACAACTTAATATCTTTTACACCTTCCAAAAAAAAAAAAAAAAAAAAAAATATATATATATAATATATATATATATATATATATATATATATTTATACGATTCTCATTTTAGGGAAACAAAAATTGACATGGATAATATTTCTTAATGGATAATATTCTTCATGGATGATATTTATTTATTTTTTAATAGTAAAATTTGAAATTAATTAATAATGAATTTTTCTCTAATTCTTAGGAGTCAAAGGTATGGAAAAATTACATCATTCTTAAACGAAAGGCCAATTTTTAGCAGAAGAAATAAAATTAATATGTATTTTTTTAACCTTTTTGAAAAGTGTCAATCACCGATTTTTTTTCGGAAAATGACTTTTACACTCCTCTATATATAGGAATTTTTTCGAATTTTTTGAAATGGTGGAACAATATGAAAAAAAATGATAACTTATTTTTTTTTCTGAAATCTAGCATTTAACTTATATTTTTTATTATTATTGAAAAATGTGTAAAAAAAAATCTTTTTACTATAAATTCAGGATTAGATTACTTATAAAACATTTTACTACAAAATGAATGGATTAAGTCTATGTTTTTCAAAATGCGCGTCAGACTAGCGCTCAATAACAACGTTTATTTTGCCTCTATCAATCATTTCTTTAAAGGTCTCGCTTGTTCAGGTATTCTCTATGGATTTTTTTACGAAGGATGAATTTTTGGTAAAAACATTTTTCGATAATCTAAAAACTATAAGTTTCTTAAAACGAGGGAAAAAGTAAGTTTTTATTTTTTTTTCGTAATGTTTCACCACATCGAAAAATTAGAAAAAAAAATTACAGTACAGAGGAACATGAAAAATATTTTCTTAAAAAAATTGGTGAGTGACACCTTTCAAAAAAGCATTATAACTAATTTCGAAATATTACAAAAAAAAAAAATCTAAAAACGTTGTTTTTTTCTAACTCTATAGAGATGAAGAGCTAAATAATTTTTTAGGAGTCTATAACTAAAAAAATTATATGATCGTGATTCTTTAATGTTTTATAAGTAATGTAATCCTGAATTTATGGAGAAAAAAATTGTTAACACATTTTTCAATAATAATGAAAAAAAATCTGGTGCGGGCAACACACGACTTTCACTTACCTGCATTTTTAAAATCAATGAAAGTATTTTCAAAAACAGTTAGAGATAAAAATACATGAAACTATTAAGGAATTAATTAAATTGAATTTTTATAGAAACATGTGCTTTATTAAAAATAATGTGTTTTATATTGTGATTATCTAAAATAATCAGTTAGTTTTATGTTCATTTCATCACTCTCTATTAACTTTTAAAAGCTTGTGTATGAGATAATATTTTTTCTAAAATCTTTAGCTTTCCAACGGTATATCATACATGTATGTATATTACTGCTCTTATGTTCAAAAACGAAAAATTGCATTAAAAAAATATTTTTTCTGTTTTCTCCTTTAGCTGGGTATCGAATTTATTCAATTTATATATTTGCCTGTTTTTCATCAGCGTTAACTAGATAATATAGTTATTTTTATTGAATCTACAAAATTAAAGGTACTTTAGGGGAAGAAAATTTAAAATATCGGCATTTAAGCCCTGTCAGACCATTTTAATCAGAATAAAACCAACATGCTATTAAGGCCCATTAAATTTTACATCGATATAGCGAGTTTTCGAGAAAAAAGGTGCAAAATGCATGTGGTATAAAGTGCTTCTTCTGGGGAGCTCATTTAGATGAAAAAATTTTTACGTCTCGGGCGTATAGTTGTCTTAAATATGAAATTTCAGTTTCATAGGACTTATCGTTTCCGCCCGGGAGTTACCACACACACACACACATAGACTTTTTGCGGGACTTGGTTATTTGGACTCATGATCATATATATATCTCATATCATATGATCATATAATTTTTTCATGCCTTTGGCTCCTAAAAATTAGAGAAAAATCAATATTAATTAATTTCAAATTTTACTGTTAAAAAATAAATAAAATCTAAAAAAGAGGTTTTAAAAAAATCTCGCAAACCGTTTGAATTAAAAAGCTAAGAATAAAATAAAGAATAAGAATAAAATAAAATTTAAGAATAAAATAAAGTATAATTCCAAAAAAAAAAAAAAAGTTATTTTAATTTTCAGGCGCATTCGACTAAATTTTGTTTATTAAAATAATGGAATAACGATTTAATTACCACGATTGAAATTATTTTTTTAAAGTAATCAATGATATTATATGTCAGAGTCAGGATCTATTAACTGATTACAATCCCCGAATCATAGTTCTTTGGGAAATACTAAAATTTAGAAGTACGATATAGGTGCTCATGCATCACTTACCGCACCCAATTTGACGTGCCTGTGCAATGCGTTAATGATTCTTGTTACACGCTTTGCATATATTTTTTGTAAAGGTAATTTAATGCAATTTTGTATTGACTTCTCGCGGAACCCCTAGACATCGACCTCAGAGGTGAACGACTGGTCTGAAATATGGTCACGTCTAAGGGCTCCAAAAAATAAACCTATAAAGCAATTCATTAGACGTTTGAATTTTATTTCGAGTTCATCGGTGATCCCCCTGGACTAGAACCACGAAATGAACGATCGTGTAAATGAACCTTTAAAGTAAATGTGTCAAAATATCAATTTATTTAAAAGTTTTGTTTAGTACCTTTCAGTCTCGATTGAGATCTTAATTCAAAAAAAAAAAAAAAAAAAAAAAAAAAAATGGCTGTGGCGCCCTCACTTAGCTTCCGCTGGCTCTCACCAGTGATGCGGCTGAAGGAGCGCTGGATCTTTTGACTTGCTTGTCTTCAAAGTGGGGGACAAGCCCGTCTGGGGTTCCGAGCTGATTGTAAATATGTACATAGTATGAATGTGACATGTTTTGTTTATTTATTGTTAACTTCATTTATTTGTATTTATTTGTCTATAAATTTGTTATTGTATACGTTTATTTATTTTGATTTTTTTTATGTAATTTGACTTTCCTTTTGTTATATTGTATGAATGAGATCCTGTAGCACTATTATTATTGTCTATTATGACAATTGTAATATATACGAATTAAAAAAAAAAAAAAAAAAAAAAAATTTCAAAAGGTACTTATCCATCAAAGGGAATTTGATAGCAAGCGCTAATATATTACATTACTATATTATTAAACCAATATATTTGATTAATTTGATCGGAGAATCTGAAACTCGGACGTGTCAGTACGTCACATAAATGTAAAGGATTTGATATATATTTTTTAATTATTTATAGATGGATATAATAATAATAAATTATTTATTTATTCTGGAACCAGTACATTTAGAATAATATTACAAGAAAATTAAAATAAAAACATCGGTGTCACAGAGATAAAAAAAATAGAAATCACAAATAATAATAATAATCATAACAATAAATTCAGAACAGTCTCAAATAATAGTGTTAAAAATTAAATTAGATGGGGTTACCTGTAGCAGGGTGGTTAGCATAACAGCTTCCTATGCCAAAGGTCTCGGGTTCGAATCCGCAAGCCCTAGGATTTTTTAATGGGAGTAAAAAATCCTTAGTTATCCCGTCCTTCGGAGGGGACGTTAAAAGGTGGTCCCGAGCCTGTGCGATGTCAGGTACTCGTTAAAGATTCCTATCCTAATAAAACCTGGGTAGGCAAAGTTTAGGAGTCCCACCGTAGCATCGTCCGATTAGCCACAGCGGCATAAAGGGACGTTAAATAAATAAACGAATAATAAACAATTAAATTAGATAATAAACAAAATAAAAGATATGTACAATTTTTATTAAACGATATCCGATTTATATATGGATATATGAATGTTTTATACACTTGTTTGAAAATATACGTTTTGCCCATTCCAGGGAGAATTATATATGGCAATAACGTATGGATATGTCCTACCCGTACCCAATATTCTTTACGTTTGGTGTATTTATACGCCCGGTTAACAGGTTAAAATCCAGAATAGTTTTTTTTTCTTATATTAATAACACTATAGTTTTTTTTTTTTTTTAATTTAGACATCTTTATTGATATTTACAAAATTGTATTAAAATACATCCAGTAAATGTGATAGACATATTGTAAACTGGCATGAAATACATGTAGAGACACTACCCATTGGCAGCACTCAAAAAATATTTTTATTAAGGTTATTATTCTAAAGTCTCAGGGCATCTTCTTTTCAGACGCCTTGGAGGATTATCAGAATTGGAGAGGGAAGAAAGAATGGAAACCAGTGAACTAGTGTGGGAATGGAGTTTTTCATGGAATGAAGGATATCTGGTACGGGCTAAATCAGTAACATATGGAACATTAAAGTCATTGTAGATAATTTTATTCCTCACAAAATTAGGAGCATTGAGGATTTTACGAAGGGTTTTGGATTGTAGAGAATCGAATGCGGTAAGAATTTTATGGTTGAGTAGACTCCTCTAGTTCTACTCCGTAAACCCAGATTGGTCTTATGATAGTCATGTAAATGAGCCTTTTGTAGTTAAGAGGAAGTTTTGACCGTTTGTCCAGTAAGTGTTGAAGAAGCCAAAACGTTTCTTGTATGAGGATTCAAAGTTAGGCGTTTGTCAAGATGAAGTCTTAGGTATCGAATTGTTCATCAGGAACAACACTATATTAAAGTTATGAAATACATTTCTTTAGTTGATTTGGAACGAAACTAGATGCGTAATGAGTACTTTTAGAAAAAATCTGCTATTATAAATCGCGTTTTGAAAGTACTAGGGAGTTCTTGAGGTTTTTTTTTTTTATTTATTTATTTAAAGAAATTTACAACTGTATTAAATAAATACAACAAGTAAATAGGCTTTATATATGATTAGTACACATGGTAGTCCTGAGAAGAAATTACCCATTGGTAGCACTCCAATGTCTTATGTTGTAGGTCTCTTGGCCATCTTCTTTTAAGGCGCCTCGGTGTGTTGTCGGGAATAGATATGGAGGAGAGGTCACGGATAAGCGGGTTTGAGTGGGCAGGGAGTTTGGAATGAAAATAGGTATATCTGTAACGGGCCAAGTCTTCAACAAATGGGATATTTAGGTCTTTATGGATGATTTTATTGGTAACAAAGTAAGGAGCTTTGAGGATTTTACGGAGGATTTTGGACTGCAAGGATTGGATGCGAGAGGAATACGATGGTTTAGTAGACCCCCATAGCTCAATGCCATAGGTCCAAATAGGCCTGATAATTGTGATATAAATGAGTTTTTTGTAGTAAGTAGGAAGTTTTGAGCGTTTGTCAAGTAAGTGTTGTAGTAATCTGTATCTACGAGCAGTTTCCTGTCGTTTCAGTCTTGTATGAGGATACCATGTTAGGCGTTTGTCGAGGTGGAGTCCTAAGTACCGAATCTGTTCAACAGGAGTAAGTAGGATATTGTTAAAGAATACGGTGGGGCAGGAAGTCATAGGCTTACCACGTAGAGTGAAGGTGATGTGATGGGATTTATTTTGATTCTCCAGTTGTGAGACCATTTTTCAATGGCTGGAGTTAAAATTAAATAGAAGATTTAGATAAAGCCAAATGATGAGTGTACAAATATTTCAAAATGTAAATTTCTTTAAAAGTTTTCTTTTATATCTTTAGGAAATCAACGTATTAATAGTTAAAAGTACAAAGACGTAGATGTGGGCATGTCACGACCACGGTCTTCAGCTACAGCAGGATGGAAAAGTCAGAGAGCGTGGAAATACCACGAGAGGGGTCAGGGAAGCATTTCCACTCCGTTCTATAATTACCCCCATGTTGGGAGCCAGCCAGGGTATTTGGGTCCAGGCCCGGCGGCGTCACAACCATTACGTCATACCTCTCGGTGTTTGGAAGTCTGTTTAGTACATTGTATACACTCGGCTCCTCTGGATCTATCGCCCCTGCCAATTGCCCGGTTAGCCCCCCTCCTCTACTGTAAACATTTCTGCCAAAGAGATGATTTATTTTAAATTTAGAATTTTACAAGCATGGAGCCCAGACACACCAAGAGAAAAAAACTCTAACCTTGGGAAAACCGCATGATTTTCAAAATGTATTTGAATTTTTGTTTTCACTTCTCTCTTCTTTTTACAAAACTCCTTCACCCTTTCCGACTGCCTCGCCCTTCTCTTATCAGTCTATCCTCACCCAATGAGATTCCTCATTCCCTCTACAGGAAACGCCAGTTTAGTAATTTTCTGTTTTTAATGCACCCGATCTAACCAGTCCAGTCTTAAATCTTCTCATTTTCTCCTTCATCCGCCTGGCATAATGTTATGTTTTGAGGATACTGAGGGGAGTTAATTTATTATTAGATTATTTTTATATTAATCGAATAAATATTAATAAACCTCTGTCAGCAAAAGTTTAAAGCGCGTTTAGCTAACTACCTCCTTTGGATTCCTTAGTGGGCCCCCTGCGACACCCCGGGAAACTTCGTAGACCTCAGCTACGAGCCGACTAGATTATTAAGGGTAGACAAAGGCTAAACGGCCGAACAGTCTAGTGTGACCCACCGGTGGGTCATGCTGGCGTGAACGCGTTAAAACAGATAAATAAATTAAGGTTTTCTTTTCTAAGAAGTGAAATGGGATTAAACAAGTTTAGATTTTACTCTACTTTATTACTGTTTAATTTTTATGTTCCAAATTTGACTCCTATTTTTTAGGAATAACAATTCGACAAGGAATAATATTGTGAGAGATTTATGGGTAATAAAAGCACTCAACAAACAAAAATACTAATGATTTAGGTTATCTGGTTCAAAAAAATTATAACAAACTTTTTTTTTTGTGGACCTTTTATTATTAAATGTTACCAATTTCTTATTTATAACCAGTTATAATAAACAGTTAGGGCAAAGTAATAAACAGTTATAGGGAATGAAAAGAACGCAGGATTGCTTTGGGGTCACAACCCAGCCCAGAATAGCACACATTTTCTCGCGTTTTAGCTCAGAGTCAAGTTTTATGAGCATATTCGACATATCTCTATAGAATTATCTTTAGAAATATTATTGAGTTTAGTATTTAATTTTATTGTTATTAATTACATCTTTAATAAAGAGGGTGAGGCAATATAAACACATTAGCTTTCATTACATTTGCATAAAAGAAAAGTTCCAACTTAAAATTACGATATCTAATATACAGGACAGAGAGAAATTGAAAAAATCTTGTGCGTGCGACATGCAACTTTCACTTAGCTCGGTTTTTAAAATCCATTTAAGAACTATTAAATAAATTTAGAGTTAATGAGTTAAAATTGAAGTCAAATATAATTATATTCAGTTTTGTTGGAAACGTATATTTTTGATTAAATAATATAAAATATAAAATTGTTATGTAAAAAAATTAAAGAAGTGAATGCCGTATTACACACTTAACATTACCTTTCAGAACTTTATAACTAACATTTTTTACTTTCACTTACTATATATGAAATATATATTGGGTTGTTTTACATGAAATGCCCGTTTTTATATTTTCTGAAATACATAAAGGATTTTGCAGGTCTCTGTTTTTTTCTTCCGAATGTTTACATATTCAAAGTAAACAGCTACTAATTCTCTATCTTTGTATTATAAACGTTAGCTTCCCAATCACTTACACACTTTTTAGTATACCTCCAAATATGAACATGGAAACACGCGAGTTTAAACTCGGCCATTCAGCAGCTGAGGCCGCTAGAAATATTTGCAAGGCGTTTAGGGAAGGGAGTGTTAATGAACGGACCATTTTCCGTTGGTTTGCTAAGTTTTCAGCTGGAGATACCGACTTAAAAAACTTGCCCCAAGGAAGAACTCCGTCCGTAATAGAACACGATGTCCTCAAACATACAGTAGAAGGAAATCCCTCCCAAACAGTTAAAGTACTCTCAGCACAACTAAATGCAAGTGCATCTACCGTTTCCAGACATTTAAAGTGTATTGGGAAAGTAAAAAAGCTCGATACATGAGTACCTCATGATCTCACACTAAACCCCATGTTTCAAAACATACCGTGCAAAAATTTAAGGAACTGGGCTACGAAGTTCTTCCGCACCCACCATATTCTACCGACTTGTCACATTGGGAAAAATGTGTAGAAAAAGAAAGTAAATACTTCGAATAAAATTACCTTGTTTTCATATCGTATTTTTAATAAAAATCCTTTACCTTGAAAACAGACATTTCATGTGACACAACCCAATAGTAATAGTAAGAGAAAGTATTGCGAGTCCAAATGACCAAGTCCCGACAAAAGGTTTGTTATGTGTGGTAAGTCTAGCGCAAAAACGATAAGTCGTTCGAAACTGAATTTTCTTATTTCAGACAACTATACGTCCGAGATGTTACAGAAACATTTTAATCAAAATCATCTAACCAGAAGAGCCACTTTATACCATACATTTTGCAACTTTTTACGATTGTCTCAAAAACGGCTGTAACTATTTTTAATTTAATTTAATTTTTATTAAATATCATGTAGGTTTAATTCTGATTGAAATAGTCTGACAGGAATTAAATGCCGATATTTTAAGTTTTATTCCTTCCTCTAAACTACCTTTAATTTTGTACATTATAAAAGATTAACCATATCATCTTAAAGAAAATGATGAAGGACGGCTAAATATACAAGTTGGACGAATTCAATGACCAACTAAAGGCTAAAAGAGCAAAAATATTTTTTAAAGTAATTTTTAGTTTACTGATAATAAGAACAGTAACATAGACGTATAATATACCGTTGGAAAGACAATGATTTTAGAAAAAATATTATCTGATACACAGTGTTGTAAAATGTAATATAAAGTGACGAATAATAATAACAGACCTAACGAACCCGAAGGTTCGATGCCGATACCACCAAATACTGTCTACACAGGATCGTCCAATGATCACCGTTCAAGCGCAAGCTCCCGAGATCACCTTTAACGCAATCCTCCCATCGACGCTTCGGCCTACCAATCGGTTCAGCGAGTACCAACTTTCTCGGAAGTCGTTCCTCACCGAGCCCAACAACTTTACTCACCCATTTGAGTCTCCGCGATGCTATCAACTCAATTATATTCATAGGGTACAAGCTCCGTAATTACGCGTTGTGCAACCTCCTAAACTCCCCACTGGTCTCATCTCTCTTCGGACCAAATATTTTATGCAGAACCTTATTTTCTGAAACCCTAAGCCGTTGTTCATCCTTCAAAGTAAGCGGCCACGTTTCACATTTGTAAAGGACCGTCGGAAGAATAATAGTTTTATAAATTTTAGCCTTTAAGTTTTTTGACAGAAGCCGCGAGCTAAGTAATTTAGCAACTGAATAATAACACGCCTTTAACCGAGACATTATTTCCTCCTGGATTTCAATTTTCACACTTTATCATTGAACCTAAGTACTTGAATTTCTCTATGTGTTCAAAAGTATGCCCTGATATATCAATATCACTAAGATCGCCACCGTTTCTGCTACTAATCATATATTCGTCTTATCGTTATTAATTTCGAGCCCTATTTCTTTACCGGTTTTTATTAACGCACTTATATTTAGTCGAATAGTTTCTTTGTCTTCACCTAGCAGTACAAAATCATCAGCCATCTTTCATTATCTCAGAACCGGAATTTTATCACCCAGCTTTAAACCTTTCTTAGTACACGTCATTTTTTCTATGACATGTTCTAAAGCTATATTAAATAAAACAGATGAAAGGGAGTCGCCCTGTTTTAAACCCAATCGCACCTCAAATCTCTCGGCGTAGTTATGACCGATTTTAACTTTATGGTATGTTTCCGACAAACACATATCTACTAGATTTGCTAACTTTTTTGGTATTATAAAGTGACGAAAAGGGAAATAAAATTATTACTGATTAACAATTTATTATAGTTATATTATTTAATCTAAATCACATGTTTCCAAAGGAAATGAATACACCTTTAATTAAATTCAACTTCAAATATTTTTTCAAATTTATGTATATTTAATAGTTTTTTAAATTGGCATTAAAAGTCGTGTGTTGCCCGTACCAGATTTTTTTATAAAATCTTAAGCTTTCCAACGATATATTATGCATCTATATTATTATTATTTTTATTGCACATTTTCTTGGTTTTACCAGAATATTTACCTACCCGGACCAAAGTCAAGGGCTAGGCAAAAAATACTATACTATATTTAAAAATTTTCTGATGATACTGGCTGTACCGAGGAGAACTGCTTTCTGTCCTTCTTCTAGAACCTTTTCGGGCAGTTTTAAGTTTTTAGTTGCTAAAATGGTGTCATCTGGAATGAGACCGTTGCATGAGATAATTATCGGATATACCTTGATTTGTTCCAGCTTATAGACTTGACGTAGTTCCTGGCAAAAATCTTGATATTTCCGTATTTTCTCAGCAATAGTTTTGTCGATATTGTCATTATTATTATTATTATTATTATTATTATTACTCGTAGAAAAAAATTACCTACAAAAACTTGTTGAACTTGTATATTTAGCATGGAATGCTTGGATTGAGGCCCCTCCATGCTGAAAGCCACCAAGGAGGAAGAAAAAGAAGCCTAAATATTTAGCTCTTTTTTTTTTTTTTTTGTCTTAGCAGATTTTATGCTATGATTATTTTTTTAGAATTTAGAAAATTAAAGGTACATTAAAGGAAGTAAGATTTATACTTCGGCATTTAAGCTCTATCAGACTATTTCAATCATAATGAAACCTATATCTTAATAAAGTCCATTAAATTTTACATCGATATACCGAGTTTAAACAACATCGTTAGAGCCGTTGTTGTGAAAATCGTAAAAAGGTACAAAACGCAAATTATATAAGAATATTAAATTTGTAAGTATCAGTAATTAGTTTATATACTTTTCGTCATTTCAAATTACCTTTTACAACTTTGATTATTAGATGTTTTCTTTAAAATCTTTAGCTTTCCAACGGTATATTATACGTCTATATTACTGTTCTCATGATTATGAAACCATAAATTACATACAAACAAATATTTGCTCATTTCTCCTCTAGTTAGTTATCGAATTCGTTCAACTTATAAACTTACCTGTTTTGTATCAATGCTAACAAGATGATATAGAGTTTTTTTTTTTTTCGAATCAACGAAATTAAAGGGTAAATTTAGTTCAGGGTGCAGTCAACAGAACACACAATTGAGTATAAACTTAATTTACTGGTGCCTTTATACTTAGTTTATACTTGATTGAGTTTTTTTCACTGCATCCTGAACTAACATCTCCCTTATATACTCAGGTACTTAAGTAGAAGAAAAATAAAAATATTGGCATTTCAGTCCTGTTAGGCTACTTCAATCAGAATGAAATCAACATAATATTCTAGCTCATAATATTTTACGTCGATATCTCGAGTAAAAATCGTAATAGTCGTTTTTTAGAAAATCGTAAAAAAGTTCAAAATGCCTAGTGTAAATTAGATCTTCCGGTCAGCCGATTTTGAAGAAAAATTGTCATAAATATGAAATTTTAGTTTCGTGCATTTTTTTAAATTTTTGTACTAGACTTACCACAATCACATTGACACACAGACACACTTTAACAGCCCTTTTTGCGGGACTTGGTAATTTCAATTCAGGGGACCCTAAAACGAGTATTTTCCTTGAAAACTAAAAAAATTTCACGATCGCAATTCTTTTCCTTACTGTATATTTCATACATAGGTAATTGAAAGTAAAAAGCAATTCTAGATTTTTACGTGAGAAGAATCAAATTATCTACATTATTATCAAATTATCAAAAAATCAATTATAATTAAATTTTGGGAAATAAACCCTAAATCCCGAAGCCAAACGAACTACGCAAACGATGTAAGGCTAAAAGATAGACACCTTGACAGTCGAGCTGATCTATTTGGGTCCATCTCGCTCGAGTAAACGCAAATAGCTAACTTCTGTCTCTTTCAGGTCTTTCCTCTAATTTTTTCCCCTTGGAATTCCGTTTTAGCTTCTGTTTCTAAGGTCGGATGGTCCGTCTGATCTAAACTCTCGTTCAGAGGTTCAAAAAAAGAAGAAAATAAATTAAGTTAGTATTGATGAATCTTAAACAAATGTTCTAGGAATAAATCATAAAACATTGCAATCAAGAAAACTTTTTTCGTGCAAACGTTGCTATTAGTACACAGCATACCGTACCGATCCTCAAGACAGTTTCCAAAGAACAAATAGAGAGAGATTCTGCCAAATAGAATAATAAACTTTATTTATTTATTTTTTAAGGGATTAAAACTTCTTAGCTATGCCGTACTTCAGAGGGGAAGTAAAATGGTGGTCCCGAGCCTATGTATGTCAGCTACTCGTTAAAAAGCCCTATACAAATTAATCCTGGATAAACAAAATTTTGAACTCCTACTGTAGCAACGTTCGGTTAACCAAAACTGTATAAATTGACATTAAATTACTAAACAAAAAAAAAAAAGTTCCCTTCAACTGAAAAAAAATCGTCCCTCTATTGAATGATGGCTTAGGCAAAAATTTCGCTAAAGGGAAAGTTTCATTCAATAAATTCATAATGAAACCTGCCTCGACTTTATTCCACGAAATTCTACACCAACTCTTATTCAAACTGTTCTACAAGAAAATTTAAAAGAAAAAGTAAAGAATTTCTGAGACAAAGGTTTTAATTAAGTTAATTAATAACGAACGCCCGATTTATAATTTTGGATATATTAAAAGCGGAAGGAAGCCGGAAGAATTTTTTTTTTTTTTTTAAATCCTGGGAAGGTTTCGTCATGATAATCAATCAGGATAAAACCATCAATAAAAATCTAATGTGCGAATCCTACAACATTCAATACTTTCTACAGGTTTATATCAATGGTTTTTTTTTTTTTAGTAATAACAATTTTTATTGAGAAAATTTTACAATCTGTCCCAATTTGGACATTAATAGTATTGCTGAATGATATCAAACATACTACATTCATACAATATTTACACAACATAAAATTACAATAAAATATATACACAATAATGAATCAATACAAAAGTCAATAATTCACTTATACCTATATACACATACACACACTCATACATACATCACATTGAGTGGAGAATCTAGCCAGTGCTAGAACTCCAATATATTTACAAAAGGTCGCGGGGCCACTGCCGTTTCAACCTTCTAGGTGGGTTGTATGGATGAGTGGAGCTGGATAGGGATTGAGCTAAAGGATTAGGATGATGATTGAGGTTCTGGTGGAATTTGGAAAATTTGGATGGAATTAGGTCTGAAATAAATGGAACATTAAGGTCGTGGTGCAAGGTATAATTGGAGACATAATAAGGAGCATTTACTATTGTACGGAGGACTTTGGATTGAAAGGATTGAATGCGTTTGATGTTAGAACGTTTAGCTGTCCCCCACAGTTCAAGTCCGTAGGTCCAGATGGGCTTCAGTATTGTCTTGTAGATTAATAATTTGTTTTCAACTGTAAGTTCAGATTTTCTGTTGAGTAGTCGGTATAACTGTCCGAATCGTCGGTTGAGTTCTTGTCTTTTAAGTCTTGTATGTGGGTTCCAAGTCAATCTTTTGTCTAACAGTAAGCCAAGATACCGGACTGTATCTGAGAGAGGAATCGGTAATGAGTTGAAATAAACTGGCGGACAGGATTTTCGTCTAAGAGTAAAGGTTATGTGTTTACATTTGGCTTCGTTCACCTTTACACGCCAGTTATTACACCAGTGTTCGATAAGGAAAAGGTGTCTCTGAAGGTTTAAGGATGCTGTTTCAGGATTGGAACTGGATGATAGGATGGCGGTGTCGTCTGCAAAAGTTGCCAGAAAGGTATCAGGATGTGTAGGAATATCAGCAGTGTAAAGGATGTAGAGGATGGGTCCCAAGACGCTGCCTTGAGGAACACCGGCCTCAACGGGATAAAGGTTAGAAAATTCTTCACCACAGCGAACTCGGAAGGAACGGTTCGAGAGATAGGATCGGAGAATGAGGTATAGGGACTGGGGTAAATGAGTTTTCAGCTTGAAGAGTAATCCAGTGTGCCATACCCGGTCAAAAGCTTGCGCAATGTCCAGAAACGCACCAGAACAATACTCTTTGCATTCAAGAGCTGAGGAAATATGGTCTACAACTCGGAGCCCCTGTTGAACTGTGGAATGCTGAGGACGGAATCCAAACTGATGGGAAGGAAGATTTTGAGATTCTAATATGGGTAGGATACGTTTAAGAAGAAGCCTTTCGAAGATTTTTGAGAGGATGGGGAGTAGACTAATAGGCCTGTAGGATGAAGTGTTGTTGGAAGGTTTACCTGGTTTTAAAAAAAGGATGATGGTGGAATGTTTCCATAACAGAGGAAAATAGGTGGTGCGGAGGATGCAGTTATAAATATAAGTAAGGAATATAATAGCTTTCTGCGGAAGTTGTCGGAGGATCTGGGGAGTAAGGAGATCGTGTCCAGGAGATTTACGGAGAGTCAGTTTTTGGAGAAGATATTTGACCTCAGAGGGATTAATAGCTTTAGGAGGTAGGGAAAGTGGAATCGGTGACATAAGAAAGTCTTGCACTTTTGCGGTGTGATTGATGTGGGATTCCGGGTGAGGAGTGAATACTTTGGAGAGGTGTGTGGCGAATTCCTCGGCTTTATCTTCATCAGACGCAGCCCAGGAGTCATCACCACGTCGGAGAGGATGGGAAACATGATGGTATTTTAGGATCTTTTTCGTGACATTCCACAGGGAATTATCACGAGCTGATAGAGAGGAGAGGTAGGAATTAAAGGACTGGGAACGGAAGTTCGCCAACTCCCTCTTCAATTGTCTACAATAGAAGTTATAGGAGCGGCGATCTGTTGGGTGTCGGGTGCGCTGCCATAATGATCTTGCTCGGCGTTTGGTGTGGATAAGGTCTATAATAGGTTGTGGAAAATGATTTTGGTCTGGATTTATATTGGAGTGTTTAGGAGAGGAAGCAGTCCAGACAGCTTGTTGGATGGCGGTGGTAAAGGAATAGACGGAATTATCTAGGTCATCTTGGGTTTTGAGGGTTACTCTGAGGTCAATATTATCGGTCAGGATTTGGCGGAAAAGGTTCCAGTTGACAGGGCCTCGGATGAATGATGGTGGAATGGGTTTTGGAATTGGAGTGAGAGATACTTTTAGGATCAGTGGACTATGGTCTGAGGATAGTTCATCAAGGCGAGTTAAAGACAAGTTGAGAGAGCCTAATCCGCTGTGGATAAAGAAGTCGAGGATGTCAGGATTGCGGTTAGGATCGGTTGGCCAGTAGGTAGGGGAGTCAGGAGGCAGGATATTAAAATTTCGGGAGTTGAGTGCAGACAGCAAATTTCGTCCCCGAGAATTCGTGGTTCTGGAACCCCACTGCTGATGCTTGGCGTTTAAGTCTGCACCCAGAATGAAACGATTTCCTAAGGAATCCAGGAAGGATACAAATTCAGAATTGGAAATGGAATGTTTAGGAGGGCAATATGCAGATGTGAGGGTTACCGGAAAGGAAAAAGTCTTGATTACTATGGATGTGGCTTGTAGGAAATCATAGGTGGGAAGTGGGAGTAAATGATGAGAGAGGGATTGGTGGACAATGATAGCAGAACCGGCATGGGCTTTACCGTCTGGGTGGTCAGTACGGTATGTCATGTATTGCGGTATTTTGAAGTACTGTTTAGTCGTTAGTCTTGTTTCAGTTATAAGTGCAACATCGATTGTTTTGTCTTGCAACAACGCTGTCAGTTCGTCAGTATGATTTCTAACACCATTCGCATTCCAAAGGAGAATGGATAAGGAGTTAGGTGAAGTCATTTAAGGATTTTTCAAGGCAGGGATTAGATTCGATACTAGATTTGTAAGGAGTGATATAAGCGGCATAACAAGAGATTTGATTTCGGAGATGAACGATGTCATTAGACTGGTAAGATCTGTGACGTTTGATGGTGGAGGGATATGAGAAAATTTGATGTTGAGGAGTTTTTTGAAGATTAGGTAAACTTTGAGGGATAGATTCTTGTACAATAGATCGAGAATGTTGAGGAAAGTGTTGTTCCGGCAGTGCCTCGACTTCATGATTCTGGTTACCACCTCCAAGCAAGTGGGCAAATGACACGTTAGAATTTACAAGTTTTGATGGTTCTCTTCTGCTTCTGGTTGGTACAGCTGTTTCATTCGGATCCTGAGGTTTTTGGTATCTGGTTCTGAGTTTCTTGTAGATTTCACATCCCTTGTAGTTAGCCGGGTGGTCCTTGAGGCACAGAGCACATACAGCGGGTGCTGATCTTGATCTTGTACATTCTTCTGTTTTATGCTGTTCACCGCATTTCACACAGCGTGGTATGTGATGGCAATAACTTTTGGTATGACCATATGCCTGACAGTTATGGCACTGGACTATTTCTTTCTTTGTGTGAGGTTTTTCAACTTTTACACGGGTATAGTACAGTCTGCTGAGGTCATAGATTTTTTCGACTCCTGCTGATGGTTCCAAGTCCACGAAGAATAGAGGCAGTGGACTTTTATCTTTTAGAACGTTGGTGACTTGCCTCACTTGGAATCCTAATTCTGTCAGTTCTTCTTTGATTGCTTCAACGGGTGTTGAGGAATGTAGGTTTCTGATTACGACCCTTAATGCTCTCTCTTGGCGCAGCTGATAAGTATGAAAGTCAGCTTTGGTCTCAGTCAGATATTTTACAATCTTTCTGTAGGTTTCAGCAGTAGTCGGAGATATTTTAGTATCATTGGTTCTACTTATACAATAATAACTATTAGGATCTGTTACTTTGTTTAAATGCGCACACATATCAATGGTTAATGTTTAAATTACGTTTATTGTTTATTTATTAATTTAAAGTCACTTTTATGGAACTGTGGATAATCGGACGACGGTCTATCAAGGTTTTATCATGATAGGGATCTTTAACGAGTATCTGACATCACACAGGTTCTGAACCACCTTTTTACGTCCCCTCTAAATGACGGCTCAAGGAAAGATATTTTACTGCTATTAAAAAATTCTTAGTTCACCTGCTAGGTTTGAACCAGCGACCTTTTGCACAAAAGACTGTTATGCTAGCCACTACACCCAGGTGCCCCTATAAATTTACCCTTAAAAACTCTGAAAAGTATTACAAAATCGTCCATTCTTTTCGAATATTTAGATTATGGAATTAAAATTTATATAGCTGACTGTGAAGGCAATTGGAATATAAGTATAGCAATAATTAATCAAAGAGAAAAGACGAACCAGCGAAGCTGTCAATTTATATTTATTAAAGGAAAGTGTAGGGGAGCCGGTGGCTGAGTGGCTAGCGCGCTAGTCTCTCACGCCTGAGTTGTGAGTTCGAGTCCCAGTCCTAGCGGGACTTTTATAAGAATATAATTAAATGGGGACTCACTCACAGCCTCTCCCCCGGGTAGTGAAACTCGTCTGGCTACTGGTGGCAACTCGCAAAAATAGGCGTAAGGAGTGATGACCCTACCCTAAACATTTCATCGAGAAACGTGAGTATATTCTCCCTGGAGTATATACCACGCGGCCAAGGGCCTACACGGCCTGTCGCGCCAGAGAAAAAAAATAATAAAATAATGAAAGTGTAAGAAAATGTCTAGTAAGGACTGCTAAGTTGAAAACGTTGTTTTTTCGTAATTTCTTAACTGATTTAGATGAATTTTTTAGAGGATTTAATTATAAAAAATTATATGTTTTGTGTAACTGCTTTTTGTATACATTTGGTATTTGTAAATCAGTACGAGAGAGTTTTTTTTTTTCTATCTCAAAACGCAACACTCATTTTTTTTTTCTCTTTGTTGTTTACTGAAAATAATAAACCAAAAAGCAATCTAGTTCATGCACTTTTCTTTACAAATATATAGAAATAAAGGAGATTAGGCATTTTTGAATAATTTGGTTTAGTGTTTGATAATAATTGTTAATAATACAAATTATCATAGTGGATAAAATAATGATGATAAAGAAACAAAGAAAAAAAAAAAAAAAAAAAAAAAAAGGAATGTATTAACAATTGTCTAATCTACATCATTATCACCATGAGGCTGAAGTATGCTGTGTAAAATTAAGCAATCCAACGTATTTGGACAGCATAATATTTGTTTATTTATTAAATAAAGCATGTTTCTCTTTCTCCGTAACCTTACAACTAATAGTTTGTAGAATTCACTGGCCTCGACTATTTTAAAGTTTAATTTTTTATTATATTTAACGGCACTTTATGCTACTGTGGCTAATCGGACGATGCTACAGTGGGAGTCCTAAATTTTGTGTTTACATTTTTAATTAGGATAGGGATGTTTAAAAAGTGCCTGACATCGCACAGGCTCAGGACCACCTTTTTATGTTCCCTCCGAAGGACGGCATAACTAAGGATTTTTACTCCTGTTAACCCGCAGGTGGCGTTGAATTCGTGACATTGGCCATTGAAGGCTGTTGTGGTAGCCACTATGATACAGGTGGCCCCTTTTTTTAAGATTAATGATTAAAACATGTTGAATAATTAATCGTATCTCATATGATTATAATACACATTGATGTTGCAAACGAGTTTAAAAGATATATAACTGTTATATTTACCTAAAGATGATACAAAAAGCCAACAAAGATCCTAGTAGCCCTTCTTACAGACCGATTATTCTACTTCCCATTTGCTCAAATGTTTAAGCTACGTAGAGCCACAGACTACATTTCCGTTGCACTAGAGGACAAATTATATGGCTACCTGGATGTAGCTCAAGCTTTCGACAGAGTTTGGCATAATGGACTGCTTTCCAAACTTAAATCATTCCTTCCTTCAACATACTATCTTATTCTTCTTTCTTTTCTTTCCGGCAGATTTTTTACTGTCCGGCAGGGCACAGATACCTCTTTTATACGTCCAATCAGGGACCCTTCAGCTTTATTTACAACATTTAGAAGACTGGTTTAAAAGATGGAAAATAAAATTCAACATTGACAAATCGCAACACATCACCTTCACCATACGACACGACACTTGTCCTCCAGTCTACATAAACAACTTACCGATAACACAAACCAGCACAGTTCATTACTTAGGACTCACTTTCGACAGAAGGATGACATGGGGGCCTCACATTAAGCAGAAGCGGCTGTCTCTCAACAATCGATTAAGACTATATTCTCTACTGCACAAACACTCTTCTTTAAAAATCCGACAAAAACTTAATACTTATACCTACTTACTAAAACCAATATGAACATACGCCTCTCAAATTTATGGAATAGCGAAACCGACTCAAATTGAAAAAATCCAGACTTTACAATAAAAAACTTTAAGACTTATTACTCGATCACCCTGGTATGTCAGAACAAAACTTTACATACAGACTTACAGATACCAATGGTACAAGATCACATTTGGACTTCCTACATAAAATTTTTTTGACAAACTTCACGGACATACCAACAAACTCAAACAAAACATAACCACGACAGACATGCCAGGGAATATTCAAAGAAGGCTGAAAAGAAGCTGGCTAAGAGATCTCCTCAAGTAAACTCTTTTAAAATTCAAGTTAGGAGTAGATGCCAATGGGTATCGACCTCCCTCATGCCTGACATGCCCTTTATATCAATTGTTATCAAATCCGCTTATTGTCACGGGCTGAGCGACAGGTGTGGATGTAAAAATAAATTATTAAAAAATATATATATATATTTACCTAAAGCTATAAGGATCACTTGTAGCTGGGTGGCTAGCATAGCAGACTCCTATGCCAAAGGTCAAGGGTTCAAACCCGCAGGTGGTCCTAGGATTTTGTAATGGGAGTAAAAAATCCTTAGTTGTGCCGTCCTTCGGAGGGGACGTTAAAAGGTGATCTCGAGCCTGTGCGATGTCAGGTACTCGTTAAAGATCCCTATCCTAATAAAACCTGGATAGACAAAATTTAGGACTCCCACTCTCACCCGATTAGCCATAGTAGCATAAAGTGACGTTAAATAAATAAACAAACAAACAAACCTAAAAGCTATAGTGTATTGAGTAGTTAAAGGTATCCTTAGCTTTACTCGAACGTTAATGTAAATTTCACCGGATAAAAGCATAACAACTGCAGTCACCTGTAGCATAGTAGCTTTAACAGCCTTCTATGCCCAAGGTCACGGATTCAAACCTCCAGGTGATCCTTATTATAATGAGAGTAAAAAATCCTTAGTTATGTCGTTCTTCTTGAATGGACGTAAAATTATGGTAGAAAATAAAATAAAATAAAAAAGTAACTGTATGACTGGTAACGAACTATTCATTATCTTTTTTTAGTTACTCTGAAATTTCTCGAGCGAAGCCCTGGATTTACTAGTTCCAATGAAACCAATGTCACTTCGAAATAGAGTAGGATTAATGCTAACAATAAACTCTTAATCTGAATATTAGATCGCTTGAATTTTCATAACTTACTTTTTCATCGCATGAGAAAAGGATTGACTTCGGCTAATAAATAATTTATCATACCCTGGCAGAGGAGTTTATCGAGGATGATAAAATTTCCATTCCACCTGTTGTAACTAACCGACCCTCAACGAAAAAGAAGTAGAGCGGAGAATACATTGACATGGCAGACAATAACTGACACTTGTACGCCGATAAATAACAGCTTCCGTCATGACAGCTATTTTTGTTGGGTTCAACAAGAAAAAAAAAAATAGTTTTTTTGAGGTACGATTCTGCAACAAAATATTTTATTTACAACGTAAAAAAAAATAATGTTCTCAACAATAGACGTTTATGCATTTTTTTTGTCCCCTATTACTTTCATGGGGGAGCGGCGTGGTCTAGTGGTTAGGGCACTAGTTTACTGTGCTCCGGGTCCTGGGTTCGAATCCCGGCTGTGGCGGAATATTATTTATTCTGTTATTTCAGTCGGGGGGCGACCCTAGGGTATGGAGACCCTCCTGGGGCAGAGTGGGTACCCAAATTAGGGAAAAAACCTGGCGGCTGAGTGTGATCTCGGCCTAATCACCTCATTGCACGGCCGTTGGCCTTGTAACAGTACGAATCTCTATATGTACTGAGCCCAAGACCCTTCATGGGTTGTAGTGGTACAGGTTTCTTTCTTTCTTTCTTTCTATTACTTTTATGGACAACTTAGTATGTTAGTCGTTATGTTATTTTTAAGTTTTAGGACGAAATTAGTCCTGATGGAAAGAAAAATAATAAAATATCCTAAGCTATTTATTGTTGTACTAACGTTTCGACCAACATAATGTGTTGATTTTTAGCTTTATAAATAAAAGTATTATTTATTAAAAAACCTTCGAGGTTCCGAAAAACTTTTTAAAAAATACTGAAAATTATTACACAATGGTTTCTTATTTCCAAACAACTATATTAGGGTATAACTGTTAATAGGAAATTAACTAATCTAAATTGAATAAAAAATTCAAAGGAAAATTGAATATTACCACTACTAATTTCAATACGCTATATCTCTGCTTTGTATGTATTTGTGGCTTCACACGCTCGCTCACAGATAGCACTAGAGGCGGCTACACGAACCAACCGGCCGAATATATGAAGACGTACAATTTAATAATATTGTATAAAGTAACTCATTAACACTATTTTAAATATATTTGTTTATGTAACTGATTTATATGAATTAATAAACCTGTCAAGGTAATTTGACCTAGGGACTAGACGATAGTCTGGTAGCATAGCTCTCACCGTCAATTATCGACATGGGTGACTAACATCCTCAGCTCTTCAGATCACCTAACTGGTATCTCCCTAGGACAGATTAACTCTGCCTTCGTAACTTAATGTGGTCTATCTTTCTTAAACTTCCTTCATGTACATTCTCTCCTGCTTCCTTCCTATCCTCCTCATAGGATGGGGTGCATGGCTTCTACTCATGTGCTCCCATGAGGGCTCCTAATCAACACTGATGTTGTGCTATTACCACACGGGATGTATTCCATTCTAACCAGTCCCCTCTGCTAATTGGTGAGTGCGGGTTCGCCCCCTACCTGGCAGAGTCTACCAAGGCGAGCACCATCTCTATCTATCTCTCTTTCATGCATGAATACGCAATTTTCGGGGCCTTCTGGACCACACCGAATAAGAAGACTCTGCAGTTCGTCAAGCGACTAATGACTCCGAACATCGGCAGACAATCACCCCAAACGAAGACCTGGATTCCAACTTAAGAACATAGGCGGGGCAGCCAACCAAGACAACTTCTTCAACAAGACCCTATACTGACTCCGTCAACAAGGAGGGAAGTCCTGTGGCGGATGTTTTACATATTGTATATAGTTATGGTTATTTATATGATGTTTATTTATTTGCCAACTTTGTATTTATGTCAATTATAGGTTGTTGTTTTGATTTTTTTTTAATTATTATTTTATTGTCTATGTAATTTATTTATTTTCTATTTTATGTAATATGACTTTATCATTATTGTTTGTATACGAGTACATTGTATGAATGTGGTCTCATATCACTATTACTATTGTTACTATCACTATTACTATTGTTACTATCACTATTACTATTGTTACTATCACTATTACTATTGTATGAACGTGGTCTCATATCACTATTACTATTGTTCATTTTGTAACAAATTGTAAAATATCTCAATAAATAAATATTAAAAAAATATCTCTGCTAGTTCTGAACCAATTTCAATGATTCTTTTTTTTGTTTGTATCATGCTTTATTAGTTATATTACTCAATACATATCCTTCTCTATCTCTAAAAATAACGAAGTTACAAGCGTATATAGGCAAGCATTCAATTTTTTTTGTTTTTCGCGCTGTACTGATTGTAAAACTCTATACATATTTTCCCCTATTCTCAAAAATAATTGAGTTGTAAGCATATTTATAAGCAAAATTTCAATTTTTTTTCTCTTTTTTTAAATTATTCGCGGTTTTATTATTCGTTATTCGGGTTCTAAGTATCTTGAAACATAAGTCGTCAAGTTTTGAGGCCAAGATAAAAATAAGGACAGTAAAATAATTTGGTCTGCGGTCAGAAAAGATAACAAAATAGTAACCAACTGTGGTTTGCGAATAAGTAAACAAGCCAATTTTACGTGACTTCATGCTAATGTGGCTAATAGTAAATTTAGCCTATCTAGGTCTTATTAGGATAGGGATCTTTAATGAGTACGTTATTGTTTGTTTATTTATTTACTTAACGTCTCTTTATGATGCTATGGCTAATCGGACGATGCTACAGTGGGAGTCCTAAATTTTGCCTATCCAGGTTTTATTAGAATCGGGATCTTTAACGAGTACCTGACATCGCAGAGGCTCGGGACCACTGTTTAACGTCCCCTCCGAAGGACGGCATAACTAAAGATTTACTCCCATTAAAAAATCCTAGGACCACTTGCGGGTTTGAACCCGTGACCTTAATGAGTACGTGATTTCGCACTGGCCACTATTTGGCTTCCCATCCTAAGAACGGCGTATCCAAGGATTTTATATTCCCTTTTAAAAAAACCTAGGGTCACTTGCCGGGTGTGAACACGCGGGATTTCACTTGGTATCATGGGTTCGAGGTATCATTTTATACATTGAGAGATCTCGATTTTTAGCTATACAGACCACGTACACACATACACCTTTTTGCAGAACTAGCTCATTTTTAATTAGGGAAACCTAAAACGAGTAATTTTGTTAAAAACTCGAATAAAAAAATTTCTGATATTTTATTTCAGGTACATGAAAGTAAAAAAAAAAAACTTTATTTTTGTTGAAGTGGCTAAGATCTTTTTTCTGTGGACATCACATTTTTTTTTTTTTTTTTTAATATCCATAGCATACTAAATGTTAGGGCAAAGTGATAGGTGATTGAAGAAATCTGAAGATATTCTGACCATAGACCCTTACCATTTTTCTACCTGTATTTTTTCTTCTCCTTATTATGTATCTCCTCCTTATTATGTATCCAACTATACCTTGCACCACGACCTTAATGTTCCATTTATTTCAGACCTAATTCCATCCAAATTTTCCAAATTCCATCAGAACCTCATTCATCATCCTAATCCTTTAGCACGATCCCTATCCAGCTCCACTCATCCATACAACCCACCTAGAAGGTTGAAACGGCAGTGGCCCCGAGATATATTGTAAATACGTATGCTGGAGTTCTGACACTGGTCAGATTCTCCTCTCAAGTGCGGTGTGATTGTGGCTATGGCGCCCTCACTTAGCTTCCGCTGGCTCTCACCAGTGATGCGGCTGTGAGGGAGGCGCTGGGATCCTTTGGACTCTGCTTGTCCACAAGTGGGAGACAAGCCCCGTCCGGGGTTCCCGAGCTGATTGTAAATATTGTACATAGGTATGAATGTGACATGTTTTGTTTATTTATTTGTTAACTTCATTTATTTGTATTTATTTTGTCTACTTAATTTTGTTATTGTATACGTTTATTTATTTTGATTTTATTTTATGTAATTTGACTTTCCTTTTGTTTATATTGTAAATATTGTATGAATGAGATCCTGAAGCACTATTATTATTGTCTATTATGACAAATTGTAATATATACGAAAAAGAAAAAAAAAAAAAAAAAAAACCTGTATTTTTCCAAATATTTGTTAAAATATCTACTGTAATATCGCCTTCCAAGGCGTACAAGTAAACTTTGAAGGAGCATATATATGTTTTTCGGATATTCTGTTTGATGCACTATAAAAGGTTTAAAGGATTTTTAAAGAGATTTTTCCACCTAAAATTGCTTTTATTTACCTAGACATGATCCCAGTTACCCAGAGTTGAAAAATTACTTGACGCATGTCTGTAAACCCTCTCGTTTAAAGAACGCAAGTTTGTTAAAAGTTGTTTGAAGAGTGAGAAGTGCAAAAAACAGATCTATTCTCAAACGCGGATGTAGGCATAAAAACAGTTTGTATACTTCAAATCAAAAATAGATCCCAGTATTTAGCTAACACATGGTCCTATTGCAGCCTGTCGCTCAGATACTCAACTTTTATGAAAAAGAAAATCTGGTGCGGGAAACACACGGCTTTCACGTACCTCGGCTGTAAAAATTAATTTAAGACTTATTAAATTAATTGAAAGTTGAAAATAAGAAAAGTTAAATAAAATGTTTATTTAGTTTCTTTGGAAGCATGTGATATTAAATGATAGCACAATATTAAAATGTTACATATAATAATTAGTAATTAGTTTATACCCTATTCGTCACTTTAAATTACCTTTTACAACTTTATGTATAAGATAATATAATATAATATTTGTTTCTAAAATCTTTAGCTTTTCAATGGTATATTATACATCTAGGTTGCTGTTCTTATGTCCAAAATGTGCATGAAAAAATATGGTTCCTGTTTTCTACTTTAGTTCGTTATGGAATACGTTCAACTTTTTTATTTAGCCTTTTTTTATAAATCCTAATAAAATCAAATGGTTAATTTTATTAAACGTACAAAATTAAAGGTAATTTAGAGGAAGAAATTTAAGAAATTCATTTAAGCACCATTAAACCAATTCGATCAGAATAAAACTTACAGAATATGAAAGTCTAAAACATTTTACATCGATATAACTAGTTTAATCAAAATCGTTAGAGTCTTTTTGGAGAAAATCGTAAATCGGTGTAAAATGCATAGTATAAAGTGGCACTTCTAGTTTGATGATTTTAATGAAAAATATTGAGGATGTATAGTCGACTGTAGAAACTATTATAGGTGGAATAATCAGTAATCAGTCATTTTTTGAAAATTTTTAATTTTGCCAACGTTTCGGCTCAAGCTTGTGAGCCATCATCAGGGCATTACTGAGCCATGTCCCGGCATAAACTGTCACAGCTGACAAAAACTAGAGTTGGAACAAACCCTCGCTCTGATGAAATCAGCTGATCTTTTAATTAAAAAGTATTTAAATTAAGGGAGGTTACAAAAAGATTGATGGTGTTATTGGTTATGTATCTTAGTCTTGTTCAGTTTGTGATACATGTTTATTATATTAGTTTGGTTTTGATTTATTAATGAATATTGAACCCGTAGGGTTAAGTTTATCTTTGACGTTTAGTATTTTTTTTTTGTGTACAGTAAACTTTCTAAATGTGATTTATTATAAAATTGTATTGTAACCTTTTAGGTTCAATTACCTGATGTGAAAATAAAGAAGTTTCAAGTTAAAAATGGTTACTACTCACTCCCCCTCCGCTGGGCTAGCACTTATTTAAATAAATATTATATAACGTAAATAGAGCCGTTACAAAACTACGTTTAAAAATAAAACTGAGTTTATGCTTGGACATGGCTCAGTAATGCCCTGATAATGGCTCACAAGCTTGAGCCAAAACGTAGGCAAAATTCAAAAAATGAATGATTCCTGATTATTCCACCTATAATTTTAATGAAAAATTTACTATAACATCTCGGGCGTTTGTATAGTTGTATTGTTTGTTTATTTATTTAACGTCGCTTTATGCCACTAGGGCTAATCGGACGATGCTACAGTGGGAGTCCTAAATTTTGCCTCTCCAGGTTTTATTAGGATAGGGATCTTTAACGAGTACCTGGCATCGCACAGGCTCGGGACCACCTTTTAACGTCCCATCCGAAAGACGGCGTAACTAAGGATTTTTTACTCCCATTAAAAAATCCTAGGACCACCTGCGGGTTTGAACCCGTGACCTTTTGCATAGGAGGCTGTTACGCTAACCACCCAGCTACAAGTGATCCTATATAGTTGTATTCAATATGAATTTCAGTTTCGTATGTCTTTTTGTTTTCGCGCTGGACTTACCAAGCGCACACGGACTCTCTGACTTTTATGCAGAACTTGATCATTTGTACACAGAGAACTCGAATAGTTTCACGATCGCAATACTTTTCGTTGTGTATACTTCAAATATAAGTAAGTGAAAGTAAAAATCGAAAAACACAATTCCTTTATAACACTTAATATAAAGTAAATGATTTAAAAAATCTAGTGCGTCCTATCCACGACTTTCCATTAACTCTGTTATTTATTCTTTGTGATTTTAATTTAACTTAAATATATATATTTTTTTTTTTGTTTGTTTTGTTCACCCCTACCTCGCCTTTGAAGGCTATACGGGGTTTCTCGGACCAGGGAGTGAGAGCGGGGTATAAATGCCAAGATAAAAGTCCTCCCCGAACCGAGACTCGAACTCGTAATTTTATGGTTCCCAATTTTTGGTTCTCTGTGGTTGCTATGCAACGCGCGTCAAAGCAACGCGCGCTAACCTACTCGGCTACCCTACCCCCAACTTAAATATATATAAAATTATCGTAAGGGAATTTATTGCTATCGTTTAAAAGTTTTAAATTCCATTTTTCGTCGGAAATACACGTTTTAGGGCCCCCTTCCTCCAAACTACAAGATCCCTCAAAAATGTCTTTGTGTGTACGATAAGTATTGATTGGTAATTTGTTTTGACGATAATATACTATGTGTTGTTGTAATGTATAAAATGAAGAAACTGTTTCGACTAGTACCAATACTAAGTGTAAACAAGGCTCATTTCTTTTGAGCAAAGTGATAATATATAATTGTAATATTTATACATGCATATATATGTATAGTTTCACATTGATGAAACTCCTACAAAATGTTTTATTTTTCTACTTATATGTTAATATATAAAAGAAATGTTAATTGTTAGTGCCATGTTTGTTGTAGATAGGATAAAAGCTGTAATATAAAGCATATGGATAATAAAAGAAGTAGATGTTTCATTTCCTGTTTATGTCAACTTTCCCTTATCCTCAATTGTTTTGCTTTCACTTACCTATTTCTAAAATATGTAATAAGAAAAAGTATTTTGATCATGAAAACTTTAGTATTTTCTTCTAGAAATCTGTTTTAATGACTAATGTCTACAACCTAAACTAAGGCTGTGTGAGAGTTCACAAAAGTAGCGGAAGAGGAGGAAAGCCTATTTTTAATAGATAAATTCCGATAATAACATCAAATATTAATTTTTAAAAATCCAATGATATTAAATGATATTTTTAAAAAAACATAAAAAGAACTGTTGAGAATTGAAATAGTTATATGTTTATATTTCTCCATTTGTAATTTCATCTGATTTGTTTTGTGATTCATTTTGGGCAAGATGTATGAATTCATACTAGCTGTATGAAAATTTATATTTAAGGAGTGTATGTGCCTTAGATCTTACAATAACTTTTTCATCAAAATCAGCTGACCAGAAGAGCCACTTTATACTATGTATTTTTCATCTTTCTACTATTTTCTCAAAAACGGCTATAACGATTTTGATTTAACTCGCTTTGTCGATGAATAATTAAATAGATTTTTATCGTTTAGGTTTCATTCTGATTGAACTAGTCTTCTATCAGGTTTAAATTTTTCATTAGTATTGTAAAAAATTTGTTCTAACATTCCAGCCATGGTTATTATTCGTGGTTTAATTATAAAATTTCAGTTTAATACTTTTTTTTTCTTTTTTTTTTTTTCTTAAGCTAGACTAGATACACACACACACATGCACAGAGGACATTTTGTATAACTTGGTCATTAGGACACGGGGAATTCTAAAACGTGTATTTCACGATTGCAATATTCTCTCTTACTATTGGGTTGTTAAATAAGTTCGTAGCATTTTTACTGGCGATTTCAATAAAAACTTCAGATTATTATAAATATTATTAATCAACCATATAATTTGATTATTTAATCAAAAATTAAATATTTTTAATAAATTATGCTTAAATCTAGTCATCATCAACAGTTGAAGGACGACCCGAGTGCTTTGCGTCTTCCAGTTCAAAATTTCCGGTTCTAAACCTACAAACCATCTAAGGGCGGTGCTTTTTCCTAACGCATCATCGCCATACAAATACTTAAATACTTGGCACTCAGCGACCTCTATATCTCCACCCATAGTCCTTAGGGATACTTGGAGTTCAAACCTAGCCGTCGGCTATAGTTGGAGTGGTTGATAAATAGTTGCAGCGCCTATACATTCTATAAAGTTTAACACTAATTTGAAATATTGATCGAAATTAGCTAAACCGAGAACCCATAAGATATCCAATAATAATTTAAAACACATGAAGTTAAAGTCCATTTCATTTTACATCAATATAGAGGAGTTTGATTAAAACATTTAAATCAGGTTTTGATAAATTGGCAAACAAGTGAAAAAAACCTGGTATAAAGTGGCATTCTTCACTTCTAATTCCTCGATTATAGTAGATATTTTTAGAAATTATGACGACACTGTTGATAAGCGGTGAAATGAATTGATATGTAACATGGATATGCATGGTAGGTCACATAATTATTAAAAATAATTTATTATGTGTTGATATTAGATGTTAAAAATGTAAAATTGCAATAAAACTTTAATTGATTACAGAAGCTTGAAAATGGCCCTAGAGGCTGAAACGTTGCGATGACTGGAAATTAAATAAATTGTTTAAAAAAAAAAAAAAAAATATATATATATATATATATATATATATATATATATATATATATATATATATATATATATATATATATATATATATAATATATATCAAGATTTCTTTTATAGAACGGCCTAATATTTACCGAAGAAACTTAACTATTTTTTTTTTTTTTTAAGAATATATATAGATATTATTGACCATATAAACACAATTATATAAACAAAAAGATGATTAAATTAAAATATTGAATAACGCTACAAATTATTTCATATCCCAATGTATATTTTATGTATAGATGTAGAAAAAATGAGAAACAAATCCAAGAAACGTAATTTTTTTCAGAACAATTGAAATTAGACAAATATTTTAAAAAATTGTTTTCAATTAACAGAACTTGATTGAATATTATTACATAAACTTATATATGATGGATTGCAGTATCATAACGTCTACCAATCATTATTGCTTCAACTTAATTAATTATTGACTAAATTCAGGATTAGCGTACATAATTACTTAAATACTTGGCACTCAGCGACCTCTATATCTCCACTTATAGTCCTTAGGATACTTGGAGCTCAAACCTGGCCGCCGGCTATAGTTGGAGTGGTTGATAAATAGTTGCAACGTCTATGCATTCTATAAAGTTTAACACTAATTTGAAATATTGATCGAAATTAGCGAAACCGAGAACCCATAAGATATTCCAATAATTATTAAAAACACTTGAAATTAAAGTCCATTTAATTTTACATCAATAGAGAGAGTTTGATTAAAACATTTAAATCAGGTTTTGATAAATTGGCAAAAAAGTGAAAAAAACCTGGTATAAAGTGGCATTCTTCACTTCTAATTCCTCGATTATAGTAAAAAAGTTGCTGTTACATCCTAGACATATATATCCTTTTTTTTAATATATAGTGGGATATATTGCACTTTGTTTCAAAATTAACAATATGAATAGTTTTATTAATTTTTATTACAATTAAAAGTTGTTTGAATGATTAAATGTATTGTTAGGTTCTTTTAATTAAAGTGATCCATTTCATTCAGCTTATTTTATTTCTTATTTTCTTCTCCCTACGTTTCGGCTTTTTGCCATTTTCAAGGGCTCTTTTAATATTACATCATTATGCACTTATATAAACATAAATTTTTTCACATTAAAAAGAAGAAATAAAGTATTGATAGTGATATGAGACCACATTCATATAATATATAGAGAAAATAATGATGAAGTCAAATTCCATAAATTAGAAAAATAAATAAATTCATACGTATAAAATAAAACCAAACAAAACAACCTATAATTGAAAAATACAAAGTTAGCAAATAAATAAACATTAAACACACAATCATAACTTTATACAATATATACAAGCTACTAAAGGGACCCCAGACTGAGCTTTTCCCGATTTTAAATTATAATTTCTTATAAATGTTTATTTTCGAGATGTACTTACCACAAACGCACTCTCTCCCAGACTATTTTTGGAGAAATTCTTCATTTGGACTTCGCGGATCTTAAAACATTTACTTTGGATTTAAAGTATTTACTTTGGATGCTCTAATTTCAGTAATACTATCATCTTTTTACTTTCACTCTCTATATATAGTAAGGGGAAGTATTGCGATCGTGAAAATTTTCTAATTCCAGTTTTCAACGGAAATACACATTTTATGTTCCTTGAGTCCAAATAACCAAGTCCCGCAAAAAGGTCTGTGTGTGTGTTAACTCCCGGGCGGAAAAGGTAAGTCCTATGAAACTGAAATTTAATATCTAAGACAACTATACGCCCGAGACGTTACAAAACCTTTTTCATCAAAATGAGCTTACCAGAAGAGCCACTTTATACCATGCATTTTGCACCTTTTCTTTTTCTCGAAAACGGTTTCGACGATTTTGATTAAACTTGCTATATCTATGTAAAATTTAATGGGCTTTAATATCATGTAGGTTTTATTCTGATTAAAATAGTCTGACAGGGCTTAAATGCCGATATTTTAAATGTTCTTCTTCTAAAGTACCTTTAATTTAGATATCATATAAACTTTATTGTTCATCTTGAAATCTAGTTTATACGCTCTGTAAATCAACTGTCGTTTGTTTAATATTCATAAACAAATTATTTTATTCCAATTTATGTCCGTATGATATTTATCACGGTTATAAAATGAGTAATTAATTCATAATTTGTGATAGGATTCTCCTAGTTGATGTTTTGCTTTTGAGGTCAATAAAATACGTTGTTTATGGTCTTCGTGAGAGTTATGTCCGTCAAGGTATTACTGTCACGAAATACATTTGAAAATTCGTGACGAAAATGCGAGGATTATTAAAATAATCGAAGCCTTGGGTCACATGAAAGAAATAGATCAAATGTATATTTTAAAAATGTTGAAATTGCAAATAATCTGGAAAAGAAAATTATGCACATTACACAAATAAGTGTTTTTCACATAGATATGTTTTTTTGGGGGGTGAAAGTCAATATTTTTTTAAAGTGAAGTTAACCCCCCAAAAATATGACATTTTTGACATAATTTAGCTTATTGGTGTCGCTCGAATCGAATTTTAACTCTTATTAAACCGGTAAGAAAACGTTTTTATGCAACATTGCTATTTGTGTTTAATATTAAATGATTCGTAAAATAGTAATGAATTTTTATTTTAAAAAAATAAATAAATATATAAAATAAAATAAAATTAATTAAATAAAAATGCACCTTTACAACCAATGAAGGGTCCTCGTTTCAGTATTCATAAAAATTCTTCCTGTTTTACGGCGACAAGAAGATGCCTCCTAGTTCACACTCAGCCAGGTTTTTCACAATCTTTTGATACCTTTATAGAGGTTGGTGTGCCTCAGGGAAGTCTCCATACCCTAGGGTCACTTTATGGCTAAAATTACAGAATAAATAATTCTGCTTCTGCCGAGATTCAAACACAGGAGTAGACTAGTGATGAAAATTTTCGAATTCGAATTTTTATCGGAAATAAACTTTTTCGTGTCCCCTAAATCCAGCTGACCAAGTCCTGTAAAAATACCTGTGTTTGTCTGTATGTGGTAATTCTAGCTCGAAAAGGATAAGTTATAAAGCAGCTTTTTGAACAAAATGACAAACCACAAGAGCCACTTTATACCATGGAATTTGAACCTGATTACCACCGGTGATGCGGCTGAGATAGAGGCGCTGGGATCTCATGGATTCCGCTTTTTCCTCCACCTGTAGAGGGAAGAGCGCAGTCTAGGGTCCCTTTAGCAGTTGTATATATTGTATATAGTTATGATTGTTGTATGATGTTTATTTATTTGCCAACTTTTTATTTATCTCAATTATAGGTTGTTGTTTCGATTTGTTTTGTTTTTTTATTTATTATTATTTTATTGTATATATTGTATATGAATTTATTTATTTTCTATTTTATCTAATTTGACTATTATTATTATTTTCTGAATAATTGTATGAATGTGGCCTCATATTCACTATTACTATTGTTCATTTTATAAAAAATTGTAATATATCTCAAATAAATATAAGAATTCGATTTTATAAATACCTTTTTCGTGTCCCCTAAATCCAGCTGACTAAGTCCCGTAAAAAGACCTGTGTTTGTCTGTCTGTATGTGCTAATTCTAGCTCGAAAAAGTTAAGTTGTAAAGCAGCTTTTTTAACGAAATGGACAAACCACATAGCCAGTTTATACCTGAAATTTTAATCTTATTACAATTTTCTTAAAAATAGCTTTAAATCCATTTTGATAAAACTCACTTTATCGGCGTTGAATTTACAGGACTTTAATGTTTGTGGTCCATTCTGATTGAAATATTCTGACAGGCTCAAAGGCCGATATTTTAAATTATCTTACTCTAAAACACCTTTAATTTTGCATAATCGAAAAACTAACCATTTGAATTGTATAAGGTTAGTATAATGGTCAGTGATAAAAATCGAATAAAATCAAGTAATTCTTGTTTGTAATAATTTTCATTGTTAGATTATTAAATTTAAAACCAATTCTTCGGCCTTATTTATAACACAAACTATATTCAAAAGATCTTAAATTGATTTTATCATTTGAGGTAAATGAAACTCGTATTTTGTGCGATACTAGATTTTTTTTTTTTTTAAATATATTCCAAATAAAACATCTTGGCACAGAAAATATCTCTTTGGAAATAATTATTTCCAAAGAGCAATCTAAACTTTTGCGGAAAAAATATTTTCCGTGTGTACACAAGAGATAAGCTGACCTCAATACTACCACTTCCGTTTTGATATCTCCGCGAGTTACGGGTCACTTCCGCTTTTAAACATATGTTTTTTTTTAATCTAAATTTTTTTTTGTTTAATGATTTATGATGACTCGGTCCAAATTAAATATATGCTATGGGAAAGTATTAAGATCGTGATAATTTTATAATTTCTAATTGAGGGTCTCCACAGTTCAAATGACCAAGACAAAAAGTTGTATGAGAGAAACATTTTATATTTTAGAACTTAGAGATGTTACAGAAACATTTTCAACAAAATCGCTGAAACATAGGAGCCACTTTTTTTTTTTTCCCGACGCGAAACGGCCTTATAGGCCACACAAATATCATTCCCTCCCAACTTTGCCCACACATTCCCCTCTCTTCCTCTCATCCTACCTCCCCTTCAACCTTTCAGACTACACTCTTCTCCCTTCCTCGTTCCATACTCTCCCCTTTCTCACCTCTTTGGCACCTCAGGAGCCACTTTATACAATACATTTACATACCTTAAGAGCCTTCATAATACCTGCATTGATAACCTACTAATTAATAAGATCAGAAAATATGTGGGAGATTTAAAAATACTGGAAAAAGAACTTGTGTTCTTGTGGATTCCATCCAACGTATGCATTGATGGTTATGAAGAAGCGGATCGGGCTGCGAAATAAGCTGCATTGTCAAACGTCCAAATCCACCCAACTTACATCAAGGAAGACGTAAAAAATTATCTCAAGGTAAAAATATAACAGGCTTGGGAACAGGTGTGGTTAGAACTTGACAACACCAATAAATTAAGAAATATCAAGCATTCGCCTTATCTATGGAATACATGATTGTGAAGTAATCGCTGCGAAGAAACTGCTTTGGCGAGACTTCGCATCGGACATAGCAGACTCACACATCTCCATCTCATCCTCAGGCAGCCCGTACCAATGTGTGACTTGTGTAGAGTGCCTCTCTCAATAAAACATATAATTGAGAACTGCCCCGAATTCCATGTACTAATGGATAAACTTAATCTCGCAAGATCGTTGAGTGAGTGATTGAAGGACTCTAGTGAAACAGTTAGCTCACTGATTAGGTTCGTTAAAGAATGTTTTCTGCTCTCGGAACTATAAGAAAGGAAATTAAATAAATAAAAAAAATAAATAGATAAAAAATTGGAATAAATTCATTAATTCAGAATGTGTCAAAAAATAAAAATAAATAAACAATAAAAAAAAATAGAAGGAAAAATAAATAAATAAATAAAATAAAAATAAATAAAAAGAAGAAAAAAGAGTAAAAAAATCTGTTACTACAAATTTATTCGGTGCTAATAAATAACCAAGAGGTTGAGCACCTATTCCAATACCCTTACCCTAACCCTACAATACATTTACTATTTTCACAAAAATGATTTTTATAAAACTTATTATATCGATGATACATACATTCAATGGGCTTTAACATGCCAATATAAATTTTCTTTCTATAACGGCAAGACCTTCGGGTTCGCTAAGCCTATTTTTATTATAACGGAAAGGACAGCAATAGATTGTTAAATTAAATAGATATAAAACAGATTGTTTAAAACTAAAACTTTTTCGTGTGGCATTAAGCCACATTCCTGATTAACAACTAGTGTTAGTTTTAGTTAGATAGCGTCCTTGTTTAAGCAACTAATGCTAACTAATAACCAACCATAGAAAAAAAGCTCCAGCAGTTTCAAAATGGAGTACTAAGACGAATAGTGAGGCGTACTTCTTAACAAATGACGAAGACAGACCAAATACACGACACCTTCGAACTTCCGACCGTGACAGAGTTCAATTTCCCGAAGACATATCAAATTCTTTGATAGTCTCCGGTACTGCACGAACCCACTGACTCCGACAGGACGGCCACAGCGCCGGCAAGACTATGTACAGACCCTCAGACTAGACTGAGAAACCATAACTTGACTAACTGACTCAGAAAGACTAGTGAGCCTCATCACTAGACGTGACTCCCATTCGCTCCCATATACCGAAAATTTGCGTATCCTCAGTTTCCTCTTAGAATGCATGTAATGCAGAAAAAGAGATCCCATAACCCTTCCTCTATTTCCGATTTCCAACCCCCAACCCCCATGGGGCTTAAAAAAAAATCTTTCTATAAAGTACCTTATATGTTGTGGATTTGATAATTATTAAACATATAGTCTTATTAGCATTGATAAAAAACCGAATAAAAATTAAATAAATTTGATACCAAATAATGAAAAATAAGCAATATATATCCTGTGCGACAGCAGGCATGCGTTAATTTATCTTTAATTTAGATTCAACGTGTCTTTTTAAAAGTTGAGACTTCAAATTTTAAATGGGGTGGGTCGATTTCAAGGATTAATTACTGAAAATAATATATCCAAAATGAAAATATCTTATATATTTGCATGTCAATACACATGAATTTCAGCCAACAATTAATTAACAAATGCTTGTTCCGCCTTGGCAAAAACATCACCTTGGCAGTTCCACAAGCGTTGAGTCGGTCATGATAAAAATACCATGTATACAATTTAAATCGAATAATTATAAATTTAAATTACTGTAATAGGTTTATTTTGTTTAATAGCGAACATTCTTTATCGACCCCCTCTTCCTAAAAAGCCATGGTCTTACGTTTTTAGTTCGCAGTAACCAAGTAACGAATAAAAATATATTCGTCTTTCCGCCGTACGTTGTCCGCGAATTTTCTCAAAAATTGCAGGGCCGATTTTTTAGACATTTAGCTCAACAATAACAGGGCATAGATATGAAAATTAACACCCACATGACGGCATTTTAAAAATGTTTTAATTCAATAGTTTAGTTGTTTTTGAAGGAAAGCATACGTAGAGTTTTAGTAAATATAAAAAACATATATACGCTCTATATTATATTAATAATAAATCAGTTAAAGATGGAGTAAAATTTAAAACCTTTTTAATAAGACCCGCAGATAAAAAAAAAACAAAAAAATATAATAAATGTAGCTTATTGGGTCGTCACAAGCTTAAATTTCTATTAATGTCTGGATGTGAGGTCTGGATTTGTGAAAATTCGTAAAGGGTGTGATTCCTCCATACCATAATTATTACAATTAAACATAGAGAAAAGAAAAATGTTCTGGAATCAGAAACTTTTATTTGAGTTTAGTCTAAAGATCCTTTGATTCAAAGATTCAAAGATCTTCAAGGAAGAGGAAAATTTTTAGAAGTCCAGTATGAACATCTTTTGGGTTATTATTTCTAATTATATACCTTTGTTATCGACGGAAAAAAAATACAACACCGCCTCAAAATTTGAGATCTCATATTTCAAGATGTGTAGAACCTAAATATCAAATAAAAAAAAAGTTCATTCGTTCACCGAATTTATAAATAGCGATATAAATATATAGCTAGTCAGTAGGATATCAAACGCCATAAAAAGATCAAAAAAAGAAGCATTGAAATCAGTTAAGAAACATTGGATATAGCGTTGTGAGCTTTTGTAGTTGTGATTGTACCCATTTTTCTTGAATTTAAATAGGTAGCGACTGTACTAGAAAACAATTTCTTTTGTTAGATAATTAAATTTTTAACACCTTTCCATCGAAACTCAATATAAATCTTTAATATTTTGTCTGCTCCTCACTGCATTTAAAAGTTTTTTAATATATTTATCCCACAAATCTCTCGAGGAACAATAAGTACCCTCAAATTTTTCCACCGCTCCCGCCATTTTCTTCCCCTATCCACCCGTAAGGTCCTTGTCTCCTCAGTTATTTACCCTTACTTTGACTATTGCTGCGAAGTATATGGTGGCCTCTCGGCTGTGCTTGAGGACAGCCTAAAGCGAATTATGAACATATTTATAAGATTTGTCCTTGGCACACCGAAGAGGTCTCATGTGACCCGTTTATACAGCGAGTTAAAGTGGCTCCTTCCCTCTATCCGCAGACAATATTTCCTAGGATCATACCTTTACCAAACCATCCACTTCCAGCTCCCTCATTGTATCCTCAGACTTCTACAATTTAAATGGTCAATCCACTCCCTCCAAACAAGATCCCGCCATTCCGAACTTTATATTCCTACTAGAACAAAAACTTTTGATCATTCCTTTCTTATCCACTCTACTACTCTCTGTGATTCTCTATCTACTCACATCCGCCAAGCTTTTTTCCTACCATCATTCAAGTCCCAGCTGTTCGAGTGAGTACCTATTGTGATCCCAAACAGACGCTCAAAAAGCGTTATATTTCAAATCAAATATCTATTCAAAAAGAAAATTTATTATTTATTGTTCATATTTTTATGTGGATCAATTATTATGAATCAGTTTCAATGTTTAGTTTTGTTCAACACCTTAATCTATCAGTTATTATTTATTTATTTTACTGTTTTTTTTTTTTTTTTACTCTTTTGTTTATTGTATCCTTTCTTTTCCTCTTAAAGTTTTGCGGGTAAGAATTAATAATAATCTTTTGGTCTTTTGGCCAGACACATTGTATATCTTAATTGTACATATTTTATTGTTCTTAAGGGACCATGTCCCAGAATAAAAATTATTTTTCGATTCTACTCTATCCGATTTCAACTCAGAGTCGTATAATGCACGAACTAGATGATAACTTTTCACATGGATGATTACAGATTACTTGATTACAGAATAAAAAAATAATTATTAAAATCGGTGAAGAAATAGAGCAGATATAGCGTTTTGAACTTTTCAATCGTGATTGGCTATTTTCCTCGAATATGTCAATTGAAATTGGCAGTGTTAGTCGTTCGTATTTTTTAAGCTCTTTGATTGGTTTATTGCTATACATACAAGTCAATTGTCTGAGCAGTTATATTAATTGTAATAATGTAATTGTACGGAAAAAATAAAGCAATGTGTAATAATTTAATATTTCTTAATTTACTTCGAGCATTAAATAAGAACTATAAATTTTTTTTTTCCTTTTCTTTGGTGATTTGAGCTCTGGTAGTATTCACGCCAAGCCGGTCTCATTGAGTGCGAATACCGAACAACAAAGAACCCCTAAAAAGCGAACTCTTGGTGCAGCAGGTAACCGGACACCTATGTCCATTGTAAACAGACTATAGATAACTATAGACGGTGCTCTGATCGTTGGCCAAATTACCTTGCCAACTCCTTACTCTATTAATCACGAAGAAGATAGTACGATAGTCTCGGTTCGAGTACCTGCCACCGAAGAGGGGAATTGGCAAGGGTCATTATAGGCAGGCCTAATTATTATTTTATTTTTTTTTCTGAAATTTACAACTGTTTTTTATAACACAAGTAATGATGCTATGGGTTAAAATACGTGAGAGAGAAAAAAAAGTAGAGAAACTGTCTATTGGCAGTACTCCAGTAGGGAATTTAAGCTAGAATGTCTCGAGGCCATATTCTTTTCGGACACCTCGGAGGATTATCAGGAATTGAAGAAAAATGATCGAAACAAGATGATTAGACTGGGAACGGAGTGTGTGATGGAAAGAATGGTACCTGGTTCAGGCCAGATCAACAACTAATGAAACATTCAAGTCTTTGTGAACGGGTTCATACGTTACAAAGTAAGGAACGTTGAGGATTATACGAAGGATTGGATATAGAAATGTTTGTTTATTTATTCGTTTTTTTATGCTGCTGTGGCTAATCGGACGATGCTACAGTGAGAGTCCTGAATTTCGCATATCCAGGTTTAATTAGGATAGGGATCTTTGACGAGTATCTGACATCGCACAGGCTCGGGACCTCTTTTTAGCGTTCCCTCTGATGGACGGCATAACTAAGGACTTTTTACTCCCTTTAAAAAATCCTAGGGCTACCTGCGGGTTTGAACCCGGGACCTTAGACATAGGAGGCTGTTATGCTAACCACCATGCTACAGGTAACCCCGGATATAAAAATAATCCGATGGTTTAGTAAATCCTAAGCTCAACTCATTTGATTGGCCTTATGATAGTCATGTAGATGTTAAGTTAGGTTATAGATTTTATACACTTAGCATTTAAGGTCATTAGTGTCGTGTGTTGAAATTGGATTTTGATCACAGAGGAGGGTATATTGTTTTTTTACCTGGAGTCAAAGTATAGTTTGCTTGTTGTTAAGATATTTCTTAGCATCAGAGGCATGTAAAATGTTCGGCATTCTAGTGGTCTAAGGCCTCATAAGGCAACTTGGAGTGAATTTTTGGAGCTCCTTGTCTAATTCTTAATCAGATTAGGTTAACCTCATCAGATCTTGACTTCATGAAAGACATTTTTCAGGAGAGCATGTTTAGCTTTATTTCCTGTACTTGATGCTCAGTCCCAAATTTGGTGCTATTGTTCCCACGGCATAAATTGTTTCTTGAATATGTTAATATGGTTACTTGTTGTATTTTTCTAGTTTGTATATTCTTGATTTATTTGTTAGTGTTGTAGATGAGCCTATTGTAGATCAGTGGAAGGCAGAGTTAGTATTGAATTAACCGAAAGCGGCGAGTAGTTTCTTGTCGTTTCAGTCTTGTGTGTAGATTCCAGATACCATTAGATAAACAGCGGATCTATCTAACCGGGACAAACGGAATGTTAGAGGACACTGTAGGCCAGGTAAAAGTTATGTGGTGGGATTTGTTGGAAGTACATAATTTTGATTCTCCTTCGTCGGCCTACTAGGCAACTTGCAAGAACAGGCGTAAGGAGTGATGACCCTAGCCTAAACATTTCATCAAGAAACGTTAGTATATTCTCACAGAAGACTATACCACGCAGCCAAGAGCCTACACTGTCGCGCCAGAGAGAGAGAGACATTTTGTTTGTTTATTTATTTAAAGTCACTTTATGCTACTATGGCTAATCGGACGATGCTACAGTGGGAGTCCTAAATTTTGCCTATCCAGGTTTTATTAGGATAGGGATCTTTAACGAGTACCTGACATCGCACAGGCTCGGGACCACCTTTTAACGTCCCCTCCGAAGGACGGCGTAACTAAGGATTTTTTACTCCCATTAAAAAATCCTAGGACCACCTGCGGGTTTGAACCCGTGACCTTTAGCATGGGAGGCTGTTACGCTAGCCACTCAGCTACAAGTGATCCCCCGAGAGACATTTTAATTCACCAATTCTGACGCCATACCTGAAGATCTCTGATATTCTTTTGAAGAGTTTTAGCGGCAATAGTTGGATCGATATTGACTTATAGAACACGAGTGTTATCAGCATAGTTAGTAAGGAAAGTGATATAGGATAGGATCAGCTGTTTAAACTGTAAAAATGGGTCTTAGGATAGTGCCTTAAGGAACACCAACAGACTGAGTAAATAGGGATGAATAGGCATTTTTTTTATTTTTTTTTATTTTGAAGGATCTGTCAGAAGGAAGGACTGGATAATGATGTAGTATGTAGGCGGGAGGAATTCTTATAACTCCAGCAGTAATGGGTACCAGACTAGTTCAATGGCTGATCATAAAACTGGTTTTTAAAAATAAAATATTTTAACGAGCAATTAATGATTTATTGTAAAAACCTTATACTTTACGAATATATGTACATTGAAGAATCTCTTTAAAAAATAGATCTAGACCTAATCATGTTGAAAAAAAAATCATTGGTACTGCTGTTTTTTGTTATTTCTGTACTTATTGAATGTTAATATGGATGTGTCAAGTCTGGGAACTGGCAGCCGTAGCGTTTACCAATGCGCACCTTCTTTGCGCACGCACAAATGATACATTTTATTTTTTTAGTAAATTACACATTAAAAAAAGTAAACTAATAACCTGATTAAGGCAAACAAATTAGACCGAAACGTCGACACACAAATTTGTGTGCAATACCCACATCCATCTTCTCTATCATATATTTTCTAGGGTTAACCAATACTACATCATAACAGAATGTTCATTTAAGAGTTCTTGAATCATTTATAAATATAATTTTTTTTTTCCTAGTAGCGCGACAGGCCGTGTAGACCCTGAGCCTCACGGTGTAAACTCCTGGGAGATTAAACTCACGTTTCATTGCACTTTGTAGTGTAGGGTCATCACTCCCTATGTCTAATTTTGTAAGTGGCCAACATTTGACTGACGGGTCTCACATACGCGGGAGTGAGGCTGTAAGTGAATCCCCAAATAAATATAAATACATGCAGCAAATGACAAATTTATCAAAACACAATTAATTTCGGATATTAAATAAAATAATACATAAATGAGAGAAGTCATTTTTCAATTAGATATTTCACACCCTCGCAACAGCTTTTGGTACGAGATGAATACAACATTTTTTCTAATTTGGTATAAAAAAAAAAAAAAAAAGCCTAAAGAAGCTCCAATATCCTTGATCTTCTAACCCACTCTCCTTCCATCCACTTATTGAATAAAGATCTACAACTTCCAGGCTCATATATCTCTTTGATAGAAATGCTTTTTATAAAAATTACATTCGATATCCGCTCATCTTAGGAGTTCCATATCTATTTATATCGGTAACTCTTCAAGTATGGGGTCACCTGTGGTGTAGTGGCTAGTATAACAGAATTCTATGTCACAATTATGTGCTTTCGATTCAGCAGATGGCCTAAGAGATTAAAAAAATAAAATAAAATAAAAACCTGTGCCTCAACAGCCCATGAAGGGTCTTGGGCTCAGTATATATAGATGTTTTGCCAAGTTTTTTCCCCCAATTTGGGTACCCACTTTATAGAGGTTGGGTGTACCCCAAGAGGGTCTCTATACGCTAGGATCGCCACCTGGCTGCATTAACAGAAAAATGATAATCTGCCATAGCCGGGATTCGAACCTAGGACCCGGAGAACAGTAGAATAGTGCTCTATCCACTAGGCCAGGACGCTCCCAGGATTTTTTAAAAGGAGTAAAAAAAACCTTGGTTTTCCTATTATTCGCCTCTAGTTCGCACTACAGCTCCTTAAAGAAGCCCTGTCATAATTAAACCTGGCAAAATGTAGGACTCCTACTTAAGCATAGTCCGATTAGCAACAGAAGCATATCCTGACTTTAAATGAATAAACAAACAAATGTTTTAAGTATATTTTTACTTGACTTCATTTTTAATATTTTAGATTTTTTTTGTTAAAATATTATTTAATTTTGCTTATTTGGTAATAGGAACACTTTCATAAAACTTTTTCTCATTAATATAAAAAAATTCAACAATTACTCTACTACTACTACTAATTCTTTGTATTCTTTCATTATTACTATAACGCAAATAAATATACTGTAATGTAATTATGTAAATATCAACTATCTATACACATTTTCACGTAGGGATAACTTGTAGCTGGGTGGTTAGCATAACAGCTTCCTATGCTAAAGGTCACGGGTTCAAACCCGCAAGTGGTCCTAGGATTTTTTAATGGGAGGAAAAAATCCTTAGTTATGCCTTCTTTCGGAGGGGTCGTTAAAAGGTGGTCCCGAACCTGTACGATGTCAGGTACTCGTTAATGATCCCTATCCTAATAAAAACTGGATTGGCAAAATTTAGGACTCCCACTATAGCATCGTTCGATTAGCCATAGTAGCATAAAGTGGCGTTAAATAAATAAACAAATATTTTCACGTTAATTTTATAAACAGAGATGTTTTTAAAAAGCAGAATTTTAGGTAGTACACTTATGTGCTAAAAAAATTATCACTGTTTCGTACAAATTGCATTAAAGAACAAGAATGTAGTTCACTTGAATCTTTCTCCATAAACTTTAAATGTTGTCATTTAACTAAGAATTTTTCTTATTAAAATAAAATAAAAAGGGTAAATCTGAAATTCAGCTCAAAAATCAATACCCCTTAACACTGAAAAAATAAATATTGAAAAAAAAAAAAAAAACCGGACCCGAAATAAAATTTAAGTGTGATTTTATTCGAAACCCAAAAAACCTTCTTTACTCCGACCATTGAGTAGACAAAAAATAAATATCACATTTAAATTGCTCCATAAAAACTTTATAGGTTTCGGAATAAAATCTGCATAAATCATTAGGCTATATAAACATCAATTTTATATACACTATGCAAATTGAGGTTTTAAGAAACCGTTACCTCAGTAGCTTATACGTTTATTTGTATGTGTATGTGATATATGTATATATATATATATATATATATATATATATATATATATATAATATATATATATATATATATATATATGTATATATATATATGTATATATATATATGCATGCCCTATAATTAAGTTTTGTCATGATGAATCCGTTTAATTTTTTTTTTTTTTAACATTAAATATCAATAAAAATAACATAAATAGTACATAAATAACATGGGAAGTGTTTGTTTCTTATTTTGTTATTGATTATATATATATATTGATAGATTAAAGATTAATTTTGTTAATAAACACAGACTCCACGGACGGTCAACAGACCATGTAGTGTGTCTGATTTTTATTATTGTATTTCGTAATTTGTAATTTGTTTATTTATTTTTTTATTTGATTATTGGCTATTTGATGTAATTTTGAAAAATAAAAACAGACTTTTCTATCTATCTTCTATCTATCTATCAATACAAATAATTATTTATTTATTTATATTTCAGGAAGCTGCTGAAGAGAGTGCAAAATTGCGGCCAGTGCAGAAAAAGATGGATCTGGTAATAATCTTCTGAAATTAAAATAATAACAAGAAAACATAATAAAAAAAAAATAAATTTACATTAGAATTTAAAGACCTTCAGATTTTATGCAGATACCACCAGCCTAAAGAATCCAATTTTTATGTCTGAGGGCTAACTCCCTGATCTATATACCTCCCTCAATACTGAATATAATACTGGCCCTTTGTAATATAATAAACGTAATAAAAAAATCTGGTGCCTCAACAAAAAAATTTTAACTAACCTCCCTCCATAAAATCAATTTTTGAATCAAAGTTATGTTTTTTCGATGGGAACATATCTTTTAGATTAAGTTATATAATAATAAAAATTGTCTTTTTACCGATAAAAAAAAAAAAAATTCGCAGTTTTCTTCTTCAATTAGTTATTAAATTAATTCTTTAACATTTCATACTCAGCCATTTTCAATCAATACTAACAAGCATAAATTTTGAATTATTTCTTAATTTAATTTAAGGTAGGAGAGAGCGGGGCAGGTTGAGCATAGGGGCAAGTTGGACAATTGAAATATCTCGCAAACTATTCACCGTACGCATAGACATCTTATGGCGAAAAGAAAGAATCGTGGGAGAGATAATCACCACGCGATCGCTGGTGGTGGCTGGATGATTATGTGAAGCGCTCGTGTCTTTTGTTAATTTTGGGACCAAAAAGTAAAAACGTCGTTCACCACAAGTTTTCGTCTGTATTAGTCAATTTGTATCTGTTTTGAATTAGATAAGTGTTAATGTTTTAGAAAATTATTGTTATTTCGATATGTGGAGTTGTTCTGGGTATAATTCTTATGATTTCTTTATAACCTTGCTTTCGCTTTAAAATTTGGGTTGGGATTAGTTGAGTAGTTGCTCAACTTACCTCACGACACAACAATTTGTGATGAATGTTTTATTTTTTGTTAGGATGCGGACTTCTAAGAGGAAGACTACAAGATGTTCTTAATTGCAACAATGACAATGATCATTAAGTTCCAAAGATCTAATTAACATTTTTTTAAAGATATAAGCTATATGAGTAATAATATAAACATTTAAGTCTGATTTTAAATATCAAGGCTGAATCTAATGTAGAAGTTAATCTTTAGATACGTTAATGTTTTATTGATTCTAGTTATGGTTAATTATTCAAAGAAAATTACTTTAACTTTTGTCTCTCTGTTACTAAAAGACGATAAATAAAGAGCTGATTGCTAAACACATATTTTACTTTATTTCTTGTCGAAATTGAACCCAAGGTTAGACGTTCTTAGTGCTTAACTTTCCCCATACCCTTGCTCATCTTACCTCATCTATGTGGTACATTAAAGTAAACTTGACTTCCTGGATTTAAATAGCTGTAGCTCTTAAAGTCGACTTATTACAAAATATTAATATGAACACATTTGCTAAGAGATATATTACAAATCCACCAAGCCGCTTAAAAAATCATTGAGACTTATCATTGAGGAACTATTGGGTTATTTCACATGAAATGTTCGTTTTTATAGTTCCTGAAATACTTAAAGGATTTTGCAGGTCTCTGTTGTTTTCTTCCGAATGTTTTACATATTTAAGGTAAACAGTTACTAATCCTCTACCTTTGTATTATAGACATTAGCTTCTCAATCAATTACTCACTTTTTAGTATACCTCCAAAAAAAAACATGGAAACACGCGTTTTTAGATTAATATTGTTGTACGCGTATAAACTCAGCCATTCAGCTGCCGAGGCCGCTAGAAATATTTGAAAGGCGTTTGGGGAAGGGGGTGTTAATGAATGGACCATTCACCATTGGTTTGCTAAGTTTTCAGCTGGGGATACTGACTTGGAAAACTTGTCCCGAGGAAGACCTACGTCCGTAATAGACAACGATTTCCTCAAACACACAGTAGAAGGAAACCCCTACCAAACCGTTAAAGGATTCTCAGCACAACTAAATGCAAGTGCATCTACCGTTTCCAGACATTTAATGTGTATTGGAAAATTAAAAAAGCTCGATACATGGGTACCTCATGATCTCACTGAGCGGCAGCAAGACTCCTTGTTTCAAAACATACCGTGCAAAAATTGAAAGAACTGGGCTACGAAGTTCTTCCGCACCCACCATATTCTCCTGACTTGTCTCCAACAGATTACCACCTGTTCAGGAATTTACACAACTTCGTCAAAGAAATACGTTTTGAAAATGATGATCAAGTGAAAAGTGCGTTTTCAGATTTTGTTTCACTTCAAAGCTTAGAGTTTTTCAGTTCGGGGATAAAAAAAGTTGGTGTCGCGTTGGAAAAAAATGTGTAGGAAAAGAAGGTGAATACTTGGAATAAAATTATCTTGTTTTTATATCGTATTTTTAATAAAAATCCTTTACCTTGAAAACGGACATTTCATGTGACACAACCCGATATATCCGTTCAAGTGAAAAATTGCTCAACTAGCCCCGCCCTACCCTACTTTAAAGGAATAATTTTACGTTTATATAATCTGAAATTTCCCTTAGGAATTTTCCACAATCCCCGTCTTACTCTTACATTTCAATTTCCACAGTTTAAGCGCTCATCCCTTGGAACTCATCCTGTGTGTTTGAGAGTTCTTGTTACTTGTTTAATAGTATATAGTTATTACACTAGTTTTTATTTGATCTGTTTTTCCGAATAAGCATACGTCTTTGTTCTCTAGATGTTAACTTAATATCAGTAAATTACTTGGCTATATAATATATAAAACCTTATGCAATGTCGTATATAAGATAACATCTAAAATCTTTAGAGTTCCGGCAGTATATAAAACATGTACATTACCACTCTTTAAAATAATCTTTAAAAAATGTTCGCTCATTACTCATTCAGTAATTTACTTATTAAAATTCTTTCATATTTTATATTTACCTGTATTTTAGCAATGTTAACAAGATGAAATTGATAATTTTTTCAAACATGTATTTTTTTATTAATTTATTTATTTATAGTCATTTACAACTGTATTAAAGTACAAAATGAGTAAATATGTAGAATGAAAATGTCTTGAGAAAGAACTACCCAGTGGTAGCACTTCACTAACTATTTTAAGACAGTAGGTCCCGAGGCCACCTTCTTTTCAGTCACCTCGGAGGGTTATCAGGGATATCTGAGGAAGATAATTACGGACAAGTGGGTTTGTATGGGCAGGGAGTTTAGAATGAAAAGAACAGTATCTTTCACGGGCTATGTCTGCAAGAAATGGGATGTTTAGGTCATTATGGAGGAGTTGATCTATGACAAAATACAGGGCATTCAGGATTTTGCGAAGGATTTTGGATTGTAAGGACTGGATGCGGGAGGAATTAGATGGTTTCGTAGAGCCCTAAAGCTTGATTCTATATGTCCAAATAGGTCTGATAATAGTAATGCAAATGAGTCTTTAAGTGAAGTAAATGTCTAGTAAGTTTTGTAGTAATCGATATATTCGAGCAGTTTCTTGTCGTCTCAGTCTTGTGTGAGGTTTACATGTAAAATTAAAGATACTTTGAAGAAAGAATTTTAAGGCCGTATAGGAATATTTCATACAAAACGAAACCTACATGACATTACAGCCCAATACATTTTACATAGATTGAGTACATTTTGACAAAATCGAAAAAAAAATAAGGTTCGTCGATAATGGTGAAATTCCCAGTCATGTAAGTTTCTAAAATATTTTGGTTTTAAACAAATGGTGGTAAAAGTAAAAAACGCTACAAATTATTACTCAATGATTTATTATTTCCAAATAACTATTTTAGGGTATAAATGGATATATACATGTTGATAGACAATTATAACTTTTGGTTTTAATTAATTTAAATTGAATTTATTTTTTAATTGTGAGAACCGGATTTTCTGTTATTCATTATTCGGGTTCTTTGCATTTTGAAACGTAAGCCCTCAAAATTAGAAGTGGATTTTTTTTATTTATTTTTTTAAGGTTGATTAAAAAGGTTCATTATTGAAAAGAATAAACCAAAATTCTATGAATACTTACTACCGTTTATTCATTATGTTATTATAACAGATAATTTCCCTTTTGTTTACAAAAAAACATCTTAATTACCTCTTTAAGAAATGAAAACGACAACAAAAAGACATTAGATTGACACAGAATGTACCATAGCCTAGGAACTGAAGCCTATAGGGAACAAGATATGTATTGCTTATTCTGGTGGTTACCTGTTAATTAATGGGACCCAGGTGGGTTATAGGACACCCTGCTCAACGAAAGCCCAGGGGACAGCATTCATATTGCCCGAGGTGTTCTCGAACCTCCGGGTTATGAAATAACAGCGTCTTCTACCTATATATATATATATATATATATATATATATATATATATATATATATATATATATATATATAATAACGTTCAAGATCATGAACATTTTCTTAAAAACTTCAAATTTTTGTCAATATTTTTAATCAATTATAGGGTTTGGTTACTTAATCAAAAAATCTGGTGCGTGCAACACAAAACTTCCACTTACCTCCGTTATTTATATCAATTTAAGAATTTTCAAACAAATTTTGAAACGAAAATAATGTGATAAAGATTTTTTTTTATTCACACCTGTCAATGAATGCTGACAATCAGCGAATTCGATGAAGGAATGACAGTCTAGCGTGGTAGGCATGATGGAGAGAAGCTGCTCAGCGGCACCTCTTCTTGGCGTGCTTCCTATTTAGCCTAAAATGTCCCTCATCCAACTTCTTTTCTGCCTTCTGCGAGAATTGTGCGGCATGTTTCTAGTGGCCTTGCTTTGTATAGGTGTGTTAGAATGTCCGTGTAAGTTGTTGTGAAAACGTACAAGATTTAAAAAAAATTTTCATGTCATATAGAAAGTTGTTGTGTATAGTAAAGTTGACGAATAGGACACAGACGTGGGTGTTTATTGTACATAATAATAATAGGCTTACCGAACCCGAAGGTTCGATGCCGATACCACCAAACTTCGCCTGCACAGACTCGTCCAATGTTCACCGGTCAAGCCCAAACCCCCGAGATCAGCCTTAATGCAATCCTCCCATCGACGCTTCGTCCTACCTTTCGGACGCCTACCAGTCGGTTCAGCGAATACCAACTTTCTCGGAATCCGTTCCTCACTAAGCCCAACAACTTTACGCGCCCATTTAAGTCTCCGTGATGCTATCAACTCAATTATATTCACAGAGTACAAACTCTGCAATTCCGCGTTGTGCAACCTTCTAAACTCCCCAGTGGCCTCATCTCTCTTCGGACCAATGATTTTACGCAGTACCTTATTTTCGAAAAACCTTAAGCCGTTATTCATCCTTCAAAGTAAGCGGCCACGTTTCGCATCCGTAAAGAACCGTTGGAAGAATAATAGAATAATAATAAGAATAATATAATAATAAGAATAATTATTGTACATAACGATTTCATAATGTTATATTATATGATCTAAAAATACGTTTCCTTCAAAACCTTGTGTGATTCTTATAACTTTTTTTATTGCTAACTTTATTTAAAATTTCTAAAATCTATTTTTACAATTAAGGTAACTGAAAGTAGTGTGTTTCGTGTAGCAGATTTTTTTCAATACGAAAATTTTCACTACCAGCTGTTTAATTTTGGACAATTTAATATGCAAATCGAGATCTAAGAAAGCGACAAATACATAAATCTATAAATAAGTGAAAGTTGAAATCCAATAAAGCTCTTTTGAGTTCGCTAAAGTTTCTGATGCGTTTGGGACAAACAGGAAAGGGGGTGATAGTATAGTCGCCTATCTAGATGGCCCGATATATCACTTTGATAAATTCCCTACCGTTAGCTTGAAGAAGTTCGATAAGTTAGGCAGGGAATTTCGGAGCAGAATATTCTTTTTGAAATACAGTTTCATTATTAAAGTTTGTCTCTAACCAAAAATAAGCCTATTTTATATATTTCGTTATTACTTACAGCATGACCTAATTGATTAGAACTAATTAAACCCTACAGAGTTTCTGATTTTGAAACAAAACTGTTTTAACGGGAAGAAAGAAAATTTGACCAATAATTAATTAATTTAAGAACAATCCTTTTATCTGTCAATATGAACAGAAAGACCTCAAACATCGACTGAAAGTACTATACTCTCTTTCATCTAATTTAAAATCTGACGCGCATTTAAGCGCTGTCAGACTATTTCAACCAGAAACCTACACGATATTTAAGCTCATTAAGTTTTACACAAATTAACGGATTTATTAAAAATCCTTAAATAAATTTTGAAATCGTAAAAGGGTGTAAAATGCACGCCATATACTGGTTCTATTGGGTTGTTTCACATGATATGTCCGATTTTATAGTTTCTGAAATACATAAAGGATTTTAAAGGTCTCTGTTGTTTTCTTCCGAATGTTTACGTATTTAAAGTAAACAGTTACTAATCCTCTACCTTTGTATTATAAACATTAACTTCCAATCAATTACCCACTTTTTAATATACCTTCAAGTATCAACATGGAAACAAGGGATTTTCGAGTAATATTTTTGTACGAGTTTAAACTCTGCCATTCGGCAGCTGAGGCCGCTAGATATATTTGCAAGGCGTTTGAGGAAGGGAGTGTTAATGAACGGACCATTCGCCGTTGGTTTGCTAAGTTTTCAGCTGGGGATACCGATTTGGAAAACTTGCCCCGAGGAAGACCTCCGTCCGTAATAGAAAACGATGTCCTCAAACATACAGTACAAGGAAACCCCTACTAAACAGTTAAAGGACTCTCAGCACAACTAAATGCAAGTGCATCTACCTTTTCCAGACATTTAAAGCGTATTGGTTAAGTAAAAAAGTTCGATACATGGGTACCTCATGATCTCACTGAGCGGGAGCAAGACCACATGTTTCAAAACATACCCACCATATTCTCCCGACTTGTCTCCAACAGATTAGCACCTGTTCAGGAATTTAGATAAATTCGTCATAGGAAAACTTTTTGAAAATGATGATCAAGTGAAATGTGCGTTTTCAGATTTTGTTTCACTTCAAAGCTCAGAGTTTTTATGAGTTCGGGGATAAAAAGTCTTAGAGTATCTCTGGTGGAATAAGGTGCTTAGTTGTGTCTCCTGTTATTTTGTTTATTTCAACAGAAAATTTTGGACGTTTTCAGTGAAATTTCTTCTTAACTATCGACTTACTGAACCAGGTAACATTATAATTAACTATAGTTGCTATTACATATAAATATAGCAATAAAAACTCGTAAAGTGTTCACGAAGTCAGAGTTATTGTGTAGTGGTAGTGGGGATAGTTCTGTTTACTTGCGCTAATACTAGCAGGCTTTACGTAAATACACTCAGTTTATTATTATTATTACGTTTAATATTTTATTATTCTTTTACGTAAAACTTATAGAAAAATTCAAAATGGTCAATTGTAAAATTTGCAACAAATCAGCCGGCCGAGACGACAAATTACGTTTGGCGTGTACGATTTGTCTAAACGTATTTCACACCAAATGTATTAAAATAGAATCCGCGGACCAAGAAGGTCATAAAAAAATGGGTGTGCACCGACTGTGAGTCGTCATCGCAGGCATCACCAGATACTGAGCCCAGTTCCGTGATGGACCTGCTGAGGGCGCTGACGGAAGAGATTAAAGGAATGAAGGCTAAACTTCAAGCAATAGATGAATTAAAAGATATCAAGGAAACGCTTGAAAAACATTCAGAATTATCTTTCGAAAATATGGAAAGATTGCAAAAAATTGAAGGTCTTCTAGAACATCAAAAAAATCAGGTTGAAAAACTGACACTGGAAAACCAAACATTGAAAAAAAAAATAGTCGATCTTGAAGGACGTGTAAATAGTGCTGAACAAAATCAGTTAAGCAATACAATAGAAATCAGAGGAATCCCTGAAAGACCGGGTGAGACCGTCGTGGGAACTGTACTAAGCGTCGGCGCAGGCCTGGGCCTCCAGCTCAGCCCTGGAGACCTGGACCACGCGGTACGCCTCAGGCCTAAGGAACCTGGGACCCCGGGGACCATCATTGCTCGCTTCATCAGACGGACGGTGAAAGAGGAATTGGTGAGACAGAGAAAAGTGAAAAGGGATTTTTCTACGCGCCACCTCGGATGGAATGAAAACGACAGTCATCGCGTCTACGTGAGCGAGGCAATGACAGCCACCAACAGGCACTTATACTGGCTGGCCAGGCAGAAAAAGGTTTCCGCCAATATTAAGTATGTGTGGTTTAGTGGGGGCCGGGTCAGGTGCCGGAAGTCAGATGGTTGCCCAGCGGTGATTGTAAACAAACCCTCAGACTTGGATGAGTTTATCTGAAAATTCTTTTCAAGTTTCCAATATTTTGAAAGACTTTTATTTTATTCACTTAAGAAAGAATTATTATTTGTGTTTATTTTTTTTCGTTATTTAAAAGGCATATATTTTAGTTTGTTAATTTGGTCATTTTATATCTTTAATCTTCCTATCTTTGTAATATATATACTCCATTTTTTTCTTCTAATCGAATTACATACGTGTTATAAGTCTGCATTTTATTTTTTTTTAAATAACGTTTATTCTAAATTCATATTTTCTCATCTAAATTATCATTTTTTTATTACTATGCATATGTGTGCTTACGTATATGTGTGTATGTGTAAGCATATATGTGTATATATTTTTATAATTGTAAATATTTTACTTTTGTATTTTGAATTCTTAGTATTTGTTTATTTTCTAATCAGTATAATTAATAACAATGTAGGTATCTATTTTTTTTTAAATAGAAGAATGTCATTTTATTTTTTAATATTATTTTTTCATTATTTAAGAAATTCTATTTAAAAATGGAAAATATTTTATTCTTTTCGATGGAAGATATTTTATTTATTTACTTTATATTGAAGATATATCTGTATATCTGGACCAATTCACATTTTCATCTATTATTATATTTTATCAGTGGTTATTATCATTTAAAAGAAACTATGATATTTTTGTTAATATCCAATATTTTTCTCTTCTTACTGTTTCTTTTAATTGTTTTTATTTTATGTTTTCTTTTTTTATTATTATTTTTTGATTATTTGAGAAACTTTACTTTTAAATTAGAAAATACTATATTATTATTATTTTTTTTGGATGGAAGATATTTTATTTATTTACTTTATTTGAAGATATATCTGTATATCTGGACCAAATTTCATTTCTATTTATTATTATGCTTCATCAGTGGTTATTCTCATTTAATAGAAACTGGGATATGTTTGTTAAATATCCAGTATTTTTTTTCTTCTCACTGTTTCTTTTAATGGTTTTTATTTATTTATTTTTTCCTTTATTATATTATTTTTTATTGTTTGAGAAATTTTATTTTAAAATGGAAAATACTTTATTTTTTTGGATAGAAGATCTTTTATTTATTTACTTTATTTTGAAGATATATCTGTATATCTGGACCAAATTTCATTTTTATCTATTATTATGCTTCATCAGTGGTTATTCTCATTTTATAGAAACTGGGATATGTTTGTTAAATATCCAGTATTTTTTTCTTCTCACTGTTTCTTTTAATGGTTTTTATTTATTTATTTTTTCCTTTATTATATTATTTTTTATTGTTTGAGAAATTTTATTTTAAAATGGAATATACTTTATTTTTTTTGGATAGAAGATCTTTTATTTATTTACTTTATTTTGAAGATATATCTGTATATCTGGACCAAATTTCATTTTTATCTATTATTATGCTTCATCAGTGGTTATTCTCATTTAATAGAAACTGGGATATGTTTGTTAAATATCCAGTATTTTTTTTTTCTCCTCACTGTTTCTTTTAATGGTTTTTATTTATTTATTTTTTCCTTTATTATATTATTTTTTATTGTTTGAGAAATTTTATTTTAAAATGGAAAATACTTTATTTTTTTTGGATAGAAGATATTGTATTTATTTACTTTATTTTGAAGATATATCTGTATATCTGGACCAAATTTCATTTCTATCTATTATTATGCTTCATCAGTGGTTATTCACATTTAATAGAAACTGGGATATGTTTGTTAAATATCCAGTATTATTTTCTTCTTAGTATTTCTTTTAATTGTTTTTATTTTATTTATATATATATATATGTATGTGTATGTGTGTATGTATGTGTGTGTATATGTATGTGTGTGTGTGTGTGTATATATATATATATATATATATATATATATATATATATATATATACTTTGTATTGGCTTAAAAAACATATCTGTAATTTACAGTTCCACTTTTTCTCAATGTAAAATAGAGTGCTGGATGAAAAACTATTATATCCCTACCTTCAACCCTAATCCTCTTTTCAGTCTTTCCCCCTCAACCCTTACATTATGACTAATATCCTAACTTCCTGTCACATCAACGCACAATCTCTCCTAGCCCACTATGATGAATTCCAACTATATTTCCTTGACAATTTTTATCACATAGTAGCCGTATCCGAAACATGGTTAAAACCATTTATCCCCTCCTCGCAGGTTTCCCTTCCAAATTACTCCTTTCTCAGACATGACCGATCTGATCGCAGGGGAGGTGGAGTCGGGCTGTATATTCATGATAGCCTGAAAGCCAAAATCCTATTAATATCTCCTCATAATCCCTTACCTCACATAGAATATATGTTTGTTGAAATTTCAACCATCTCCTCACCCTTGCTATACGCCGTTATCTACCGACCTCCCCGCGTTCCATTTGATGACCTCTTCCAATCCTCCCTTGTCCAACTGGTCCCAGCATATAACAATATAATTATTTCTGGTGACTTCAATACTAATATGTTATCTGAGTCCAGTGACAAATCCTTCCTTACAGATCTAATATACTCCCTCAATCTTTATCTTGTTCCTTACTATCCTACCCACCACACACAACACTCAGATACCTGGTTAGACCTCCATATTTCTGATTCTCCTACAAAAATTATTTCCTCCTCACAGCACCCCGTTCCGTTTCTTTCATCACACGACCTTATCCATATCGCATATAACCTACCTGTCAAATCCTTTACACCAAAAATTATATCATATCGTAATTTGGACCTTCTTTCCCATGAATCCCTTCAACCTGATCTTGACTCCATCCACTGGGACTATCTATACTCCTACAACTCCATTGATCTTAAGGTCTCCTTTCTCACCTCAAACCTACGATCCATATTAGACACCCATGCTCCGTTAAAAACCAGAACCTTACGCCGTCCTACTGCGCCTTGGCTGACCCCAGAAATAAAGACAATGATGAAAAGAAGAGAAGCGGCAAGACGCAAATTTCGACGTACTCGTCAGCAAGATGATTATGCGTCTTTCAAGAGACTTCGAAACGAAACCCAATCCGCAGTACGACGTGCTAAATCTCTCCATATCCATTCTGTCCTTTCCGAAGCTCCCGATTCTAGATCTAAATGGAAAATTCTTCGTAAATTGTCCTTCCCTGAATCCAATAACCTTAGTTCTTTCCAAATCACGCCTGACGAACTCAATAATCATTACATCTCCTCAGCTTCTAATTCCTCAATAGCTCCTGACATTACTTACCGAAGGTTTAATCCTGACAGTTTCTTTTTTTCTCATGTTTCATACGACGAGCTGCTTGCTACAATCTCAAAATCCAATACCAATGACTACGGACCTGACAATATCCCTGTAAAATTAATAAATTCCAGCCTCCCATCCCTCATACCCATACTCTATCATATATATAATTTCTCTCTACAAAATTCAATTTTTCCTTCTTCCTGGAAAACTGCCCTCGTCCGACCACTAAATAAAGTTCCAAATCCTACCTCACCGCAAGATTTCCGTCCTATTTCTCTTCTCTCCAATCTTTCAAAACCGCTCGAGCGCCTTGTTCAAACCCAACTCTCAAATTTCCTAGAAGAAAACTCCCTTCTTAGTCCTCTCCAATCCGGTTTTCGATCTGGTTATTCTACCCAATCCGCTCTCCTTAAAATAACACAAGACCTCCAAACTGCCATTGATCGCCAACAAATAACAATTCTTATCCTTCTCGATTTCTCAAAGGCGTTTGACACCGTTGACCATAGCATCCTTCTTACCAAACTCCAAAATCTTCCAGTATCCAACAGTGCTTTGCGCTGGTTTCAATCCTTTCTCTCCGATCGTTCTCAGTACGTAGTAGTGCCAGACCAGCCCCCATCCTCAACCTTGCCCCTTTCCTGCGGTGTCCCACAGGGGTCGTCTCTATCTCCTACCCTATTTGCTATTTATATTAATGACCTGCCTCTCCATATTAATCACGCTAAATACCACCTCTATGCAGACGATTTTCAAATTTACCTTTTCTTCCCACCTCACGACCTATTACCAGCAACAAAAAGACTACAAGAGGACTTAGATCGAATAAGTCACTGGGCTGTAGTCAACAAACTAAAACTAAATATTGAAAAAACAAAGGCCATTGTAATAGGATCCCATCACTTCTTGAAAACTGTTCCACATATCCCAACCCTCTTCCTAAATGGTAACCCAATAAAGTTTTATCCGACCGTCAGGAATCTGGGAGTAACCTTTGATCAAACCCTCTCTTTCAAGAACCATATTTCCGAAATTTCCCGCCGCACCTTTTATACCTTAAAGCGACTGAATTCCCTTCGTCACCTATTCCCGTATGAAACCCGGAAGCTCCTCGTTACCTCTCTAATATTCCCCCACTTCGACTACTGCTGTACCGTATACGGTTGTGTTTCTGGGGATCTCGAAGTAAAAATAAAACGCCTCATTAATTGCTTTGTTCGATTTATCTTCGGGGTCCCGAGATACACCTCCGTCTCCGAATTTTATAGCGAGTTGAAGTGGCTTTATCCTTCCAATCGTCGGAAGTATTTCCTTGCATCATTCCTATACCAAGTTATTCAATCCCGGCGTCCATCATACATTTTCAACCTTTTACAATTCAAATCCTCTGTCCATTCCCGCTGTACACGCTCTAGGCCTTCAGATTTATACACAACGGCCCACCAATCTGCACATTTTGACAGATCGTTCCTTATCCGATCCTCAATCCTATGGAATTCCATTCCTCTTTCTATCCGTCACTCCAACTCTCTTCCTGTATTCAAATCCCGCTTATTCATTCATCTCATGACCATCCAGTCAGAATAAAATTGTAATTGACTCTATTTTATTCTATTTTCAACATATTTGCATATGTCTGTTTTCTGTTAGTTCTAGTCAAATTGTTTATAAATAATTAATTTCTCTAAGACTCTTAAGTCCAATTTACATGTTATGTAGATGTTATTCTAAAGGGACTTGTCCCAGAATAATAAAGAATTTATTTATTATTTATTATTAAAAAGTTGGTGTCTCGTTGGGAAAAATGTATAGAAAAAGAAGGTAAATACTTCCAATAAAATTATCTTGTTTTCATATAGTATTTTTAATAAAAATCCTTTACCTTGAAAACGGACATTTCATGCGACACAACCCAATAGTTTCCCAATATTGTTCAAAAAGAAAACACAAACCCAAATTTTTTGTGGGACATGCTAATTTAGACTCAGGAAACCATAAACGTGCATTTCCAGTGGAAACTTGAATTAGAAAATTTACACGTTACCAATACTCCCCTTCCTGTGTCATTCCATGCGAATTCATCCAGAAATTTTAGACCTCAGATTTTCATAAAATTTGCACGATGTATCCTATCATGTATTTATAATGTTATACAAAATTTTAATATTGCATCTTAACTAGTTTTCAATTCGGAGCCACCCAAACTTAGGCGTTTCATAAGCTCGGCGCTTCCAGAGGCGCTGGCTTACTCAAAGAAATAAAATTGTGCTATCGTTATTTTTCAATCAAACAGCATGAAAAATTCAGATTATATGAAGGTAACTATGGTTATTTATAGAATAAATAAATAATTAATCTATGATGCTCCAATAACTATGAAAAAAATCTTGTGCGGGGCAACACACGACTTTCACTTCCTTCCGTTGTTAAAATCAATTAAAGAATTTTCAAATACAGTTAGAGATAAAAATAATAAAATAAAAATTATTAAAACTATTAAAGAATTAATTAAATTGAATTTCTACAGAAACATGTGTTTTATTAAAAAATCAATAATATTATTATCTAAAACAATTACTTAGTTTTATCGGCTTTTTATCACTTTATATTAAATTTTAAAAGATATTGTATGAGATAATATTTTTTCTAAAATATTTAGCTTTCCAACGGTATATAATACATGTATATTACTGTATTTATGTTCAAATACGAAAAATCGCATTAAAAAAATATTTTTTCTGTTTTCACCTTTAGTTGGCTTTCGAATTCATTCAATTTATATATTTACCTGTTTTTCATCAGTGGTAACAAGATAATATAGTTATTTTTATAGAATCAACAAAATTAAAGGTACTTTAGAGGAAGAAAATTTAAAATATCGGAATTTAAGCCTTGTCAGACCATTTTAATCAGAATAAAACCTACATGATATTAAAGCCCATTAAATTTTACATCGATATGGTGAGTTTAATCAAGATCGTCGGAACGGTATTTTAGAAAATCGAAAAAAGGTGCAAAATGCATAGTATAAAGTGGCTCTTCTGGTATGCTGATTTTGATGTAAAAGGTTTTGTAACGTCTCGGGCGTATATTTGTCTTAAATGTGAATATTCAGTTTCATAGGACTTTCCGTTTACGCGTAGAAGTTACAACACTAACACTAGAGTTGGGCAAGATCGAATGATTTCATAATCGAATGATCGAATGATTAGTATGCATTGTGAGAGACGATTTATGTGATGAGAAAAAAAAAATGTTTGATTATCCGAGCTCCTTCTAATCCCTTGATTATCTTTAAACAGTTCAGTTCGAATGATCATTCGGTTATCCAAACCGATTAATACGATAATCGATTAATTAGAATGATTGTAATAATCGAATGATCCGATAATCGTCATTCGATTATGCCCACCCCTAACTGACACACACATCGACACATAGCCACTCTCCTCCATGAAGTAACGCCTAACGGTGTTCCCGTGGAGGGTGAGAAACAGGTGAATACAGGTTGGTTTTACTAAGTAGAAATCCTACACGCGGATAGGTTCGCTGTAGCTTATGAAGATTTCCACCTACCCTTGTAAAAAATCATACACAGACCTTTTTGCGGGACTTTGGTTATTTGGAGTTAGGGGACCCTAAAATGTGTATTTCCGTTGAAAACTGCAATTCGAAAATTTTCACGATCGCGATACTTTCCCTTACTATATATAGTAAGTGAAAGTAAAAACAGTCTATAAAATATTAAAATAAGTCTTTAAAATGTTCTTCATTTTTTTTTAAATAAGTCCTTTTCGTTTAATATTAAGGGTGTTATTACAGAGGTAGGTACAGATTAATAAGAAATGTGTAGGAAATGGAATAACACATTTTTTAATTTTTTTTTTTTTACCTGGAAAACCTTTTAACAGATTAATAATGCACTTCCATCCTCTCGGATAAAACGAGAGAAAAAATAAACTGAAATAAAAGATTAAGGAAAATACGGAAATACTTTAAGGAAAATACGACTAATAAAAGGGATTAAGGAGGTATAAAGCCGGTTGGATGGACAGGATAAACAAATGAACTAACAGGACTATTTGCTATAAATTTAAATGTGTTGTAAAACAAACAGAGGAAAATAAATAAATAAAAGAGTTTCTTATAAGTTCAAGAGAATTGCCCGTTTCGGACGTACCAGGAAATCTAACGATCTGCTGGTTAAAGGAAATAACTTTGAAATGGACAAAATTAACTTTTCATTGTATGATTTTCTAATTTTTAGCTCATTTCAAAATGATAAAAATAAAAATAAATCTGATGTGAGCAACATATGACAATCACTTACCTCGACTACTAAAATCAATTTAAAAACTATTAAATATACTTTAATTTGAAAAATATGTTTAGTTGATTTTAATTAACCGTTTATTCATTTTCGTTGGAAACATATGATTTAGATTAAATAATTTAACTATATTAAGTTGTTAATAAGTAATTAGTTTATTCCCTATTCGTCACTTTATATTACCTTTTACGGCTTTGTTTATCAGATAATATTTTTTCTAAAATCTTTCTCTTTCCAACGGTGTATTATACGTCTTTATTACTGTTCTCATGTTCAAAAACGCAAAAAATTACATTAAACAAATATTTTTGCAGTTTTCTCCTTTAGTTAGGTACCGAATTCGTTCAACTTATATATTTACCTATTTTTTTTTTATCGTTGACAAGATAATATGGTTAGTTTTTCAGTATCTACAAAATTAAAGAAAATATGAAATATCGGCATTAAAGCTCTCTCAGACTATTTAAATCAGAATGAAAAAATCCATGATATTAAAGTCCAGTAAATTTTACATCAATATTGAGTTTAATCAAAATCGTTAGATATATTATATTATATCTAGATATATTATATTATATCTATACTGCTCTTACCACAACAAAAAAAAATGCATTAAAAAAATATGTTTGCTCTTTTATCCTTTAGTTGATCATCAAATTCGCCCAACTTGTATGTTTAGCCATCATTCATCAATGTTATTAAGATGATTTGGTTAATCTTTTGAAATGTACATAATTAAAGATACTTTAGATGAAGAAAATTTAAACTATTGGCATTTAAGCCCAGTCAGACTATTTCAATCAGAATAAACACTACATGATATTCAAGCCCATTAAATATAGGGAGTTTAATAAAAATTGTTAGAGCCGTTTTTGAAAAATTTGTAAAAAGGGGCAAAATGCATGGTATAAAGTACCTCTTCTGGTAAGCGGGTATCGAGAAAAAAAGTTGAATGAATGAAAAAAGAACTTTATTCTGGAACGTAGGTCCCTTAGGAATAACATACAGATACGAAACAAATAATTATTATGACTGACCAAACTGACATAAAAAAACAAAAAACAAAAAAGACTTATAACATTAGTGTTGCTGTAACATCAAGAAATTTGATGCTGAGTATTTGGTAGGATTGGAAGGAACCCATACATTTTGAGCTTCTTCCACAAAATCTAACTATGAATATGGACTTTTACTGCGCCCAGTTAGATCGATTGAAGGCAGCAATTAAAGAGAAGCGACCAGAGTTGGCGAATCAGAAAAGAGTGCTATTCCACCAAGACAACACTAGGCCCCATGTGTCTTTGAAGACTTGGCAAAAGTTATTAAGCTTTAGATGGGAGGTTTTACCTCACCCGCCGTACTCTCCTGACATTGATCCTTCGGATTTCAATTTTTTCCGTTTCCCCGGAAATTTTCTTCAAGGGAAATCCTACTTTTCAGAAGATGACGTTAAAATGTACCTGTTCTTCAGGAGTAAGGACAGTGATTTTTGGAATAAAAAAGAAAAAAGATAATAGACCTTCCAAGCCGTTGGGAAAAGGTTAATCGCTAACGGTGGTAACTATTTTGTAGATTAAATAAATAAATTTAAGCTGTTCATCATTGTTAATTGTCTACGAACTTTCCGGACAGCCCAATAATTAACTGAATATAACAGGAACCGTTTAACATAACAAAAAACAAACTAAACCAATTTATGTTTCTAATTCCTGCCGATGATGAAATATAATTATGAATAGACCTTATATAATAAATATATTATATTTTCTTGCTTAATGCACTCTTCGTTACGATGAACTCATAATCCCAAATTGATAAACTCCTGATTCGTCAAACTGAAGTTTTTTAAACACAAATGACACCATATTAAATTTCATCCGCGCGAAGATAGTGCGAGTCGTTAGTATTAATATATATATTGAAATAATGACACCTTATCCATTCTCCATACGAAATAGTTGAACTAATAACTGATTGATAAGTAGGCGTGGGTTACAGCTACTTAAATTATAAATACAGAGACATAATAAGTTCTAGAACTACTAAAATATATTAAATAAAGAACTTTTTTGCATAAAAAAAAACTCGGTCCATTAGAAGCATTCTTGGTCCTTTTTTTCCCTAACCAAGTTTGCAGACAATACCGCCTTTGTGCCATAATTGAAGCTCGCATTCTAATGGTTCTACGGAATGGATCCTCCGGTGGAAATTGGAGATATTTTCTAGAAGGGAATTTCCTTAGTGATTATATTAATTTTCTATTATTGCCGGCTATCATGTAAGGTGTGAAATGAACCTAGAAATAAACCTAATAATGTGTACATATATATATATATATATATATATATATATATATATATATATATATATATATAATTTTTTCCTGAAAATTATCACGTATTAGTTCTTTAACTATTGTTTTATCTTTGTTGTTTTTATGATGTACTGTTTAAGCATTGTTGACTTTTTATTTTTAATAGACTAATTATAATTTATTGTATTGACCAGAAATTTAATTATAGACTATTATACATGGAACAATTATGTTATTGTTAAATTTATTTATTTATAAGTTGCGCTTCGGCCTCCAGGGCTTGAGAGGGGAGGCCTCAGAGATCCTAGTGCCCTGTAGTTAGGTCTGAACGGTGTGCCGAGGGTCAATAATTATTTGGTAAGATGTGTGTATTGTATCTGGCTATAGATAGTTGTATTGAGAGAAGTATAGAAAATGTAACCAATATTTAAACATAAAAAATCATAACATTAAATCAAACATAAAATCCCTCCATATCCATTCTGCCCTTTCCGAAGTGGCTTTATCCTTCCAATCGTTGCAAGTATTTCCTTGCATCATTCCTGAACCAATTTATCCAATCCCGCCGTCCATCATACATTTTCGACCTTTTACAATTCAAATCCTCTGTCCATTCCCGCTGTACACGCTCTAGGCATTCAGAGTTATACACAATGGCCCACCAATCTGCACATTTTGACCGATCGTTCCTTATCCGATCCTCAATCCTGTGGAATTCTATTCCCCTTTCTATCCGTCACTCCAACTCTCTTCCTACATTCAAATCCCGGTTATCCATTCATCTCATGACCATCCAGTCAGAACAAAATTGTAATTGACTATATTTTATTTCATTTTATACATATTTACGTATGTCTGTTTTCTACTAGTTTTAGTTAAATTGTTTATAAATAATTAAATGATCTAAGCCCAATTTATATGTTGTGTCGATGTTATTCTAAAGGAACTTGTCCCAGAATAATAAAGCATTTATTTATATATTAAAAAAAAAAAGTAGTAAATGCCTAAAAATGATTTGCAGAATTCTTTTTAAAGATTAATGATCGGTCATTTTTTTTTTAATTTGACTATCCTAATATAGTGTATAGTGGTATATAAAAAAATATTAAGCAAATCTGTTCATAAAATGAATAATTTTGAAAATCCAGAGACACATTAGACATTACTTTATCGCTCCTTAATAAAGGGCATTCTACACTGACATGTGAAAAACTGTTCCACAATTTTTCCTTTCATCGTAATTTGATCATAAATTGTAGAATTTTAGCCATTTTTTTATTTTATTTATTTTTTTTATTCGTATATATTACAATTTGTCATAATAGACAATAATAATAGTGCTACAGGATCTCATTCATACAATATTTACAATATAAACAAAAGGAAAGTCAAATTATATAAAATAAAATCAAAATAAATAAACGTATAAGAGTTTAGCCATTAAATCACTATTTCTCACTGTAAGGCAACCGCGTCTATCCTCTGAAGTTACTTAACCGATTTTCGGAAATCGGCACAATAATAAAATGGCGTTCGGAGATGAATCTTAAGCCTTGACGTTGATATCAGCCTAGTAGTTTAAAAAGTGTGGTAGGTTAAAAATATTTTTATTCAATAACACGGTTATTTTTAAAGTTCAAGAAAAGAATGTATACAGGTTTTGGACCTGGGTTTATGATCACGACATCGAGACATTTGATTGAAAACGATTTGAATGTTTAAATATTTGAGAAAGAATTAAATTATGTCATCAATAAAATAGTAGGTTTCTATTTCTTCCCATTAAAAAGTTTATAACTGTAAACTTTAACGAGTCAACGTTTCGGGGGCCTTCCTCATCATCAGGACTCACTGAGTTGTCTAAAAGTTCAAAATCCATTTTTTTTTTAAATGTCAAAATTGTCTTTAAAAATAAAAATAAAAACCAACAGGGAACAACTACTACCCCACTTCACATATTCTTTGGCCCTTATCTTAGATAATAAAATACTTTTATTTACTTGTTTTATAGATATTCTTTCGAAGCGGACAAAAATATATAATTTTACAGAAAAGACTGGTTTGATTTACTGAGAGACTTAAAATAATTGCTCTAAGAATGGATTTATTGTCAGTAACTTAGTTAACTGATTATCGACTTAATAATGTTAGCTGAAGTTGAAGATAATTGTTTGACTTACCGCAGCTTTGATTGCCGTCATAACTCCAGTCTATAATCTCCTAATCAGATCCGTTTATTAATTCATATTGATTGATTTTTACATTTATATACATATTTACTTCATATATATATATATATATATATATATATATATATATATATATATATATATATAAATATATATTAATTACAGGAATTTCTTTAATATAAACTATTATTATGAACATAAATCATCATATCATGGATTAAAAATAAAATATAATGAAAAATATAAATTTATATAAAATACCATCTAACTTAAAGCTGCAATGAACGTAAAATCCTCAAGAGAACACTAGGAATCACTTATGGTGTAGTGGCTAGCGTTACAGTCTTCTATGCCCAAGGTCACAGGTTCAAACCCGGTTGATGGAACTTAGGTTATTTAAAGGGAGTAAAAAGTCTATTGGTTATGGCATCCTTTGGATGGGACATAAAATATTGGTACCGTCTTTACGATATCAGGCACTCGTTTAAGATCCATATGGTAATTAAACCTGGATAGGGGAAATTTTAGTAGCATCGTCTGGTTAGCAACAGTGGCATAAAGTGGCGTTAAATGAGTAAAATCAAGAGAACATTAATTAAAGATAGTAGAAATTGTAATTAGGAGAAGAAAAAAAAATCCATGAAGGGTCTTGGGCTCAGTACATATAGAGATTCGTACTGTTTTAGGTCAACGGCCGTGCAATGAGGTACCCACTTTTAAGATGCTGGGTTTGTCCTAGGAGGGTCTCCATACCCTAGGGTCGCTCTCCGGTTGAATTAACAGAATAAACAATATTATACCACAGCCGAGAATCGAACCTAGGACCCATAGAGCAGTAGACTAGTGCTCTATCCACTTAACCACGCCGCTCCTCTTTGGGAAAATCTACCTTAATGGTGAATCTAAAATATTTCTGCAGTTTTCTCCTTCTGGAAGTTATTTAATTCACACCAATCTTTATTAATGCTGACAACATGAACTGGTTCATTTTTGTCGAATCCACGTAATCACAGGTACTTCAGAGAAAGAAAATTTAACATACCCGCATTTAAAACCTGTGTTACTATTTCAATCAAAATGAAACCAGTATGATGGTGAAACTTATTAAATTTTAAATCGATTTTAATCAAGTTTTATCAGAATAATTTAAGCCTTTTTCGGGAATGTGTGGTGTAAAGGAGTTTTTGTTCAAAACGTTCCTCTGGTATCACGAGAAAATACGGTTCTAAAGTATGAAATTTTGAAATAGAAAAAAATCCATACAATGTATCGTTTTCGAGCTTACCACTCACAAACACTTTTTTGCGACTTGGTCTTTTGGACTCGGGGACCTCAAAACGTGTGTTTCCGGTGAAAATTTATATTTAAAAATTTCTATGATCGCAACACTTTCCTTTCGTCTATATTTCATATATAGGCTAGTGAAAGTAACTATTCGATTTTCTTCCTTAAGAAGATATCGTACAGTCTGCTTTATATGTATGTATATATATATATATATATATATATATATATATATATATATATATATTATATATATATATATATATATATATATATATGTTGAGTTTTAGATTATTTTGTTTTATAATAGTAGTTTCGTATTTTTTATATACCTTGGGCAAGTAGAATTTACAGCTGTTTCTGTTAATTTTTTATAATTTAAAAATATAACAGCACGTAATAAGAAAAAGGTTACATTGGTTTTGTTATTGACGAGAGCGGAGACTAAAGGACTTTGCTTATCTTAATATTTCTTCTCTGGCTCCCGTCTTTAATGCTGTTGGTCTCACGACTCCGAGAAGGACGCTTCGCTTGGTTCCTTTATGAAGAAGCTGCCGTCAACGGCCCGTACAATATCGCCATCAATGCTGGTAACAGGTCAGCCAATGTTTATTTTTCTCTGTGTCCGCTGTTAAGCACTTCAGGGGCCAGCCGTTTGATTTATGGACTATAGTTTAGTTTTAGTTATATTAATTTAGACTCACATTTCGTTTTTGTTGATTTAATTATTGTATACTGTTTCATTTTGATTCTATTTAACTATTGAAAGGCCTTTATTTATGTTTTGTTCGATATATAGCTATACTTACTTTAATTTTCATACTTTCACTTCAATAAATTTTGTATTTAGTTTTGTTTAAGTTTTTTTTTTTTTTTTTTTTTTTTTTTTTTTTTGGGGGGGGAGCGGCGTGGTCTAGTGGATAGAGCACTAGTCTGCTGTGCTCCGGGTCCTGGGTTCGAATCCCGTCTGTGGCAGAATATTATTTATTCTGTAAATTCAGTCGGGGAGCGACCCTAGGGTATGGAGACCCTCCTGGGGCAGACCCAGCCTCTATAAAGTGGGTACCCAAATTAATAGGGGAAAAACCTGGCGGCTGAGCGTGATTAAGGCCTAATCACCTCATTGCACTGCCGTTAGCCTAGAAACAGTACGAATCTCTATATGTACTGAGCCCAAGACCCTTCATGGGTTGTAGTGGTACAGATTTTTTGTTTTTTTTTTAAGTTTTTTCATATATATATATATATATATATATATATATATATATATATATATATATATATATATATATATATTATCCTTAATTTATTTTATAAGTTTCAAGATAATTTATCATGTTCTATTTACAGCACATTTTATTTGTATTATAATTTTACTTGCCCAGGTTCATTAATAGGGTCCCTTGTCTGGAGAACAGGTTTGATATAGTCCGTTTTTTTTTTGTCCACGCTACAATATATATATATATATATATATATATATATATATATATATATATATATATATATATATATATATATATATATATATATATATATATATATTAGCTAAAGATATCATAAAAAAAAAGAACTTTTGATATAGGCATTTAAGCGCTGTCAGGCTATTTCAATCAGAATGAAACCTACACGGTATTTAAGCTCATGAAGATTGAAACCATCGAATAGAACTGTTGGAAAAGGATAATGATTTTAATTTAAAGAAAAGGATCGAATGGTTGAGAGAATCAAAGGCTTTGGTATAATCTAAAAGTATTAGATTATTACATACAAGTAAGTGAAAGTAAAAATAGATACTGGGTAAATATTTGGTGGAAAAGAAATTAGGATGTTAAGATTTAAGGAATTAGAGAAATCATTTAGACATCGATAGAATGTTATTGTGCGGAATTATCATGAAGGCAGTCGCGTGACTGTGCCTAGCGCCATTACCTCTGACTCAGAAAATCAACATTTTCATTGAAACTGCTTTGTTCTCCATCTGCATCTAGGCCACACGATAATCACTTAATGACTAGCTATGATTCCTTTCACTTCTTACCACTCTATTATAATATTAATACGCTCAATCCTTGGAGAAAATTTTTTCAAAAATTATCCATCAGAAATATAGTTATTTTCAATATTGAGCCTCCTTAATTGAATAAAAAATCTGGAACGAGCAACACACGACTTTCTCTTACCGCGGTTGAAAAATCAATTTATGAACTATGGAATATTATAGTTAAATATTGAAGTTTGAAAAAAGCAGAGTTGAAAAAAGCTTAAAAAATTAGATTCAGTTTCGTGGGAAACATATGTTTTACATCATATAATATTTATTTATTTATAGAAGTTTTGAAAGTAAAATGGTATTTGCTATCTGCTTATACAATAAGTAAATATGCTAACAAATGATGTAAGTGCGAAAATGCATAAGATAGATTAAAAAACAAAACAAATAACTCTCAGTATATCAGGTCTCTTGGCCAGCGCCTCGATAGTCTTCTGGGCGGATTACATGGGTTTGTAGCAGTAGATAGGTTTTGAGTCAGCGGGTTTGAATTTAGGGTTAGCCTGTCGTGAAATTTATTTTAGCCATCAGTGGCAGTTGCAATGACGAATGAAATGTCCAGGTCAGTATGTAGTGTCTCGTTAGAAACTTAAACATCTAGTGCGGGCAACACACGACTTTCAATTACCTCCATTTTTAAAATAAATGAAAGATTTTCAAAAACAGAGATAAAAATACGTGAAACTATTAAAGAATTAATTAAATTGAATTTATATAGAAACACGTGTTTTATTTAAATATTTATCATATTATTATCTAAAATAATCAGTTAGTTTCATCTTCTTTTCATCACTCTCTATGAACTTTTAAAAGCTTGAGCATAACATAATTTTTTTTTTCTAAAATCTTTAGCTTTCCAACGGTATATCATACATGTATATTACTGTTCTTGGGGAGCCCGTGGCTGAGTGGTTAGCGCGCTAGCCTGCCACGCTGAAGTTGTGAGTTCGAATCCCAGTCCAAGGAGGACTTTTTTCAAGCATACAAATAAATAGGGATTCACTCACAATCTCCCCCGGGTATGTGGGACCCGTCAGCTAATTGACAGCCACCCACAAAAATAGGCGTAGGGAGTGATGACCCTACCCTATAAAATATCATCGAGTATCGCGGTGTGGACTATAAACCATACCGCGCGGCCAAGGGCCTTCAAGGCCTGTCGCGCCAACCGAAGAAGAAGAAGATATTACTGTTCTTATGTTCAAAAACAAAAAATTGCATTAAAAAAATATTTTTTCAGTTTTCTCTTTTAGTCGTTTTTCAAATTCACTCAACTTGCACATTTAGCTGTTTTCCATCAGTGGTTACAAGATAATATAGTTATTTTTATAGAATTAACAAAATTAAAGGTACTTTAGAGAAAGAAAATTTAAAATATTGGCATCCAAGCCCTGTCAGACCATTTCAATCAGAATAAAACCTACATGATGTTAAATCCCATTAAATTTCACGTTGATATAGCGAGTTTAATCAAAATCGTCGGAACCGTTTTCGAGAAAATAAAAAAAAAGGTACAAAATGCATAGTATAAAGTGGCTCTTCTGGTAGGCTCATTTTGATGAAAAAGGTTTTTTCACTTCTTGGGCGTATAGTTGACTTAAATATGAAATTTCAGTTTCATAGGACTTACCGTTTCCGCCCGGGAGTTACCACACACACACACACACACACAGGCACACTCACAACTTTTTGCGGGACTTGGTCATTTGGACTCACGGGACCCTATGTTTCATAACTGTACATATATTAACTCTTATTATTATTGTATAAATGTCAAAGAAGCCAACAATAATTGTACAAAAAATCTACTGACAAATAGTTTTAAAAATTGTATTACATCTAGTATTAAGGTCAATTCTTTTATTAGATATATTGATGATATAGATTATTACCTTAATTTTAATATGAGCTATGTAACTTTAGAAGATAAGGCTTCCCATCCCATTTTTTTACCTCTAACTGCCTTAATTAAACTAAAACAAAATGAAACTTTGTTACAATGCCCTAGACCTAATACTGTAGTTATAGATTCAAAGATTATTAAATTAGAAAATACTATTAGTAACCCTGTACTCTTAAACATGTCATTTGATGTACTTGAACTACCACCTAATCAATCTGTTACCCTAGAAGATTTAGATTATATCTCCTTTATAGAAACTGATTATTACTTGTATGTCCTTAGCTTTATTATTTTATATCTTTTCATGTATAATATCTATATTCTTATCCTTACTCATTGTAAATGTACCTCAAGGGCTCAACCATTGGACAACAACATTTAATCCTTGAACTTTGCCTAAAAATTAATGCTCTCCGGAGTTTCGCATCTTGAGAAGGGAGGAGTTAAGGTACAAAACCCTACATCCCTGAATCAGCACTTTCCCCCTCCTTCTAGTATTGTATAAATATCCCTTCTAGAGATGTAACCATTCATTCTAGCCACTCTAGCCATTCCAGTAGATCTAGTTAATAGTTTAGTTCTTTGTAAATAGTAGTGTAGTGCTTGTAACAGTTTGTTTTTACCAATAAAGTTTTTTTTAAGTTCATCGAGCGGTTAAGTTCTTTATCTGACCCTAAAATATGTATATTCGTTGAAAACTGGAATTCGAAAATTTTCACGTTCGCTATACTTTCCCTTACTATATGCAGTAAGTGAAAGTAAAAACAAACACCTTACTTTACTGGGTCAATAGATATTCTTTCGAAGCGAAAAAAAAATGCATAATTTTACAGACTGGTTTGATTTACAGAGAGACTTAAAATAATTGCTCTTAGAATGGATTTATTGACAGTAACTTACTTAACTGATCATCGACTTGATAAAGTTAGAGGAAGTAGGTAAGCGAAAGTAAAAAGAAGCAAATGTATATATATTTTTTTTTTCGAATATAAGAATAGTAATATAGACGTATTATGTACTGTTGAAAAGCTAGAAATTTGAGAAACAAATTTATCTTATGTAAAAATTTGTAGCAGTTGATGTAAAGGGATAAGTTATAATCTTAAGTGATTTTTGTATATTATCATTTATATTTGTATATTATTTACTTTTTTGGACTCATGGCATCGAGTTATGGGGAACTGCAAAAAAAAGTCAAACATCAAAATTATCCAATCATTTTAATCAAAATTACTTAGGAAAATTGTAAATGCCCTTTTTACTTTCACTTACTGCATATAGTGAGTGAATCCCCATTTAATTACATCCTTATAAAAGCCCCGCCGGGACTGGGATTCGGACTCGCAACCTGTATCATGAGAACTAGCGCTTAAGAAGAAAAAAAAAAAAAAATTAAGATAATAGAAAGTAATGAAAAGCAATTTTTTTTGCAATCGAGCTCTATATAATTCTTTAATTTTTTTTTTAATTCTATCTTTATAAAAAAGTTCTTAAATTGATTTTAACTAGCGAGATAATTAAAGTCGTGCGTTCCTTTCACTAGGATTTTTCCAATTTTTATTCACCCCAATATTTTTACTATATCCCTACGCTGAACGATTATTACAACATATGAGAAACGAAGAAATCCTAAGATAAGAAAAAAATGGATATACTCCCAGAATATGTTCTTGTTTGTCTTTTTGCCCCCGATTTTAGTGTTAGCTGATGCAAGATTTATTTTTATGACCGTCACATCTGGTCCCATCTTCCCCTTTTATTGCAAGCCTTTTTCCTTTGATACCTTCCTTTTCTCTTTGTATGTTTCCTTTATATAGTTCTTCATTAATATTAATAGAGCATATATATATATATATATGCTATATGCTATTTTTCTCTATTCCTCTTAATCTATAACCCGTTAATATAATTTTTTCTTAAAATAATTATATATTGCAAATGAAAACGCCTTATCATAAAATACAACAACACTTCTTCCGTGTGGAAACTCTTTAATTATTAATAAAAGTACAATTCAAGGCTTTTAAAAACATGTTGTAAAATATGGTAGAAAGTGAAAGCGTTCAAAGATTGTAGGACCTTGCCAGGCCACCGTATAGTCTCAATATTTACAGGCCACCGTAATCGGATATCCATTAAACCTTGACGTCCGCTTGCTCTCCTGTATTAAATGTTTGACTATCAGCCTCTCTTGTTTCAGGATTATAACGATAATATAACAGGTATTTGCACGTGTTGTTACAAGTATTGGCAGTTTCAACACAATTATAACGATGATTTTCAAAAGGAACTCGACTGATTGAAGTTACAGAAAGAAGCAATTTACTAAAAAAAAATCTGGTGCGGGCAACACACGACTCTCACTTACCTCCATTTTTAAAATCAATGAAAGAATTTCCAAATACAGTTAGAGATAAAAATATGTGAAACTATTAAAGAATTAATTAAATTGATAGCTGATGACCCTTAATGGGTAGATGATTTGTATAAATAAATAAATAATTAAATTGAATTCCTAGAGAAACATGTGTTTTATAAAAAAATCTATTATATTATTATCTAAAACAATTACTTAGTTTTATCGGCTTTTTATCACTCTCCATTAACTGTTAAAAGTTTGTGTATCAGATAATATTTTTTCTAAAATCTTTAGCTTTCCAACGGTATATCATACATGTATATTACTGCTCTTATGTTCAAAAACGAAAAATTGCATTAAATTTTTTTTTTCTGTTTTCTCCTTTAATTGGGTATCGAATTCATTTAATTTATATATTTATTTGTTTTCTATCATTGGTAACATGATAATGTAGTTATTTTTATACATATATAAAACTTACAGACTTTGTTTTAGTATATTCGTAGCTTTTTTTTTTTTTTTTTTTTCATCATATTTGTCGCTAAGACCTACCGTTTAGGACATATATTGGTTTGAATGGGACGAGTCACGTTTCGATTCCTTTACACTATTCACTTAGCACCGTGGGTATCGCAAAGATAAAATAAAAACATAGATAAATGAATAATCAATATTTGACAGAGAATAATCTTTGCTTTGTAACATTGTTTACTAGGTACTACTATTAGGACCTATATAGGTATGAATGAAAAAAAAAACAAAAAAACTTCACGTGTTACCTACACTTTGTAACGTCATAAGACAAATATACCCCCAAGAAGTTACAAAATCTTTTTCATCAAAATGAGCTTACCAGAAGAGCCACTTTATACCATGCATTATGCACTTTTTTTCGATTTTCTCGAAAACGGTTCCGACGATTTTGAATAAACTGGCTATATCGATGTAAAATTAGATAGACTTTAACGTCATGTAAGTTTCATTCTGATTAAAATGGTCTGACAGGGCTTAAATGCCGATATTTTCTTTAAAGTACTTTTAATTTTGTTTATTCCATAAAAATAACTACATTATCATGTTACCAATGATAGAAAACAAATAAATATAAAAATTAAATGAATTCGATACCCAATTAAAGGAGAAAACAGAAAAAAAAAATTTAATGCAATTTTTCGTTTTTGAACATAAGAGCAGTAATATACATGTATGATATACCGTTGGAATGCTAAAGATTTTAGAAAAAATATTATCTGATACACAAACTTTTAACAGTTAATGGAGAGTGATAAAAAGCCGATAAAACTAAGTAATTGTTTTAGATAATAATATAATAGATTTTTTTATAAAACACATGTTTCTCTAGGAATTCAATTTAATTATTTATTTATTTATACAAAGCATCTACCCATTAAGGGTCATCAGCTATCAATTTAATTAATTCTTTAATAGTTTCACATATTTTTATCTCTAACTGTATTTGGAAATTCTTTCATTAATTTTTAAAATGGAGGTAAGTGAAAGTCGTGTGTTGCCCGCACCAGATTTTTTTTTGTAAATTGCTTCTTTCTGTAACTTCAATCAATCAAGTTCCTTTTGAAAATCATCGTTATAATTGTGTTAAAACTGCCAATACTTGTAACAACACGTGCAAATACCTGTTATATTATCGTTATAATCCTGAAACAAGAGAGGCTGATAGTCAAACATTAAATACAGGAGAGCAAGCGGACGTCAAGGTTTAATGGATATCCGATTACGGTGGCCTGTAAATATTGAGACTATACGGTGGCCTGGCAAGGTCCTACAATCTTTGAACGCTTTCACTTTCTACCATATTTTACAACATGTTTTTAAAAGCCTTGAATTGTACTTTTATTAATAATTAAAGAGTTTCCACACGGAAGAAGTGTTGTTGTATTTTATGATAAGGCGCTTTCATTTGCAATATATAATTATTTTAAGAAAAAATTATATTAACGGGTTATAGATTAAGAGGAATAGAGAAAAATAGCTTTTGATCGACTATCATTTCATTCAGTGACGCAACAGGCCGTGCAGGCCCTGGGCCTCGCGGTGTGATCTGGGAGATTACACTTGCGTTTCTTGATGCTATTTTTAGTATAGGGTCATCACTCCCTACGACTAATCTTGTGAGTGGCCACCCTTGGCTGACATACCCGAGGGAGAGGTTGTGAGTGAATCCCCATTTTTTTACATCCTTATAAAAGTCCCGCCGGGACTGGGATTCGAATTCAGAACCTGTAGCATGAGAGACTAGCGCGCTAGCCACTCAGTCACGGGCTCCCCGTTTGATCGACTAATGACATGAAAATGATTAAGGCAGGTTCCTTTAATTTATACACTATATTGAAACACAAGATCGGACATATAAGAAAATTTCGTAAACCGATGACGGATGGTTCTTTCATTATAAAGTCTTTCATCGAACGCATGATTCATATTTCTCGCAGCAAAAAGTAGCAACAGTCGAACTCATATAAAAACCGTTCGTTTTCATGTGCACGATTAAAATTATACTAGGATACGGAAAAATTCTCTAACTTTTAGACAATAATATAATACCAACATACCAAATTCAATAGAGCCAAAAAATACTATTAAAAATGTCCACCTGCGTGCTATCAGTTCATAAAGATCCATTTGTTGCCTCAAATACCCTTCAAGCCCACATCAAAGACCTAGAAGTTTGGTGTCAGAACTGGAGAATAAAAAAAAATTCCAACAAATCCCATCAAATAACCTTTACCCTTCGTCGTATACCTTTGACTTCCTGCCCTACAGTATCCTTTAATAACACTCAACTAGCTCCTGTTGAACAGATCCGATACTTAGGACTTCTTCTTGACAAACGCCTAACTTGGAATCCACATACACGACTGAAACGATAAGAAACTGCTCGCCGCTTTAGGCTGCTTCAACACTTACTAGACAAACGGTCAAACCTTCCTCTGAACTACAAAAGACTCATCTACATGACTATTATAAGACCAACCTGGACTTACGGAGTAGAGCTTTGGAGCTCTACTAAATTCTTCCCGCATCCAATCCTTACAATCCAAAATCCTTCGTAAAATCCTCAACGCTCCTTACTTTGTCACGAATAGACTTATCCATAAAGACCTTAATGTTCCCTTTGTTACTGATTTGGCCCGGACCAGGTATCAATCATCCTTTCATGATAAATTCCATTCGCACTCTAAACCACTAGTTTCAATCCTTTCTTCCTCTTCATTCCGGGATAATCCTCCGAGACGCCTGAAAAGGAAATGGCCCCGGGACCTTCTAATTTAGAATATTTTTAGAGTTCTTCCAACGGGAAGCTTCTCTACATGTATATCAAGCCATTGTATTATATAACACATTACATTTACTTGATGTATTTTTGTTAATACAGTTGTAAATGCCAATAAAATGATTTTTAAAAAAATGTCCATATTTTAATATCTATTCAAAACTATCACCAAAAAACATTGATTCTATACAAAATTGTCGTTCGTCCTATATTGAACAATTCTTGACCCTATTGAACCCTGATTTCAATTGTTTAACGCATTTATTTTATATATATATATTATATATATATATATATATATATATATGTATTTAGAGTCTTAGACTATTAAGATAGAAAAATCATTAGAAAAAAAAAATTTATGAAATAATTCGGTTAAATGTATGTAATTCATTTTGAAGATGAAAAACACTTAAATAGAAAATTCGATTATTATGAAACAAACTATAATTTAAAAATTGACTTAAAATTAATATAAATATGCACCAAAAGTACCACACGTCCCAGGGTAAGCCCGGGGTAATAAAAAAAGTTACTTTGGTTGGGAGGTGAAATGAACATGCAATGAAATTTTTTTTTTTTTTTTTTTCCCGGACTAAAGTCCCTTAATGATAAAAAGAATGTACAGGTTTATATATATATATATATATATATATATATATATATATATATATATATATATATGTATAGGTCTCTACAACAAAAGCTAATCTAAAATAATAAATTGAGATAATAAACTATGTACATATTTACAAAGCAAACTTTTAGAATAAAATAAATAAACAAAAATAGATACTTCATTAGGGATGATTGAAATAGTATAAAAACACACCAAAATTGGTATTTCTAGCATCTGCAGTTTGAGGTTATTGTCTGTTTGACTGGGAAAGGAGAAGGTGGACGAAAAGGAACGATTTCAAGGAGGAAGCAGTTGTTGCATAACGGATGTCAGGAGGGATAGAATTCCAAAGAGAGGCAGCATCGGACAGAAAGGACTTGTCAAACGCAGCAATGTGGTGAGGAGGAGGGTTAAGGTCATAAAGACGGAATCTGGTAGAATGGGACTAAATTGAAGGGTTTGGAAGATATAGCTTGGCCGCTGAGTTATGATTACCTGATAGAGGAAGGAAGCTAGGAAATACTGGCATCTGTAACGAGGATAAAGCCACGTTAACTCGGTGTAATACTGGGTTATATGCGTGTCTCTGGTGATTCCGAATACAAATCGTATTCACAGTTTATAAAACGCTTGAATTTAGCTTTGAGTTCATTTGAAAGTTCACTGTATATCACAAAACGTACGGTGTGAGTGTCCCAAACGGAGATTTTTTGATTTTTTTATTAGTTTGATAAATTTCTCTGTATGAATAATTGTATCGTCTATTCATTTTATAAAATTTTAAAAACATATTAAAATTGTAAGAAATAAAGTTAGGTGTTTGGAAACATTTGAAAGTCCTTTGGGGAACTGTATATCCCACGTCGCCACTTAAAGGTTAAGATTTGAAAAATAGGACATATCGTATGTTACAAGCCAATATAATGTAAGAGATAGACAAGACTCACCGTCCTTTTTGTAGTAGAGGATCTCGAAGTGCTTCTCGACGCCGGCAGCCAGGGCCTCCCGTACGACGTTGACGGCCTGCTGGGAGGTGAGCGGGCCGTGCAAGAAGTCGCAGACCGCCGGCCGCTGCATCACCTCCGCCCTGCTGAAGCCCGTCAGCTTGCAGAACCCGTCTGAGCAGTATATCACGTGGTAGGAGCACTCCTGGGCGTTCGCTACCACGAAGCTCCGGTCTGCGGAAGAAACAGCAAGAGTCATTATAATAATAGAATAGAATTGAATAGAAAAAAAATATATTCTGGGATATATCTGGCCAATACACAAAATAAACTATTATTTACAATTACAATGATTTACAATAAGGAGAAATACTATACATAAAAAATAAAAAAGCGATTAATAAAAAATATATATCATCTGAAAAAATAAAATCTTATTGTAACAAGATGGAATTAAAATCAAATTAAAATTTGGGCAGTAAACAGTAATCATCATTTATTAAATGTAGATTTCTAGATAGACTTAACATATCAATCACATCATTTGCTGATCGTCTATTTGGGATGACAGAAGGTACAGGAAAAGTTGGGATTTAAATGAGGTTAAAGAAGCAGCATGGCGGATATGGGTTGGTAGTGAGTTCCAGAGTGTAGTAGAGCGAACAATAAAGGAACGATCAAAAGTTTTGGTTCTGTGGGTAGGAAGGTAAAGGCGATCTAGTTTCAAATGAGGATATGGCAGCCAGAGGTCTGACTGAGGATGACTGGAATGATCGAGATTATTGGAGAGACGGAGTACTGAGGACCGGGATGTGACATGATTGCAGAACCCCGGCGAAAAAAGAAGAACAAAAAAAAACTTGGAAAGTTGGTATAAGATTTGATAATTGGATTTAGGAATTTGAACTTATTACTATTGCTATCGCCTTCATGGCATTTAGCTTAAGTTTATTCAGATTTCCCCAGGCGCTGATTCTATCCAGGTTCCCCTGAATCTTGGAAAACGCTAATAATGTCTCGGAGGGGGAGAAGGATAGGTAGATCTGGAAATCATCAGCGTACAAATGGTGGGAGCAATGGTGAATAGAGTTAGGAAGATCATTGATATAGGAATTAAAAAGGAGAGGAGATATACTTGAACCCTGAACCACACCTGCCGAAAGGGTAAGAAAGGAAGATAGAGATCAATAACATAGAACAAGAGTTACATAGAAGTATCATTCTTTATTATTATATCTTTACCCTTGCTACCGCCGTAAGTACTTCCTGGTATCCTTTCTATATCAAGTCATCCCGGTGTCTATCTTACTTCTCGGATCTCCTTTAATTCAAATCTTCCTTCTGATCTTTATACAACGTCCCACATAACCACAGCTTTCAATAGATCGTTTCTAATCCGATCCGCATCCCTTTGGAACTCCATTCCTTCTATTATCCGTGGCTTCCAATCTCTCATAACATTTTAATCCCTAATATTCAGCCATTTCGTGTCCATTCAAATTCCAAATAATCCCAAGTAGATTTTCAGAGAAAATCAACAATTAAAGCAAACAGATAATTTTATTCATTTAATTTTCACTTTTTTTTCTGTAAATTCAATACCAAATGTTTTTTTTTTCAAATAATTAACTTTTTAAATGCATAAAGTTAAATTATATACACTGCCGGACAAAATTAAAGGATCACTTACAAATATTTATATTATTATTACATAAGAGATAAAAATAGGAATTCCTTTGTCCCAGACTGGACTTTGTGTTGTATCTTATCAAGTTAATCCTCTACCTGTTTATATTTCCCACCCGTTTATGGAGGTAAGGGTCAGTTAATCTCTTCTTTTCTTTCTTCCTATCAGTAAATAGTTAGTTGTTAGCAAAGATTCATATTATTGAAGATTTCTAACATTTAAGAGACTTTAGTTTTTACTTGTGAGTTTAGTAAGAACGTTATGATGGCCAACAGGAGAGCATTGACTCAAGAGGAATCAATTCGTGGTGTTGCTTTGAGTGAAGAAGGGTTTTCTCAAAGGCATATTGCGCAACGGCTCCAGCGGTCACAATCCGTAGTGTCCAGGGTGCTTAATAGGCAACGTCAAACTGGAGGGCATACAAGAAGAGTCGGACAAGGCCGGCAGAGGTCAACTTCCCACCGTGACGAGAGATTTTTGCAATTGCATGCTCTTCGGGATCGCCGATCAACTGGTAACAGTCTGCGTGGACTCCTCCAGAGGTTCAGGAATGTGCAAATTTCAGAGCGAACCGTGAGAAGACGACTCAGCGATTATGGATTGACCTCCCATCCTTCAGCTACTGGACCTCTTCTCTCCAGGGAACACCGGTGAGCGCTTGAGGTTTTGGACATCTAATGGATCAGGAAGATTAGAGCCTCGTATTATTCAGCGATGAGTCAAGATTCTGCCTCCGATCACCAGATGGACAGGAAAAGGTACGGAGAAGGCGGGGAGAGAGGTATGCTCCATGCACTTTTTCTCCAAGGGTTGCGTTTGGTGGTGAGTCAGTGATGGTGTGGGAGGGAGAGGGGGGAGGGCATAAATTTAAACTCCCGTACAGGGTTGGTTCTTGTGAACCGTGGCTCTATAACTGCTGACAGGTACATTAGGGAGGTACTTGAGCCACAATATGCACACAAGATGATGCGCTAGCGTGCCTCCTGTTCAACTTGGCACTGGAGAAGGCAGTGAGGAATTCTGGTTTGCCGACTAATAAGACCATCTACAATCGGATGGTTCAGCTCAATAGCTTATGCCAATGCCTACGCGGATGATGTGGACATCGTGGGGCGGTCGTTGCATTCCGTCAAGGAGTGATTTTTAGCTTTGTTGGAGGCCGTCAGAGCACTTGTGTTAGAAGTGAACGAAGACAAAACTTAAATATATGGTCTCGGAAGAAATCCCTCGACCTGGCGAAACCATCAATATTGGGACCTTTAACTTTGAAAAACTAACCAGTTCAAGTATCTGGGATCACTAATAGCACAAGACAACGCACCTGAGGTCCAAGTCAAGAAAAGAATATTATTGGCCAATAAGTGTTCCTTTGCCCTTCGGGAGGAATTCACCTCTCGCCTTCTATCCCAGCCGAACAAGCTGTTTCTGTAGAGTGCATTAATCCGGCCAGTCTTCCTGAACACATCGGAAACATGGACGACAACAAAAAAATTGAACAAGACCTCTTAATCTTTGAGAGGAAAATTCTTCGAAGAATATTTGGAGGAGTACAGATCGATGAAAACTGGAAGAGGTGGATAAATGCTGAAATTTATACAATGTTTCAGGATCAAGATGTCGTTCTGAGGATGAAGCTTGGAAGACTTAGATGGGCACGTGGCAAGGATGGAGGATGAAGCGATACCTAAGAAGATCCTGACAGATCCTCTCTACGGCACGAGAATGAGATGGTCACATCTTGTGGCGAAGGATTCAAGGGATGTCCTGGGAGTCGGGAGATGGATGATGGCCGCACAGAGCAGGGGTGACTGGAGGAAGTTGGTGGAAGAGGCCAAGAGGAGTCACCGAATTGTAGTTGATTGATAGTTAGTTAAAGTATATTATTTTTAACTCATTCATAGCATATTTAGACAGCCTACATAGCCTATCCTGCCTCTAACAAAAAAAAAAAAAAGAAAAAAAATGTAGATTAAATTGTGAGAATTCGAACAAATTAACCATATCATTGCAATAACATTGGTAAAAACAGGTAAAACGAATTTGATAACTAGCTGAAGGAGTAAACAGTAAAACTATTTTTTCAAGTTTTTTATTAATTTATTTTTTTAAGTTTGGTAATAATTGTTGAAAAGAAGAATTGAAATTAGGAGTGTAATAGACCGGACGTGCTACTTTATACCATCCGTTTTGCACCTTTTTACATTTTATCGAAAACGGCTCTAACACGATTTTAAGTATTCCCTGAAAAACAAACAACCCCCAAAAAAGTATTTGTGTGTCCGTGTGTGTGTATGTAGTAAGTCCAGCTCGAGAACGATAGTATAAAACTGAAATTTCATATTTTAAAACAATCTATAACTTAGATGTTACAGCAACTTTTCCATCAAAATCAGCTAAGCAAAAGAGCCATATCATGCCATAAATTTTGCACCTTTTTACGATTTTCTAAAAAAAACGGCTCTAACGATTTTGATTGAACTCAAAATAAAATAAAAGTAAAATTTAATAGAATTTAATTATATTAATAATAAAAGGCTTACCGAACCCGAAGGTTCGATGCCGATACCACCAAATTCAGTCTACACAGACTCGTCCTATGTTTACCGTTCAAGCCCAAGCCCCCGAGATCAGCCTTAACGCAATCCTCCCATCGACGCTTCGGCCTACCTTTCGGACGCCTACCAGTCGGATCAGCGAATACCAACTTTTTCGGAATCCGTTCTTCACCGAGCCAAACAATTTTACTCGCCCATTTGAGCCTTCGCGAAGCTATCAACTCAATTATATTCACAGGGTACAAACTCCGCAATTCCGCGTTGTGCAACCTTCTAAACTCCCCAGTGGCCTCATCTCTCTTCGGACCAAATATTTTACGCAATACCTTATTTTCGAAAACCTTAAGCCTTTGTTCATCCTTCAAAGTAAGGGCCACGTTTCACATCCGTAAAGAACGGTCGGAAGAATAATAGTTTTATAAATTCTAACCTTTAAGATTTTAGATAGAAGCCGCGAACTAAGTAACTTAGCCACTGAATAATAACACGCATTTCCCACCTTTAATCGGTACTTTATTTCTTCCTGGAATTCATTTTTTCTTGTTATCATTGAACCTAAATACTTGAATTTCTCTACGTGTTCAAAAGTAGGCCCTGATATGTTAATATCATCAAGATCGCCAGCATTTCTGCTACTAATCATATATTTCGTCTTATCGGTATTTAATTCGAGGCCTATTTCTTTACTGGTTTTTATTAACACACTTTATTTAGTTGTATGGTTTTCCGTGTCTTCACCTAGCAGTACCAGATCATCTGCATACCCCAAAACCGCAATCTTGTAACCCATATTTAAACATTTCTCGGTACACATCACCTTTTCTATGACATATTCTAAAGCTATATTAAATACACAGGTGAAAGGGAGTCACCCTGTTTCAAACCCGATCGGACCTCAAAGTAATTTAATTATATTATAATAATATTATGTAGGTTTAATTTTGATTTTTTTCTCCTATTGTAAAAAGTAGAACGAATTTAACTAAAAATTAGAGGAAGAAAGAGCAAAACTATTCAGCTTCAAATTGGTTTTCACCTCTAACCGCAATGAATCACTCGAACGCAATGAATTCAATCGTGTGTTGCGCTTACCAGATATTCATTTATTTCATGTTAATCGGTAAGTTAGTTGAGGGGTTTTTTTTTTCCCTCCTCCTGAAAATATATAGTTATCTCCTTGGTATCATCGATCGACAGAGACATGGTGGTTTATTAAAACGGCATTTTATTCTAACGGAAGCTTACACGCGCAAGCAACACTCACGGCACGAATAAGTGATACCTCTAATAACCGCTTGGAGCGCTGGGATCAATCAACTTCACTATCTGAGTGTACTTCTTCCTCAGTTCGAATACCGTAATTCTGCTAAATTTTTTCGGTTAAAAAAAAATACTAATTTCGGGTTTGTAGCATTTAAAGAAGAGGGTCTAAGAGCGTTAAAAATACTCCTAGGGTTACCTTTGATAAACCTTAACATGGAGTAAAAATATTTCCCAAGTCACCAGGAAATCCATTATATCTTCAAGTAGCTCCAAAGCATCTGTGACCTTTTCCTAATAGTACCCGTCATCTCCTATTTATCTAATAGCTACTTTTTTAAACAAAATTGGCAAACCAGAAGCACCCTTTTTTACGTTCATTTTCCATCTTTTTTAGGATTTTCTCAAAATGGCTGTAACGATATAAACTAAAATCCATGTATCTAATGAGCATTAAGGTTTGATTGTAATTTAAATAATTTGGCAGTGCCAAAATGTCGATATTTTAGATTTTAGAAAAAATATTATCTTATATACAAAGCTGTAAAAGACAGTTGAGAGTGATGAAAAATTAAAAAAAATAATTTATTGTTGCAGATAATAATATTGGGTTGTTTCACATAAAATGTCCATTTTTATAGTTTCTGAAATACAATAAGAATTTTGCAGGTCTGTTGTTTTCTTCCGAATGTTTAAATATTTAAAGTAAACAGTTACTAATCCTCTAATTTTGTATTATATACATTAGCTTCCCAATCAATTACCCACTTTTTAGTATACCTCCAAATATGAACATGGAAACACGCATTTTCGAGTAATATTTTTGTACGAGTTTAAACTCGGCCATTCAGCAGCTGAGGCCGCTAGAAATATTTGCAAGGCGTTTGGGAAAGGGAGTATTAATGAACGGACCATTAGCCGTTGGTTTGCTAAGTTTTCAGCTGGGGATACCGACTTGGAAAACTTGCTCCGAGGAAGACCTCCGTCCGTAATAGACAACGATGTCCTCAAACATACAGTAGAAGGAAACCCCTACCAAACAGTTAAAGGACTCTAAGCACAACTAAATGCAAGGCATTACCGTTTTCCAGACATTCAAAGTGTATTGGAAAGTAAAAAAGCTCGATACATGGGTACCTCATGATCTCACTGAGCGGCAGCTAGACCCCATGTTTCAAAACATACCGTGCAAAAATTGAAAGAACTAGGGCTACGAAGTTCTTTCGCACCCACCATATTCTCCCGACTTGTCTCCAATAGATTACCACCTGTTCAGAAATTCAGACAACTTCGTCAAAAGAAAACTTTTTGAAAATGATGATCAAGTGAAAAGTGCGTTTTCAGATTTTGTTTCACTTCAAAGTCAGAGTTTTTCAGTTCGGGGATAAACAAGTTGGTGTCACGTAGGAAACATGTGTAGAAAAAGAAGGTAAATACTTCGAATAAAATTATCTTGTTTTCATATCGTATTTTTAATAAAAATCCTTTACCTTGAAAACGGACATTTTATGTGACACAACCCAAAACAACAGATGATTTAATAAAGAACATGTTTCCATCAAAACTTTATAAAATTATTTAACTTTTTTCTTCTTAAACTTTATTTAAAAGTTCATTTCATTGATTTGATTTTAGCCATGAAAGGAAGTGAAAGTCGCTTGTTGGGCGCACTAGATTTTTTTTTTGTATTACTATCTATTGTATTTTGTATTTTTTGTATCTCTATACCTAAAAATACGAGCAGATATTCTTCAATAGATATACATACACAAACATTTATGGAGACTTTGTTAATTGGGAGGCATTTCATACTTGGATAATTAAAGATATAAATGAATTTAATAAAATATTTTGGACGCAATACACGAAATTCGCTTACCTCCGTTGTTGCAATCAGTTGAAAAAGCCTAAAGTGAAATTAAGAGTAATTGAATTTTAAAGAAGTGCAATGAGTTTCGATGAAAAAATTTATCTATACTAATATCATAAAGCTGAAGAGTTTGTTTGTTTGAACGCGCTATTCTCAGAAAATACTGGTTTGAATTGAAAAATTCTTTTTGTGTTAGGTATGCTTTTACCGAGGGAGGTTATAGGCTATAAACGTGATGTCCTATGGCTAATAGGAGTAAAGAATCAGTGGAATATCTAGAAAAAATCGAGGAAAATTAACTTCGCATCCTAATGATGCAAAATCATTTACCTTTTAATTTCAAAATAATTCAATTTATCTTTTGCGTCACAATTAATAAATCACAGGAGCAAACATTTAAACACGTAGCAATCGATTTACGTCAAGCTGAGAAAATCGGTAAATTCTTCTGCCAAATTAAAATAAAACTAAAAATGTGATTTAAGCAAAAGTACTTTCAAATATATTCTTTTAAAAACTTCTTAATAGCGATCATAATAACAGAAATTGACGCAGACGAAGTCGCGGGCAACAGCTAGTTTAATATAAAATAATTTAACAATACAAATTATTTTCTACAACAAATAAATAGTTGACTATGCATTTCATCACTCTCTATTCTCTTATAAAACATCTTATGGTAATTAGATTACATTATTATTTTAATATATTTAGCTTTCCAATGGTATATTCTACATCTACATTACGATTCTTATGTTAGGAAAAAAAATTACCATAAAAATATTTATATTCTTTTCTCCTTCAGTTGGATTCGTTTCAGCTTACAATTAGACATTTACCAGATTTTTATCAATTCTAGTAAGAAAGTAATGAAAATGAAAATGAAAAAACTTCTTTATTATCCTGGGACTAAAGTCCCTTAAGAATAAAATAAAATACATAATTGATGACCGGAACAGTGTGGTCATGGCTTAGAATGACAAATTACTAAACTAGAATAATAATAGAGGTCGTAATATATATACATCTTTACAAGTCAGACTTACAGAATGAAATAAAAAATAAAAATAAAACAACGAAAAACAGAAAAAGCTAATTCATCAGTGATAATTTAAGTAATATAAACACACACACAAAAAAAATACAATTATAATAATTGGAATTTATAGCATCTGCAGTTGGAAGTTATTATCTGTTTGACTGGGTAAGGAGAAGATGGTTGAAAAGGAGCAATTTGAAGGAGGAAGTAATTCTACACGACGGATCTCAGGAGGGATAGAATTCCAAAGAGAGGTTGCTTTGGCTAGAAAGGACTTGCCAAAGGCAGCAGTGCGGTGAGGAGGAGGGTAGAGGTCAGGATGCCGGTATGTATAATTGTTTTGAATCCAAAAAATTAAAGATATTCAGAGGAAGAAAATAAAAAATAACAGCATTTTAGCCTGTCAGACTATTTCAATCTGTATGAAACACCCCAAATTATAAAGCCCATTAAGTTTTACTTCGATATAGCGAGTTTAATCAAAATCATTATAGCTGTTTTGGAGAAAATCGTAAAAAGGTACAAAATGCATTGTATAAAATCGGCTGGTTTGCCGATATTGATGAAAAAGTCTCTGTAACATCTTACGCATATACGTGTCTTTTATATATGAAATTTGGATTTCGTGCGATTTTTATAGACATAAAACACACACACCTTTTTGGAGACTTGGTCATTTGGATCGGGGTTCCTAAAAGAATTTTTTTGCAAATTCTAAAAATTTCACTTACCTACGTATTTCATATATAGATAAGTGAAAGAAAAATATAATATAATTTACTAAATTATAATATGATATTATAGAGAGGAGGGAGTACCCCGCAGTGACGCCAGGGCAGAAATGAGCGGCTGACACGCGATCCGCTCATCGACCTCCTTGTTCCGATGTTGGTCAGCCAAATCAAACCCTCGCAGTCCCCACTTATAACTCTTTGCAGATTTCAGAGAACTACCAGCACTTGGAGTTAATAAACATTGGGGAAAATATTAATGATTATAATGGAATATCAATTAACTAGGAAATACGAAATCCAGAAGGAAATTAGGACGTGGTTAAAACCGAAAAACAAGTGTTATTATTCAGTACGAGAATTCAGTCTCTAAACTTAAAGGTTAGAATGCACATAGGACTGATTAGGAATTCAATGGACAAGAATTAGCTACCTAGACGGGATTTAAACGGTGAGAGTTTGAAGTCCTGGATATAAGAAGAAATGGAGTTCCAAAGGATGCGGGTCGGGTTAGAAAACGATCTATTGAAAGCTGTGGTTATGTTGGACGTTATATAAAGATCTGAAGATTTGAATTAAGGAGATCCGAGATGTAAGACCCGGGATGAATTAGTAGAGAAAGGATGCCTGGAAGTACTTAGGCGGAAAGAGGGGTAAAGCCACTTCAAGCTTCCTAAGATCGGCTGATACAGGTGTCTCAGGATTTCTGAAGCATGGATCGTGTAAAGCGGTTAAATATTCGTTTTAGTTTTGCCTAAAATTCCAATCCCAATCCTTTTATTTAATCCTAAGATCCTATCTCTGTAACTATTTTTTTCCTCCCCTATCTCGCCTTTAAGGCTATACGGGTTTCTCGGGCCAGAGGGTGAGGGCGGGTGATAAATGCTGAAATAAAAGCACCCACGGCACCGAGTCTTGAACTCGTAATTGTTTGGTTTTCAAATTATTTGGTCCTCTGTGTTGCTAGGCAACGTGCGTTTAAAGCAACGAGCGCTGGGTTTTCCACATGTTACCCAATCGAGGCCGATGTACCTCAAGGAAGCGTCCTAGGTCCTGTCCTCTATATCTTGTTTACAGCTGATGTACCTTTAGAACCTGATACCTTCCTAGCATCTTTTGCCGAAACTGCCATTCTATCAACCCATTCAGACCCAGAACTAGCATCTTCCCATCTACAAAGACACCTCTCCTCGATTAACATTGGTGCGACAATTGGCGTGTCAAAGTCAATCAATCCAAAAGTATGCACGTCACCTTCACCCTCCGAACCCACAATTCTATCCACAATTTAATTCTAACTCTACACCACTTCCCTGTTCCGAGACAGTCCGTATCTGGGTTTCCTACTAGAGAAATGACTAACCTGGAACCCTCATACTCGACTTAAAAGAGAAGAGCTCAACAGAAGATACGGACAGTTATATAGACTACTGAACAGAACATCACCACTTTCCGTTGGAAACAAACTATTAATTTACAATACTACTCTCAAACCTATGTGGACCAACGAAATTGAACTATGGGGAAAAACTTAATTTTCGAACATCAAATGTACCAACCCTTTCAATTCAAAGTCCTTAGAACAATAGTCAATGCTCCCTATTATGTTAAAAACAAGACCTTACATCATGACCTCAAGATCCCTTATGTCCTTGATCTCATCCCATCCAAATTCTCAACTTTCCTTCAGAAACTTACTCTTCTTCCTAATCCCCTGGCACAATCCCTATCTAGTACCAACCATCCATACAACCCTCCTCGTAGGTTGAGGCGGCAGTGGCCGAGAGATCTCTAATAGATATGCAACTGGAGTGCTGGCAATAGCCAACTTCTCCACTCATGCCTGACAGTGTGTGGCTCCAGGGCCATCACTCAGTCTCCACTGGCTAGACTGGTGATGTTCTAATCTCCTCCAAAGTTCACAATCATACATCAGAAGCTTACTTACCTTCCTCATCCCTTGGCAAACTCCCTATCCAGTTCCAAACCTCCCTATAACCTCCTCGTAGGTTGAAGCGGCAGTGGCCCAGAGATCTCTTGTAAATATGTTATTGGAGTGCTGGCAATGGCTGGGATCTTCTGGCATTGTGCCTCGACATCCACTAGTAGATCTCGAGGTTTGATTCAGTGATCCCAGAAACAAACTGCCCATAAATATTGTAAATAGCTATGAATGTGATCAAGATTGATATATATATATATATATTTTTTTTTTATATTATTTTTTTTATTTTTTTTTTTAATTTGTTTAATCTTATTATTTTTTTTCTTTAATTTTATTTAGAATGTACATATAGGATGAATGATTTATTCTATCTGTAATACTCATTGCCCCAGAAGGTGGCAGATTGTATTATCTCATAATAAAATAAATTAAAAAAAAAAAGGACTGATGATGCGGCTGACTGGGAGGCGCTGGGATCTCTTGGCATCCATTTCTGGATGTAGGGGTAAGATTTGGAGTTCCCAAGGGCAGTATGTAAATATTTTATATAGGTATGAATGTGGCCAAGATTATAAATATTTTTATTTTTTCATTTATTGTATTATTTTATTATAATTTTTCACCATTTGTTATTGAGGTTAAATTATTTTATTTTTTTGTTTTACTCTGCACATATGTAATGAATGACTTATTTTAGCTCCAATACATATTGCCCTAGATATTGGCAGATTGTATTAGTTCTCAATAAAGCAATAAAAAAAAATCAAGAGACAGTCGTTTCCATATATTGTACAGTCAAAGTCATCATACAATACGTAATTATTTTATTTACTTTTTATTTACCTTTATCGTACAATAAACAAGAATATACCTGTAGCAATTTCAAAAAACAAATGATGAACAACTAAGTGTTTTATTTTTACTCTCAATCATATATGTTTAACAAGTTAAAAGCTTTGTTGATAAGTTTCAACATTTCGCTTACTTCAACAAAATGCTATGTTGAAATTCAAACTTAAAACTTTATTCTCGGTACAAAATATACGACGAACTAGTTAAGTACACAGTACTGTATGTGTTCGCTTAACTTTTGGATGTATACAAAGAATTCTTTTACATATTTTTGTAATAAGTTTCTTTATTACTCTCCTAAATTTATTAAGTTTAAAATAAATGAAAAAATATTATATTAAAAAACTTTTAAAAATTTCTTAATGATATTTTTAATGGTTAGTTAATATCATTGAGACATAACATTAAAAATCTGGTGCTGGCAACAGCACGACTTTCACATACCACGACTGTTAAAATTAATTTTAAAACTATCAACTATTCTTCAATTTAAAAAATATTTTAACTTGATTTTAATAAAACGCTATTTTAATAACATCGTTGGAAACATGTGATTTGTATTAAATAATGTAACTATATTAAATTGTTAATCAGTAATAAGTTTATTCCCTATTCGTCACTTTGTACTACCTTTTACAACTGTATCAAATATTTTTTTTTTTTCTAAAATCTTTTTCTTTCCAACGGTATATTATTCGTCAAAATTATACGTTTTACTCGTTTATCCTATCGTTGGTCATCAAATTCGTCCGACTTGTATATTTAGCCGTCCTTCATCAATGTCATTAAGATGATATGGTTAATCTTTTCGAATGTACAAAATTAAACATTGTTCAGTGGAAGGAATAAAATATCGGCATGTAAGCCCTTTCAGACTATTTCAATCAGAATGAAACCTACACCATATTAAAACCCAATAAATGGAGCATCGATATAGCGAGTTCAATAAAAATCGTCAAAAGGAGCAAAATGCATGGTTTAAAGTGGCCCTTCTGGTTAGCCAATTTTGACGAAGTTGCTGTAACATCTCGGGCGTATAGTCTCAAATATGATAAGTCATTATCGTACATATTTTCGTTTTCGTGCTGGACTTACCTACACGGACACACACACAAAGACCTTTTGGCTGGACTTGGTCATTTGGACTCAGGAGACCCTAAAACGTGTATTATCGTTGGAAAATATAATTCGAAAATTTTCACGATCGCAAAACTTTCCCATACTATATTTTTCATATATAGGTAAGTGAAAGTAAAAAGAGAACAACGATATTTTAACTTTTACTTAAATATATATGGAATATATATTATATCAATTACTATTATAGAAGAGTAATTTAGGATATGATTATATCAATTGGAACATTCTCTTCTAATTATGTTTATATGTATTTATTTATCAAAACATGTCAAAAATAATTCTTATTACGTTTCGAGGTACCCTATGCCTCATCTTCAGATTTTCAATATTATATTTATTTCCGTATTGTATCTCAATTACTATATATATATATATATGAATAGTAATTCTATCAAATTCTAACTTTTCATTATCACATATTAATTTTTCCTGTGCACTTGCAACTATCATGTAACTAAAATAGATGCAAGTGCACAGGAAAAATTAATATGTGATAATGAAAAGTTAGAATTTGATAGAATTACTATTCATATATATGAACTTAATGTGAATAAATTATAATATTAAATGACCTATATTGAGATACAATATGGAAATAAATATAATATTGAAAATCTGAAGATGAGGCATAGGGTACCTCGAAACGTAATAAGAATTATTTTTGACATGTTTTGATAAATAAATACATATAAACATAATTAGAAGAGAATGTTCCAATTGATATAATCATGGAATATATAGTTAGGGAAAGTATTACAATCAGGAAAATTTTCGAATTCCAGTTTTCAACGGAAATACACGTTCTAGGTTCTCCTGAGTCTAAACAACCAAGGCCCGCAAAAAGGTCTTGTGTGTGTGGTAAGTCCTCAAAATGAAAAGTCCTCTGAAACTGAAATTTCATATTTAAGACAACTGAAGGCCCGAGATGTTACAGCAATTTTTTCGTCAAAATCAGCTAACCAGAAGAGCTACTTTATTCCATGCATTTTGCACCTATTTACGATTTTTTCTACAACGGCTCCAACGATTTTGATTAAACTCGGTATATCAGTGTGAAATTGTACAGGCTTTAATATCATATAGGATTCATTTTGATTAAAATAGTCTTACAGGGCTTAAATGGCAAAATTTTAAATTCCCTTCCTCTAAACTAACTTTAATTTTGTACATTCCAAAAGATTAACAGTATTATTTTAATGGCATTGATGAATGACGATTAAATATACTGGTTGGGTAAATGTAATGACCAACTAAAGGATAAAACAGCAACACTATTTTTCAACGTCATTTTTGTTTACTGGTAGTAATAACAGTAATATAGACGTATAATATACCGTTGGAAAGAGAAAGACTTTTGAAGAAACATTATGTTATACACAAAGTTGTATAAGTTAACAAGGTGACGAATAGGGAATAAACTTCTTACTGATTAACAAGTTAATAGTTCTATTATTTAATCTAAATCATATGTTTCCCACGAAAATGAATACAAGTTTAATTAAAATCAAGTTAAAATATTTTTAAGTATATTTATTTATTTATTTTTTTTTAATTTGTTTTATTAAGAGATAATACAATCTGCCACCTTCTGGGGCAATGAGTATTAGAGATAAAATAAATCATTCATACCATGTGTACATTGTAAATAAAATTAAAGAAAAAAAAATTAATAAAGACTAAACAAATAAAAGAAAAAAATATATACACAAAATTAAATAAGTACTATAAAGAAAATAATAATAACAATCTTGTTCACATTCATACCTATTTACAATATTTACCAACTGCCCCTAGGATCACTGAATCAAACCACGAGATCCACTTGTGGATGTCGAGGCACAATGCCAGAAAATCCCAGCGCCTCTCATTCAGCTGCGTCACTGGTCTTGAGTGCCAGTGGAGGCTGCGCGAGGGCGCTAGAGCCACATACACTCAGGGCATGAGTGGAGAAGCTGGCCATTGCCAGCACTCCAATAACATAATTACAAAAGATCTCTGGGCCACTGCCGCTTCAACCTACGAGGAGGGTTATAGGGATGTTTGGAACTAGATAGGGAGTTTGCCAAGGGATTAGGAAGGTGAGTAAGCTTCTGATGGAAGATTGAGAATTTGGATGGGATTAGATCAAGGACAAATGGGATATTCAGGTCATGGTGTAAGGTTTTGTTGGTGACATAATATGGAGCATCTACTATTGTTCTAAGGACTTTAGACTGAAAGGATTGGATACGTTTGATATTCGAAACTTTTGCTGTTCCCCACAGTTCAAGTCCGTAGGTCCAAATTGGTTTAAGAATAGTCTTGTAAATTAAGAGTTTGTTGTCCGTTGAGAGATGAGATTTTCTGTTTAGTAGTCTATATAGCTGGCCATATCGTCGATTGAGTTCTTTTCGTTTGAGTCTAGTATGGGGGTTCCATGTCAGTCTTTTGTCTAAGAGGAAACCAAGGTATTTGACTGTGTCAGAAAAGGTGAGAGGAATAGAGTTAAAATGGACAAAAGGGCAGGATCTGCGTCGAAGGGTAAAGGTGACTTGCTTGCTTTTTGATTCATTGACTTTGATGCGCCAATGATTGCACCACTTTTCAATCAGATCGAGATGTGATTGGAGGTTTGAGGATGCCGTAACAGGATCTGGATGGGATGAGAGGATAGCTGTATCATCGGCAAATGTTGCCAAGAAGTTTTCGGGTAAGGTGGGAATGTCTGAGGTGAATAAGATGTAGAGTATAGGACCGAGGACACTACCTTGGGGAACACCGGCTTCTATCGGATAACAACTTGAGAATTCAGAACCACAACGGACTCGAAACGAGCGGTTAGAGAGGTAAGATCGAAGGATTAGATATAGGGCTTGGGGTAATAGGGTTTTTAGTTTGAAAAGCAAGCCATCGTGCCACACCCGGTCGAATGCTTGTGCTATGTCCAGAAAGGCACCTGTGCAATATTGCTTGCTTTCAAGGGCATAGGATATGTGGTCAACAACTCGAAGACCTTGGTGAACAGTGGAGTGGCCTGAGCGGAAACCAAACTGGTGAGATGGGATTTTGTCGAGTTGGATTAACGGAAGGATGCGTTTCAGAAGGATTTTCTCATATAATTTGGAAAGTATAGGGAGCAAGCTGATTGGTCTATAGGATGAGGTATGATTAACAGGTTTGCCCGGTTTAAGGAAAAGTATAATGGTTGAGTGTTTCCACATCAGAGGAAAATGGGTTGTTCGGAGGATGCAGTTATATATGTAGGTCAGGAATACTATAGCCTTTTTGGGAAGTTGTTTAATGATTTGGGAAGTGAGGAGATCAAATCCAGGAGATTTTCGAGGTTTAAGTTTATCGATTAGGAATTTGACCTCAGAGGGGTTGACAGCTTTAGGAGGCAAAGAGAGAGGAATCGGCGAGGAGAGGGATTCTTCAACTGCAGCTGTATGGGTAGGATTAATTTCAGGATGAGGAGTGAATGTGTTTGCAAGATGTTTAGCAAATTCCTCTGCTCTAGTCTCATCTGACGAGGCCCAGGAACCATCATGACGTTGGAGAGGATGAGAGATATGATGGTATTTAAGGATTTTTTTAGTTGCTTTCCAGAGGGAATGGTCACAAGTGGATAATGAGGAAAGATAGGAATTATAGGATTTGGATCTGTAGGTTGTCAATCTATTTTTAACTAATTTACAATAATAATTGTATGATTTCCTGTCATCAGGATGCCTGGTCCTCTGCCAGATAGTCCTAGAACGGCGCTTGAATTGGATAAGGTCCAGGAGTTCTTGAGGTAAAGGATTTGTACTTCGGGATTTTTCGGGAGAGAGAGGTGAAGATGAAGTCCAGGTTGCTTGTTGGATTAGGGTTGTAAAGGTATTTACAGCTTCATCCAGTTCTTCAGGGGATTTGAGGGATACTCTGAGATCAATGTTGTCGGTTAAGATTTGACGGAATAGATCCCAGTGAACTGGGCCCCTGATGAATGAGGGTGGAAGCGGTTTAGGAATGGGCGATATTGAAAGGGTAAGGAGTATTGGACTGTGATCTGAAGATAGGTCATCGAGGCGAGATATGGAATAATTTAGTAGTCCTAGACCTTTGTGGATGAAAAAATCTAGGAGGTCAGGATTGCGGTTGGGATCTGTTGGCCAGTAGGTAGGAGAATCCGGAGGAAGAATATTGCTGCGAGTAGAATTAAGTGCAGACAACCGGATTCGTCCACGAGAGTTTGTGGTTCTGGCTCCCCATTGTTGGTGTTTTGCATTAAAATCTGCTCCCACAAGGAAGTGATGTCCCAAGGAATTTAGGAACGAATTGAATTGGGATTCTGAAAATGGAATTTTCGGAGAGGAATATGCTGCAACAACTGTTATGTGAAAGGGCTTGGTTTTAACTGTTACAGCTGTAGGTTGTAGGTAATTATGGACGGGTAAGGGGTGTGAGTGATGGGAGAGGGAGTGATGGATGATGACAGCAGTGCCAGCATGTGCGGTTCCGTTCGGGTGGTCCGTGCGGTAAATGTTGTAATTGGGAATGTTAAACAGACGTGAGTTGGTAAGTCGGGTTTCTGTTACTAGGGCTATGTCTATGTGTTTTTCTTGTAAGAAGACTGTTAGTTCGTTAGTGTGATTTCGAATACCATTCGCATTCCAAAGGAGTATGGATATAGGTTTGGAAGAGGTCATTTAAGGATTTCTTGAAGAAGTGATGAGGTGGGATACGAGATTAGTTAAAAGTGATATTAGAGGAGTCACGACTGATTTAAATTCAGCGATGAAGGATGTTAGGATACTGGTGATATCTGTTGCATTTGATGGAGGAGGAATGAGTGGAATTTGATGTTGATGGGATTTTTGGGGCTCGGAATGGATTAGAGGAAGAGAATATTGAGGTTGGGGGTGGGGGTGTTGAGGTTTCGGTTCCTCCGGCGGCAGGGCCTCACAATTCTTATTTTTCTCACCGCCTCTTAGAAGTTGGGCAAAGGACACATTAGCGTTTATGAGATTTGAAGTCATTCTTCTTGAAGTAGTGGGATATTCTGTGGGTTGCGGTTTCTGGAATTTTGTTTTAGGTTTTTGTAAACCTGACAGCCTTTATAGTTAGCCGGATGTCCTTTGAGGCATAGAGCACACACTGCTGGAGTTTGCCTTGATTTAATGCATTCATCAGATTTGTGGGGGTCTCCGCATTTCACGCGACGTGGCAAATGATGACAGTAGTGCTTGGTATGGTCGTATGCCTGGCAGTTGTGGCATTGAACAATTTCTTTTTTCACATATGGTTTTTCAACTGTGACTTTAGTATAGTAGAGCTTTTGGATGTCGTAGATCTTTTCAACTCCAGGTGAAGGTTCAAGATCAACGAAGAAGAGGGGTAGAGGTACCTTCGTGGATACATCGGTTCCGGATCTATTTTCCTTTATGACGTTGGTGATTTGACGAACTTTGAAGCCCAAGGCCGTCAATTCTTCTTCAATATCTTCAGCAGGCGTTGAGGGATGGAGATTTCGAATGACGACTCGCAAGGAGCGCTCCTGTCGAAGCTGGTAGGTGTGAAACTCAGCTTTTGTGTCCGTCAAATATTGAACGATTTTTCGGTACGCTTCTGCTGTTTCCGGAGAAATCTTTGTATCGAAGCTCCTGCTAAGGCATGTGTAACAACCGGGATCAACAATTTTGTTTATTAGGGAGCAGAGCAACTGAAAGTTTTTTTATATTTTTGACGAATATCGGGGGAGGGCGAGGTTCTCTTGGTATTGGTGTCGACTCCATAGCATCTTTATCAGATTGTAGAACCTGGTAAGGGTTGGGCGTGAAGAAAGGAGATTCTTCAGACAGCCCCTGGGATGAAGTGCCTGGTTGTGGCTCGTCAGATGCATTTGTGGTAGTAACTGGAGGACTGATTTTTTGTTATTACGCCTAGAACGGGTCTTTGCTGGTGGCGAATGCTGAGGTGTTGAGAGTGCAGAATTTTGAGGAGTGGAGACCCTGGTAGACCCAGCAGATCGAGACCTTTTCTTAACTTTGCTCGACATAACTTGGTGGAAATATCTCATTTTGTCATAAGTGATATAGGGAAGTAAGTAAAAGAAGAGGAGAGAAAAGAAATAATTGAAAGAAAAAAAATATATATATATTACGTCTGCGTGACTTAAATTTAATTGTGTTAGCCACACGAACGTGCCCCGCTCAGAGCTGGCGAAGCACTGAGGACTGATATGAGTGGGGGGGAGCACTTCACCTATGGCGGTATGCGTGTGATAAGGAATACCTCAATACACGGCTTCACTGTTCACTAACATAAACTGTAAATAAAAACAGTACTCACTGTGGGATTACCACCAATGTAAACCACTGCTGTCCAGCTACTTCATTGTAGATTTAAAATCGAAAAAAAAAACATACAGTAACTACTAAAAGATGGACGTCTCAAGAGAACGATGTTAAACGTGAATGTCTATAACTAGCGCATGCGCAGAACTGAAGTAGTATATTTATTAGTTGTTTTTTTTTTGTTTTTGTTTTTTTAACAACAGCTTAAGGTTTTCGAAAATAAGGTACTGCGTAAAATATTTGGTCCAAAGAGAGATGAGGCCACTGGGGAGTTTAGAAGGTTGCACAACGCGGAATTGCGAAACTTGTATCCTGTGAATATAATTGATTTGATAGCATCGCGAAGACTCAAATAGACGAGTAAAGTTGTTGGGCTCGTTGAGGAACGGATTCCGAGAAAGTTGGTGTTCGCTGTTCCGACTGGTAGACGTCCGAAAGGTTTAGGCCTACCAAGGCGTCGATGGGAGGATTTCGTTAAGGCTGATTTCGAGGGCTTGAACTTGAACGGTGGACATTGGACGAGTCTGTGTGGACAGAGTTTGGTGGTATCGGCATCGAACCTTCGGGTTCGGTAAGCCTATTATTATTATTATTATTTATTAGTTTTTAAATTGATTTAAGAATCGAGGTAAGTGAAAGTCGTGTGTTGTCCGCATCAGAGTTTTTAATAATTTATTACCACGATCATAAAACTATGAATGCCCCTTATTTCTGAAAAGAGGTGTTGAAATGCTATCGATCGCTCAGGTTTCGACTAATACATTATGTAACCCCTGCTAAATTGGAGACGATAAAACTTTCACAAATTTGCCAACACGGAAACCTCCGATCGATATTCGCTTCTGGTAATTGAGAGCAGCCAAGGATACCCAAAGATTCATCGAAAACTGTCTTTGGTCTTTTCACTTACATTAGTAAACTTGTGACCTGCCCTTGATACGTATGGTTGCCATTTGAATACGGTGTCATTAAGGTTTAAAAAAGCATTTTTTGTCCGATTTAGGGCTTATCGCTTTGGGATTAGAAGTTCGTCATTACAAAATGTGGACTTGGCAGGAATTCGCTCACATTTCATAAAAAATCTGATGATCGTAACACACGACTATCACTCATCTCCGCTTTTAAAAATCTATAAAAGAATTTTCAAATAGAGTTAGAGATAGTTAGTAGGGGCGGGGTGGCAAAGATGGTTAGCGCGCATTGCTTTAAACACGCGTTGCCTAGCTATCAGATGACCAATATCTTGAAACGAGTTCAATTCTCGGAACCAGAGGGAACTTTTATCTCGGCACTAATCCTCCCGCCTCAACCCCTGGTCCGAGAAAACCCTGTATAGCCTTCAAAGGCGAGGTAGGGGTGAAAAAAAAAAAAAGAATAAGAAGAAGAAGAATTAGAGATAAAAATAAGTGAAACCATTAAAAAAATTAATTAAATTGAATTTCTATAGAAACATGTGTTTTATTAAAAAATGGAATATATCATCATCTAAAATAATCAGTTAGTTTTATCGGCTTTACATCAATCCTTATTAACTTTTACAAGGTTGTGTATAAGATAATATGTTTTATAAAATCTTCAGCATTCCAACGGTATATTTTACATGTATATTAAAGCCCGTCCAATTTTACACTTGAGTATAATCAAAATCGTTAGAGCTGATCGTAAATAGATGCTATTGCATAGTATAAAGTGACAATTTTTTATTTGATTTCTAATTATTACCAGAACAAAAAATCTGGTGCGCTTTTACCTCCGTCATTTATATCAATTTAAGAATTTTTAAACAAATTTATAAACGAAAATAAATGGTTAAAGAATTATTTACATTGTATTTTAAAAGAAACATGTGTTTAAACTGTTAAAAATGTAAAATGACGATCAGTTTGTTTTATCGGTTTTCCATCACTCTCTATTAACTTTTACAATAGTACGTATAAGATAATATTTTTTCTAAAATCTTTAGCATTCCAACGGTATATTATACATTTACATTGAATTTACATTAAGTTCAAAAGCAAAACATTGCATATACATTTTTTTTGCAGTAATCTCCTTTAGTTAAATATCGAATTCGTTTAACTTATATATTTACCTGTTTTTTAACAATGCTGATCAGATGATATGGTCAATTTTATAAAAACTACAAAATAAAAGGTACTTTAAAGGAAGAAATTTTGAAATATCGGCATTTAAACCCTTTCAGACTATTTTAATCTGAATGATGGTATTAGTACATGATATTAAAGCCCGTCCAATTTTGCATCAATATAGTGAGTTTAATCAAAAGTGTTAAAGCCATTTTTGAGAAAATCATAAGTAGGCGCAAAATACATGGTATAAAGTGGCTCGTCTGGTCAGCTGATTTTGATTAAAAAGTTGCTGTAACATCTCGGGCGTATAGTTGTCTTAAATGTGAAATTTCAGTTTCATATGACTTTTCGTTGTCACGCTGGAGTTACCGTACTCACACACACCCAGGCACACTCAAACTTTTTGCGGGACTTGATCATTTGGACTCAGGGGACCCTATGTTTTTGTTCTGATTGAAATAGTCTGACAGGCCTTAAAATCCGAAAGTTTAATTTTTCATTCCTTAAAGTACCTTCAATATTGTAGGTTTTATAAAATTAACCGTTTTATCTTTTTTTGCATTGATAAAAAACGAATAAATATAGAATTTGAACGTATGCGATATCCAACTGAAGGAGAAAAGAGAAAAAATATTATTTAAGCAATTATATAGATACAACAATAATATAGATGTATAATATACCGTTGGATAGCTAAAGATTTTAGAAAAAAAATATTATATCATACACAATCTCGTAAAAGTTAACGGAGAGAGATGAAAAGCTGATAAAAATGAATAAATGTCGTAGATGATAGAATATTATATAAAACACATGTTTCAATTGGAAATCAATAAAATTGATTCTTCCACAAGTTATTGCCATCTCTAAATGTTTTTAAAAATTCTTACATTGATTTTAACAACACAGGTAAGTAAAAGTCGTGTGTTGGGCGCACCATTTTTTTTTCTTGTACCTGACAAGAAATTTATTGATTCGACTCCCGTAAGTGTAACTTTTTTTTTTTTTTTTTTTGTTAAGGATTCAGTCATTGTACGGAAACTTTTGAGAGTGACGTATTTCAATATATATAGGTAATTAAACTTAAAGTATGACCGACCGTATTAAACGAGAAAAATGTCGATTTGATAACTTACGACAAATTATGAAATAGTGCAGTAGAACAATCAAAGCGAAGCGAGTTGGAAGGGAGCCATCCAACAGAGAATTTTAGGACCAACGCGGAATTCTGGCTCGGGAATGTTTGGGCACCTTGGGTGGCCAAACCTTTCTTCATCAAAATCTTTTATATCATCAAGTTAACGAGTTCCAAACATTTAATTTTGAAATCTTCATCTTAATTATTGTGTATATATAAGTCAATCAATAAACGTTTTGAGAATTTATTGTTTTCATAATCATGCCTTAACAGTGGAAAAACAAAAAACAGAACATTAATATTATTTTACACTAGCTGTTTCTCGCGACTTCGTCAGCGTCACTTTCTGTTATTATGATCGCTATTAAGACGTTTTTAAAAAAATATATTCTGTTTTCCGGAAAGTTCGTAGAGAAATTTGGACAAAAATTAAAATTGATGAACTTAAGCTGTTGAAAAACAGGTAAATATATAAATTGAATTAATTCGATAACCAACTAAAGGAGAAAACAGAAAAAATATTTTTTTATTGCAATTTTTCGGTTTTGAACCTAAGAACAGCAAGATACATGTATGATATACCGTTGTAAAGCTAAAGATTTTAGAAAAAAATATGATCTCATACACAAGCTTTTAAAAGTTAATAGAGAGTGATAAAAAGCCGATAAAACTAAGTAATTATTTTAGATAATAATATAATCGATTTTTTAATAAAACACATGTTTCTATAGAAATTCAATTTAATTAATTAATTTATTTTTATATGTTTACGTATTTTAATCTCTAACTATATTTGAACATTCTTTCATTGATTTTGAAAATGGAGGTAAGTGAAAGTCGTGTGTTGCCCTCACCAGATTTTTCATGCATAGCTTAGTCACAGCCCTAATTGCTGTAAAAATATATTAGTAATGAATTTACTATCATAGCTAATACTGGTCAGAAAGAAAACACTCTTTTTGTAAACTACTATTATTGTTAGGGCCAAATAATATATTTGTTATAAATAAAGATTTCCTTTGGAATTTAATTGTCTTTCAAATAATTACTTATTATTTTTCATGGTATTTTTTAATTTAGGTTATTCTAAAACTAATTTTCGGAAAGGTAAGATAAAATAAATAAAACTTTTTGGTCGCCACATACCAAGTGAAATGAAATGAAATGAAAAAATTTTTATTATCCTGGGACTAAAGTCCCTTAAGGATAAAAAGGAAATACAGGTTTGATGACCGGAATAGTGTGGTCATATATTTGAACATCAAAAGCTAAAAATAGATTAAGATTATAAAATATGTACATATTTACAAATCAAAATATTATGATAAAATAAATAAACTAAATTAGGTAATTCATTAGAATAGTGAAGAAATAAAATAATTGGTAACTTGAACAACTTGGAATAAAATAATGTTTTCAGGGTTAATTCAGTAAGGTTTACTAGGATAAAAATATTCTTTTAAATTACTTTTTGTTTGTCATTTGGAATATTTGAACTTTAAATTTGAGTTATTAAATACACCAATAATTACATTAGGCTAATAATATTGATAATTCATAAGCCAAAATGTGATAAACTAAATGCATCTTGTTTGAAAAGCTAACTTAAATGTTTTATTCCATTAACCTATGGCAGATGTTCAAAACATATTTTTACGGATATTCGTATTTTTTTTCCACGATTTCCAATTGAATCTTTAATTTAAAATTGGTCTACTTATGCTGATGACACTTGCGTGTTATCAGTCAATAATGATCTAACTATTGCCTCACAAACTCTCCAATTCCACATCCCCTCACTAGACTGAAACGACAAGAAACTGCTCGCCGCTTTCGGTTACTTCAACACTTACTAGACAGACGCTCTAACCTTCCACCTGACTACAAAAGGCTCATCTATATCAGCATCATAAGGCCTATCTGGACTTACAGACTTGGGATTTTGGGGCTCTACTAAACCATCAAATTCTTCCCGTCTTTAATCCTTACAATCTAAAATACTTCGAATAATCCTCAATGCTTCTTAATTTGTCACGAATAAACTCATCCATAAAGACCTTAATGTTCCATATGCAGCAGATTTGGCATGAATCAGGTATCAATATTTCCATGACGAACTCCACTCCCACTCTAACCTACTAGTTTTAATACTTGTCTCCTCTTCTATTCCTGACAATCCTCCGAGGCGTCTGAAAGAAGATGTCCTCGAGATCATCTAGTTTTGATTACCAACTGAGTGGGCAGTTCCTCTTCATGTATTTTATCTAATAGCTCATTTACTTATTTTATTAATCAATACAGTTGTCAAACTCAATAAATAAAATAATATATATCTGCACTCTGAACAGAGATATGATTGGTAAAAATGTGGAAAATTCCTTCATCCTTTTTTTTTAATTTTATCATTTTTAAATGTTAGAGTTTTTATCATTCATAGTGTACAGAATAACTGTTTTTATAACTACCGCCCCATTTCAATTTGCTCCAACCTTTGCAAGCTCTTTTCTAAAAAAATAAATACTAGAATACTTAAAACAATAGACGAAAGCCTTCCAAAAGATCAAGCAGGATTTAGAAAGAACATGTCAGTAATAGACCATCTGTTTACAATAAACCAGTTGATAGAGAAAGCGAACGAATATAATTTCACAATATATCTGGGAATCCTAGATTTCAAGAAAGCGTTTGATAGTATATATCACAATAATATAGGGACAGCATTGGAACGTAGAGGAATAGACAAAGGGTATGTCCAACTAATAGAAGAGATGTACACTGATAACAAAGGATACATAGAAATGGAAAGGAGAGGCAATACATTTCCGATTAGGAAAGGAGTTAGGCAGGGAGACCCACTATCACCAACCATTTTCCTTTCAGAATTAGAACGAATCTTCGAAGCCCTAGATTGGGAAGATATGGGAATCTCTATCAATGGAACGAAGCTAAATTCATTGAAATTCGCGGATGACGAAGTCCTAATAGCAAGTTCGGAGGATGAACTCGTCATAATGGTTAATGAACTAAAAGAAAAGAGCTCTCTCCATGGTCTGATATTGAACCCTGAAAAGTCTCTAATAATGACCAATAATTATTAGAGACTTTCGGACCTTCGGAAATAATTAAGCACCAACTCCCAGACATGAAGATTTCCAAAGAAGCCTACTGTCTTGGACAACAAATATCATTTGTAAATAGAGACGCAAAAGAAATAGAATCCAGAATAGGTAAGGCGTGGAAAAAATTTTGGAGCCTCAAGATCATATTCAAAAGCCAACTGGAAATAAAATATAAAGCACTAGCTTTTAACAGCTGCATCATCCCAGTGCTTACATATGGATGCCAGACATGGTCACTCACAAAAAATTTAGAACATAAAATAAACGTATGTCAACGAAGAATGGAGCGGATTATGTTAGGAATCTTCCTGCGGGACAAAATTAACGCAAATAAAATAAGAACTAACAAATGTCGCAGACGCTATAGCTTATGCTAGAAAAATGAAGTGGGCATGGGCAGAACATCGCATGCGGAAAACAGAAGACAGTTGGGCAAAGTGAGCTGCCGAATGGATCCCTATCAATAAAAAAAGACGCAGAGGCCGACAACTAAAGCGCTGGGTCGACGAATTGAGAAAAAAGGAAGGTTCTTTGTGGATGAGACACGCACAAGACAGAGTGTTATGGAAAACTAAGTGCCAGCAACTCAAGTTTTTAGGTTCGGCTAGTCTCCGCCCAAAAGACTCTAATCTCCCATTCTTTGGGAAGGTCTATATGTAAATATTCATTTTTTTGTTTTGTTTTTTTATACATAATGGAGATTATTAATAACTTTGTATTTACATATAAATAAAGGCTTTTATTATTATTATTATAGTGTACAGAAAGTAGCTTATGTTGCGTGCACTCGATTTTTTTTAGTCCTATTTTATTTTAACTTAAACTATTCAACATTCTCCAATACAGAAAATGGGTAATAAATTATTTTATAATTATCATTTCATGACAAAAATTATAGTTTTCATTTAAAAGAACAGAATATAAATGTCATAGGGTATAAATTAAACTTGATGTTAGGCGAGTTCAGAGGATAATCCGACGAAAATTTATTCTAAATGTAAAAAAATTGTGGCGTGAGATAGGAGACATGCTAAGGCAACAGCTATACCACCATCACGAAGGCCATAGAAATGAAGTACCCACCTTCTGAATTTGTTTTATATAAATTGGGCGGGTCTCGGCTCGGCGTATGGAGTAGCTCAATCTACATACATAATATATACAAGTTTATTCTAGTACACAAGGCTACTACATTTATATATATATATATATATATATATATATATATATATATATATATATATATATATATATATATATATATATTTAAGTTATTTATAAGCTTTCTACTGTTCTTAGGTTTCAGTCAATAAATAAACAATTTTAATTTTGCAATATAAAAATCGTGCCATAAATAAAAAATTGGATGTCCAAAACAATTTAACAATTTAATAAACACATATAAAAAAATCTGGTGCGGGCAACACACGACTTTCACTTACCTCCTTTTTTAAAATCAATGAAAGAATTTTCAAAAACAGTTAGAGATAAAAATACGTGAAACTATAAAAGAATTAATTAAATTGAATTTCTATAGGAACATCTATTATATTATTAACTAAAATAATTACTTAGTTTGATCGGCTTTTTATCACTCTCTATTAACTTTTAAAAAATGGCGTATGAGAATACTTTTTCTGAAGTCTTTAGCTTTGCAACGGTATACCATACATGTATACCGTATTACTGTTCTTAGGTTCAAAACCGAAAAATTGCATTGAAAAAATATTTTTTCTGTTTTCTCCTTTAGTTGGGTATCGAATTAATTAAATTTATATATTTATCTGTTTTTTACCAGGTAACACCAGTGGTAACAAGATAATATAGTTATTTTTATAGAATCAACAAAATTAAAGGTACTTTAGAAAAAGAAAAATTAAAATATCGGCATTTAAGCGCTTTCAAACCATTTTTATCCGAATAAAACCTAAATGATATTAAAGTCCATTAAACTTTACATCGATATAGCGAGTTGAATCAAAATCGTCAGAACCGTTTTAGAGAAAATCGAAAAAAGGTGGAAAATGCATGTTATAAAGTGGCTCTTCTGTTAAGCTCATTTTAATGAAAAAGGTTTTGTAACGTCTCGGGCGTATGTTTGTCTTAAATATGAAATTTCAGTTTCATAGAACTTACCGTTTCCGCCCGGGAGTTACAACACACACACACAAACACCTTTTTGCTGGACTTGGTTATTTGGACTCAGGGGACCCTAAAATGTGTATTTCCGTTGAAAACTAGAAAATTTTCACGATCGCAATACTTTCACTTACTATACATAGTAAGTGAAAGTAAAAACAATCATTGAAATCGGTTCAGAAATAACATTGTTATAGCGTTTTGTAATTATCAGTTGTGGTTGGCTATTTTCCTTTGAACTATACATTGCTTATAAACAGTTATATCCTGATATAATTATTCGGAAATAATAAACCACTGTGTAATAATTTGCAGCGTTTACTTTCACTTACTATATTCAGTAAGGGAAAGTATTGCGATCATGAAAGTTTTCGAATTCCTGTTTTTAACGGAAATACACGTTTTAGGGTCCTCTGAGTCCAAATAACCAAGTCCCGCAAAAAGGTCTGTGTGTGTGTTTGGGCGGAAACGATAAGTCCTATGAAACTGAATTTCATATTTGAGACAAATATACGCCCGAGACGTTATACAATCTTTTTCATCAAAATCAGCTAACGAGGAGGGCCACTTTGTACCATGCATTTTGCACCTTTTTTCGATTTACTCAAAAACTGTTATGACGATTTTGATTAAACTCAATATATCGATGTAAATTTGATAGGCTTTAACGTCATGTAGGTTTCATTCTAATTAAAATAGTCTGACAGGGCTTAAATGCCGATAATTTAAATTTTCTTTCTCTAAAGTACCTTTAAATTTGTAGATTCTATACAAATAACCATATTATCTTGTTTTAGCATTGATAAATAACAGCTAAATATGTAGGTTGTGCGAATTTAAAAAACAACTAAAGGAGAACACTGAAAAACAAATATTTTTTTAATGCAATTTTTTGTTTTTGAACAAATGAACAGTAATATACATGTATGATATACCGTTGGAAAGCTAAAGATTTTAGAAAAAATATTATCTTATACTCAAGCTTTTAAAAGTTAATAGAGAGTGATGAAAAGCCGATAAAACTAACTGATTATTTTAGATAACAATATAATAGATTTTTTAATATAACACATGTTTTTATAGAAATTCTATTTACTTAATTCTTTAACGGTTTCACTCATTTTTATCTCTTACTGTATTTGAAAATTCTTTAATCGATTTTAAGAACGGAGGTAAGTGAAAGTCGTGTGTTGCCCGCACCAGATTTTTTCTGTTCGAATTTAAAGTCTACGTAATTTTCATTTTATTTTTTTACACAGAATTTCAAATTATTTGTGGGGTTAAATATTTTTTCATTTATTGTAGCCCTGAGAAAATAAAGTTGAAACTTGAAATATATTATTTACTAGTAAAATGACAGGCTAACACATTTAAAATAACTTATAGATTTTTTTTTTAACAAAATCCCTCATCAGTCATATGTTGTTTAATTATTTGTTTAAAAAACTCTACAGCTATAATCTGATCGATAATAGTTATCAATTAATTAATAATTAGCAGAGTGGCAGGATTAGGCTTACGATGCTAAATGGGGTTTATATTGTATCTCTGCCAACGCAAATAGAATATAACTGATAATTGGATTGAAAATCAATTTTAAAATTATTAATCAATTAGATTTATTACTTTTTAAAATTTTTTGCGCGCATCACACGTTTTCAACATCAATTTATGAACTTTTAAATCAAGTTAAGACTCGAAAAAACTTTAAAGAATTAAATCGAATTTATAATATTGTATCTAATAAATATATACAAATTTTAATCCCTAGCACTTCGATGTGTTTTAATTAAACGACTGATAATATTAATGTAGGTAGTATATTAGAAGAACATAATCATTAGAGACGAGAAACAATATGAATTAAAAAAAAAAAATTTTTATATTTTAAATTTTTAAACAAATGTAATATTGTACCGGTTAAAGGTGGCAAATGCGTGTTATTATTCAGTTGCTAAATTACTTAGCTCGCGCCTTCTGTCTAAAAACTGAAAGGTTAGAATTTATAAAACTATTATTCTTCCGACGGTTCTTTACGGATGCGAAACGTGGCCGCTTACTTTGAAGGATGAACAACGGCTTAAGGTTTTCGAAAATAAGGTACTGCGTAAAATATTTGGTTCGAAGAGAGATGAGGTCACTGGGGAGTTTAGAAGGTTGCACAACGCGGAATTGCAGAATTTGTACTCTGTGAATATAATTGAGTTGATAGCATCACGGAGACTCAAATGGGCGCGTAAAGTTGTTGGGCTTAGTCAGGAATGGATTCCGAAAAAGTTGGTATTCGCTTAACCGACTGGTAGGCGTCCGAAAGGTAGGCCGAAGCGTCGATGGGAGGATTGCACTAAGGCTGATCTCGGGGGTTTGGGCTTGACCGGTGAACATTGGACAAGTCTGTGCAGGCGAAGTTTGGTGGTATCGGCATCGAACCTTCGGGTTCGGTAAGCCTATTATTATTATTATTAATGTAATATTACAACAATTAGAAAGATTTTCCCTACACAGATTTTCAGCGGCGAAGCTGACTTAAATCAACTGCAACAATAAAAGCATTTAGAATAAATATGTTTTATCTGGGTTGGAATCCAGGAGAGAATAGAAAATAACTGATGTAAAAATCATGAAAATCAAATTTGTTGTTCATCAAAATCAATAAAATTTGGACGGATACCGGATATATTACTTTCACTTACCTATATAAGAAATATACAGTAAGGAAAATAATTGCGATCGTGAAAATTTTGTCTAAATTAAGAGTGGTCATAATCGAATGATCGTCATAATCGGATAATCGGACTTTGATGATTTAAATAATCGAATGATCAATATGCATTCTGAGAGACCATATGCTACAATTGTCGTCTCTATGATGGCTGAGCTGGCAAAAAAAAAAAAAAAAAAATGTCGTTCGATTATCCGAGCTCCTTATAAACTCTCGATTATCGTTAAACAATTCAGTTCGAATATCCTTCGTTTCTCCAAACCGATTAATCCCATAATCGAATAATTCAATTATTACAATAATCGAATGAACCGATAATCGTCATTCGATTATTCCCACCCCTAGTCTAAATAACCAAGTCTCGCAAAAACTGTGTGTGTGTGTGTGTGTGTGTGTGTGTGTGTGTGTGTTGTGTGTGTGTGTGTGTGTATGTGTATGTGTGTGTCTTAGTGTGAGGTAACTTCCGAGTGAAAACGAAAAGTCCTGTAAAACTGAAATTTTATTTTTAAGGCAACTATACGCCCGAGATGTTACAGAAACTTTTTCATCAGAATCAGCTAATCAGAAGAGCCATTTTATACACCATACATTTTGTGTTTACGATTTCCTCAAAAACAGCATTCACGATTTTGATTAAACTCTCTACATCGATGGAGCATTGGACAAACTTTAAAATCATGTAGGTTCCATTCTGATTGAAATAGTCTGAAAGGGATTAAATGCCGATATTCCAAAATTTCTTCCTTTAAAGTACTTTAAATTTTGTAGATTTTATAAATTGACCATATCATCTTATTAGCATTGATAAAAAATAAGTAAATATAGGAGTTAAACGAATTTGATATCTAACTAAAGGAGAAAACTGCAAAGATATTTTTTAATGCAATTTTTTTTTTTTTTTTTTTTTGAACATAAGAACAGTAATATAGATGAATAATATACCATTAGAAAGTTTAAGATTTCAGATCTTATACATTATATTATCTTATACATACTATTATAAAAATTAACGGAGAGTGATGAAAAGCAGATAAAACAAAATGATTGTCATAGATGATAATAAATTTTGGTGTTCGTACTCGTTATTGTAAAAAAAAATATTTTATTTATTCAAAAGTTACAAAATATCGATAATAACACTTTAAAAGACAATAATGACAATCTTGATAATAACAATATGGCTATACTAGGTCTGACATAGATTACGTACCGTAATTACTGCGAGGACTTGAAGAGAGTGTGTCATCCCTGGGAGAAGGGACAGGGTATATAAAGGTTAATAGGACTGCTGAATAAGATTCAAGGAATATGGTGTGATCTGCAGGTGCACTATGGCCTCATGGTGGCGTGACTCCTCCGTCCTTATGAGAGTGAAGCCCACTGAACTCTAAATTTAAGGATTTGGGACGGTTTGTCTATTCTGTAAATATTGAAACCAAGCTCTGGCTCTGCCATCAAAACATTCAGGTGGTTGAGGATGGGTACTTGGATTATCATTTGAAGGATTAGAACACAGTAATTTCAGTTTACAATACTGACGATAAAGATTATAACATAAAAGATATAAACATATTACATAAAGTATATAAGAAATAAATTGGGATACAGTTATATCATAAGGTTCTAATTCCTCTATTTCTATATTACTTAAGTCTATTTGTTGTAATTCCTCAAAAGTAAAATTTGTTGATACAATAGTTTTATTATTAACAGAATGATAGGAAATAAAAGGAATATTTACATTGTCAACATAAGAAAGTGGTACATTTATATTTACAAATTTCTCATTTTCATTAAGATTAAGGAGGCTAGTAGATGGTAGATGATACATTTGTGTGTTTGTTACACTAGTTGTTACATTGCTAATATTAAAGGTTAAATATTGGTGTAATGTGGGTATAAGTTTGATTATAGGGTTTGTTCTTATTTCTACAGCTTTACAATCATTTAATTCTATATTCTTACATAATTCTAAAATACATTTGTCCTTAATCTCTATCATGTCTTTACAGTAATGATGATTATTGAATTTAATACAATTTCCATTGTAAAACGAATTTTTAAATCTAATGATTAGTTGTTCTTTAATCTTTAGAGTAATGACTTTATTATTCCTTGTAACTGGATATGACATAGCATAATAAGTTGTTTTTGGCAATGATTTCAAAGGGATTTTAATAAAATAATAAATTAATCCTGTATCTGATAGGGAACAAAATGTGGAGCTAAGTAACCAGTTTAATTCTACATTTTCTGTGATTGGTTCTCCGAACGGTATGTTTAATTGTTCTAGTTCTCTAGTCGTTAATATGCTTGGATGGGTAATTCCTAATTTACATTGTTCTAAGGAAAATTCTATATCATTTAATTGATTTTCTACTAAATCTAATACGGCTAATAAATCATGATACATTAACTTAGTAAGAGCTAAATCTGTAAAATTATTTATTTTTTCTATACTATCCTTATATTTATTTAAAACAATTATTTCTTTATTAAGTTTAGATGTTAATTCTTTATTTAATCCTAATCTAACATTTTCATTATGCTCTATGTGATACATATTTCTCTCGATTTTATTTAAAATATTATCATACTTTTCTTTGTCATCGGCGTCCATATTGCCGGTGAGCCAACTAATAGCATTGCCTAGTCCGTTAATTAAACCTCTTTTTGATCGGTTATTCCGATTTATATTTACAATATGATTAATTTTTTCTAATATCTTGTTATATTTTTGTTCAATAATATTATGCAAAGTTTTATATTCATTACTAATTGTTAATACGTCAATGCTAATCTTAAGGGTTTGAATTTCTCTTGTTAAATTTGTAAGATTCTTATAATGTAAAAATGTGTACCAATCTTCAATTATAAAAGATGGATTAATTTGTACGATGGATGCTCCTGGTCCGTCAGATAAATCTTGTATTAGCAGGGTCTGTATCTGAACCGTAAGCGCTGCGATCAGAAGATACTTGAAACAATTCGTCGTCGAACTCAAAGTCATCTTGGCTGACTCCTGTAACATTAGACGTTTCTATTTCTTTTATGACATTCTCAATATCTTCATCAGTTATTTCTGGGTTTCTTTGACTTGTACTAGGTTTATTATTATTATTATTTGATTTCTTTTTCTTAGTGACTTTCTTCGGTCGTTTGACTTGATCAGGGTGGAGTTTTTTCTTTCTACCTTTATTTCTATTTTGAAATCTTTTATCAACATACTTTCCTTTTTCGTATTTAGGATCTATTTTCTTTTTCTGTTGTCTCTTTATATACACATCTTCCGGGATTTCTATGTCTTCTCTATTTTCATTTAACTTGCCTATTTTTCTCTCTTTATTTTGTTCTATACCTTTCTTAGTTATTTCGAAAAGCTGCTTCATTTTCCGATGGTACTCATGAACAAGATATTCTTTTATTTCCGGGGATTCATTATAAGTTTCATTAGTGATACCGAAAGTTATTTCGTTAGGGGTCATTTTAAGATCTTGATTAAGGGAATTATTATATGCTGTCGTTGCTCGCTCTAACTTATCTTCCTCTTTATCATCTTTGTTTTCTATGTTTATAAGTCTTAAAATTTCTAATAACGAAGAGCTTGCTCGATTAAGCAATCCAAGAGAGTTAGGGTGATTGGGGGTAGTATAATGTAATTCAATATTTAAGTAGTTTAGAAAATCTTTAAACAAGTTATTGTCGAATTCTCTTCCGTTGTCACATGATATTTTTTGGGGTTTTGGAAAATATGCTAAATATTTTTTCAATACTTTCATGCTTTCTATGGCATTATAACTCGTTGCGTAATAAGAAAATATTCTTTTGGAAAAAGTATCTACTATTAAATAAATGTAATAATTACTCATGTGTAAGGTATCAATCATTAAATCTGTAAAGGGTTTCTCAGGTGTGGGAGTAATTTTAAATTTTTGTTTTATAGGTCTTCTATCGTATTTGCCTTTTCCACATGTGTCACATTTGTTTATAATTTCTGTGATATGATCTTTCATATTGGGCCAATAAAATTTGGTTTTCAAAACTAAATATGTTTCATTTATACCTCTGTGGCATGTCTTGGCGATATGATAATCAAGGATAAGTAATTTCTGGTCTTCCGTGTTCTTTACATCTGGCAATAGTTTATAATATCTTTTAATTCTATTTGTGGGAAATTTTTCTCTAATGAGTGATGCAACTTTATTAAATAATGCATTATACCAATTATTTTCACTTTCTATAGAATCTGATATGGGTGAGCAGTATATGCCGTAAGTTATATTTGGTCTTAAGATTTCTAAAAGTTTTTCTTCTATTTCAAAATCTTTTTCATGATAAGGCCAAGTAAATTCAATTGTTGTTCTTTGCTTATTATTGAATATTGTTTCGCGTTGAATTTTCGCGTGTCCCTTTTTTATTATTATTTGATTTTTCTCAACATTTACTGGTCTAGATTTATCATCAACTATTAAGATTCTGTTATCGGAGGATTCTGTGGAGTGCTGCGTTGCTAAAGAAGATATATCATCTTGAATTATTTCTTGGTGTTCACCATTATTATTTTCTTCTATGTTTTCATCATTATTAATTCCTTCTAAGTTTTCATTGTTAGCTTCTTCTTGGGTTTCTTCTATTCCCATTTCTTGTAATAAATCTACGATTTCTTGTGAATAGTTATTAGGAGAATTTTCTGTATGAAAAATATCAAATTCTGGTTCTTTTAATTTCCTTTCTTCAATAGGGTAACGGGATAAATGATCGGCGACTTTATTAGCCTTTCCTTCAATGTATTTTATGTCATATTCGAAATCTTCTAACAATAATTTCCATCTAATTAATCTGGCGTTCTGTGTTTTACACGTTCTTAAATATTCTAAAGGTTTGTAATCTGAATATATGAAAAATTTTCTACCGTATAAGTAGGGTCGAAAATGATTGCAAGCCCAAATAATGGCTAAACATTCCTTTTCCGTTGTTGAGTAATTTTGTTCTGCTTTATTAAGTGTTCTGGATGCAAAACATACAGGGAGTTCTTTTCCATCTTTCTTCTGTGCTAATACTGCACCAATGGCGAAATTACTTGCGTCAGTTGTTAAGAAAAAGTCCTGATTGAAATCTGGAATTTGCAAAATGGGGCTACTACATACAAGTTGTTTCAATTTCTCAAAAGCGTTTTCATATAACTCTGGTTTGATTTCTTTTTGATCTTTTCGAAGACATCTCGTTAATGGGGAAGCTATCTTTGCGTAATTTGGTATCATTTTCCTATAGAAACCAGTTAATCCTAAAAAGCTTTTAATTTCTTTTTCATTTTTAGGGAGTTTAAAATCTTTTACTGCTTTTATCTTTTCTGGATTAGGTTCTATGCCGCGTTCGCTGATAATATGTCCGAGGAATAACAATTCTTTCTTGCAAAATTCTGTCTTATCGAGCTGAATCTTTAAGTTATGTTTTTCTAACTTTTTAAGAGTTTCTTCTAAATGTTTCCAATGATCTTTGTAATTTTCAGAAAAAAATTATAATATCGTCCATATAGACTAAAACGTTAATAGAATCTGAAAAAATGATATTCATGGCTCTTTGAAACGTTGCTGGGGCATTACTGAGTCCAAATGGCATGCGAAGGAATTCAAAGTGGCCTTGATCTGTAGAAAATGCTGTTTTTGGGATAGAACTTTCTTCGACTTTTATTTGATGGAAGCCTGAGCAAAGGTCCATTGCTGTAAATATCGTCGCTTTTCCTAATTGCCTAAAAGGTCTTCAATATTAGGAATGGGGAATTTATCCGGGGTTGTTTCTCGATTTAATTTCCTGTAATCAATCACCATTCGTATTTTTCTTTTTCCTGATGCGTCTGGCTTTTTCGGGACAATCCAAACGGGAGAATTGTAAGGGGAATTGCTGGGTCTTATTATTTTGGATTCTAACATCTTTTTAATTTCTTCCTTAATATTTTCTTTGAATTGGTGGGGATATCTGTAATTTTTCGAATATATCGGGTCTTCGGTTTTTGTTTTAATCTTATGCTCCAATAAATCAGTGGCTGAAAGGGGATCATTTTCAGTCTTAAATACTGATGGATATTTCGATAATAATTTAATTAAATTTGATTTTTCTTGAGGAGGTATATGGTCGGTTCTGATTAGTTGGGGGATTTGTTTTATTATTTCATGGTTTCCTTTTTTATTAGAATCTGTTAATTCTACTTCTTCTTTTTGCAAATAGTATAAAGGTAAATATATGGTTTCGTTAACTTTACTGTCGATTATTATATTTTGATCATAGATGCCAGGTTTAATTTTAATCTTATCATCTTCATAGTCAATAAAATATAGATTTTTATTTTGTTCTACTTTTATCTGATTTTCGCCTTCTTTCAAAACTAACTTTAAAACTTCGTCTTCCATAATAAAATCAAACTTTGTATAGCGAGTTTTTATTTTGTTGGTTTCGAAATCGATATTAAATTTCATTTCCCTCATTGTCTCATTTCCTAGTAGTATTTCGTAATTGGGACTGAAATTAAATAGATAAAATTTTATTTTTTCGGGGTTTTTAAGAAAATTATTTCTGCAATAAACTGAAATAGATTCCGTGCCAAGTTCTTCTCCGGTTGCTGTTTTTATTGTAAAATTTTCTTTTTCTCTTTCAACATCTGGTGGTACAATGTCTGGTCTTATATAATTCTTCCAAGATCCGGTATCAATAAGCCATTTACGATTCGCGTGGTCTTTAACATAAGGCAGTTGGCTTTTATTCTCTTCTTTTATGTGTTTTGATTGTCTGGCGGGCCTTTCTCTAAAAAAGAATTATTTGGATCTAATTTTTCTAATTTATCTCTTAATTCTCTGATTTCTTGGTCTTTCGGGTCTTCTTGCTGAATTTGGAAATTAGGCTGTTTCGGTTTATTCCCGAATGCGCTAACTGTTCTCATGGATACAGTTGGATTTTCATCTTTCTTATTATTATTATAATTTTGATTCCGGTATCGACCTGAACCGTTGAAATACCTTTGTTGTTCTTGACGGGGCCATTGTTGGTAATAATTATTATTATTATTATTCTGCCGGTAGTCTTGTGGAGGTTCTTGTTGTCGATATTGATGCTCTTGTCTTTGATTATGTGGGTTATACGGGTTATTGGGATTTTGCCAATTATTAAATCGTTTGTGATGTTTTTTATCGAACTTTTTCTTATGGTCGAAGCCTCTTTTGTAATCATGTTCTCCGGGTCTTCTCATATTTCCCGAATTTATGAGGTCATCGAAGAGTAGATGGTTCTCATTCTGAATTAAAATTCTCAAATCATCTAATGTTCTTAACTTTTCTGCTTTAGTCATAAGATATGTTCTTATGTGAAGGGGCATGTTAGTGTAAAAAAAATAAAGAATACTTTTCTCTAATGCGCTAATAATTGTTTCTCTATTTGGTGTGTTTTCTATCCGATGTTTAGAAATTATTAAAGTGCGGATCTTATCAATTCTTTGAAGGAAATCAAGAGGGTGTTCCTTATGATGTATTTTGTTATTAAATAATTCATGCGATAATTGTTCAATTGAGCGGCTGTCTCTGAAGGTTCTTTCGAGATAATTTAGTAATTCTTCAACACGACTAAATTCGCACGTTGTATTTATATAATCAGCTTCATCCGTAAGTTTTGCTAAAAGTTTACTTAATAATCTTTGTTCGTTTAGTTCCTTAAACGAGTTGTCCGGTTTACACACGATTTGGTAAACTTGTCTACAAACTGTCACGAATTTTAACAGATTGTGTGGATTTCCATTAAAATTAGGGATATGATCGTAGTCTGCCGATTTAATTTGAAAGCTTGCCATATTTGTAGTTAATATTAAATTATTTACTCGCAGGATTAAAGAATTTAAATAATCATCAGACATAAAATTACAATAGTAAAGGAAATTAACTTACAAAAATTGAGTACGCTGTAAAAATAATCTTCGACGGGGTGTGAAGATCTGTCCTTGAGCTGGATACCTGACGACAGTGAAGTCCGGCCAAGGTTGAGTGCAGATAAGAGACTTTGCCTGCGTTGCGAGATGCTCGGGGTGAGTGAACTCGTCCAGAATCTGAAGATCTCGAAGTTGGTAGTCCTCGGTAGGTAAGCCAAAATCTTGAGTCTTCACAGGTGAGGAATCCTAGGCGGTAGTCCTAATTCTGGATTTGCGGAAAAAGTTCGGATCTGCGGAAACTCGGTTCTTAAAACTGCGATAAAAATATGCAGTCCCTATTTGGGCGCCAATTTTGGTGTTCGTACTCGTTATTGTAAAAAAAAAATATTTTATTTATTCAAAAGTTACAAAATATCGATAATAACACTTTAAAAGACAATAATGACAATCTTGATAATAACAATATGGCTATACTAGGTCTGACATAGATTACGTACCGTAATTACTGCGAGGACTTGAAGAGAGTGTGTCATCCCTGGGAGAAGGGACAGGGTATATAAAGGTTAATAGGACTGCTGAATAAGATTCAAGGAATATGGTGTGATCTGCAGGTGCACTATGGCCTCATGGTGGCGTGACTATATAATAGATTATTTAATAAAACAGACGTTTCTATGAAAATCCAATGTAAATAATTTTTTAATAATTTATTTTCGTTTCTAATTTTTTTTTTAAATTCTTAAATTGATAATTAACAGTTAGTAAAAGTCGTGTGTCGCGCTCACCATAGTTTCTTTTAATTATAAATATTTGTAAATAATAAACCGTTGAGTGATTATTTACAGGGTTTTTAAATTTTCTATTAAATCTTATTTAATTTTCTATTAGATCATATAGTAATCTGGAAAAAGTCATATATTAATAATTTATTTTTATTTCACTGCGCTAAAATTATTTTAACACTAGGCTCATAGAATTGTGTAAATTACTGGATATTTGTGTATAATAATTCCTTTGTTCGATTCATCTTCGGGGTCTCTAGATACACCTCTGTATCCCAATTTTATGGCGAGTTGAAGTGGCTTAACCCTTCCGATCGTCGCAAGTATTTCCTTGCGTCATTTCTTTACTAAGTAATCCAATCCCGCCGTCCATCATACATTTTTGACCTCCTACAATTCAAATCCTCCGTCCATCCCCGTTATACACGCTTCAGGCCTTCAGATTTATACATTACGGCCCACTGAACTGCACATTTCGACAGATCCTTTCTTATCCGGTCCTCAATCCTATGGAATTCTATCCCTTCTACCATCCGTCACTCCAATTCTCTTCCTACCTTCAAATCACGTATATTCGATCACTTTATGAGCACCCAGGCTCAATAGAATTGTAAATAAGCTTTTTTATATATTATTTTTATTTATTTATTTTTTTTTTCATTGAAAAATGTCTATTTTATACCAGCAATTATTAACTTTTTTGTATTCAATTAATTTACTCTAAGACTCTTAAGCCCTTTTGTACATTCTGTAAAATTTATTCTGAAGGGACATGTCCCAAAATAATAAAGAATTTATTTATTTAATACGTGGTCGCTTCCTTTCAAGGATGTACAATGCCTCAGCCAGTACTTGTCATCGCACAGGCTTGGGACCACCAATTTACGTACCTTCCAATTGACAGCATAACTATTGATTTGTTCCTATCCTAAGTCCATCTGCCATGTTTGAACCTTCGACCTAGGCCATAGAAGGCTGTTACGCAGCGACTAAACCACGAGCTACTCCATTTACTTTGTTCATTGATTGTTTATAACCGATTTTAGTAGGTTATTAATGTGCTTTCTTTAAAGAAAGACAATGTATTTAATAATTATAAGTAGTCTATATTTGCGTAGGATTCTTATCTAAAAACAAATATGTAAAAATAAACAGAGACGTGACCATTAAAATTCAAAATATATTACATATCATTAAAAGTGGAGGAAAAACGGTTTTATTTAACATTACACTGCGGAGAGTGTAATACCATGTGGCATGCCACTTATCGTCTGCGTGAAACATGAAAACAAAAGAATGGATATATCTAATCTTCATCCATCAGGGATCATGACTCTTAAAAATAATATATACGACAGTAATACATTGCCTCTTAAATATGTCCTAACTAAAAATAATATGAGCTATATTTCATTTTAGATATTTTTGTTTAAATGTATCTACAACGAGTGTCAAAAGTATTTGGAATTCAACTACCATTCTGTTATTTCTTTTGACTTATTTTATATATTTTTGATGAGTTGTTACCCACTATATAATGTTAAGAGAAAGGCATAAAATAATATTTGAATCCAAAAATCGTCACAAAAATAATTCTATTTTAAATAGTTTCAACGTTCATTAACAAAAAAATTAAAAATCTGGTGTGGGCAACACACGACTTTCACTTACCTCAGTTTTTAGATGTAAGTGAAAGTCGATTGTTAAAATTCTTTTAACAATTAAAGAATTTTCAGACACAGTTAGAGATAAAAATGAGTGAAACCATTAAAGAATTAATTAAATGGAATTTCTATAGAAACGTGTGTTTTATTAAAAAATCTATTATATTATTATCTAAAATAATCAGTTAAATTTATCTTCATTTCATCACTCTCTATTAACTTTTAAAATCTTGTGTATTAGATAATATTTTTTCTAAAATCTTTAGCTTTCCAACGGTATATCATACATGTATATTACTGATCCTATGTTCAAACACAAAAAATTGCATTAAAAAGATATTTTTTCTGTTTTCTCCTTTATTTGGGTATCGTATTCATTTAATTCATATATTTACCTGTTGGTTATCAATGGTAATAAAATAATATAGTTATATTTATAGAATCGACAAAATTAAAGGTACTTTAGAGAAAGAAAATCTAAAATATCGGCATTTAAGCCCTGTCAGACCATTTTAATCCAAATGAAACCTACATGATATTAAAGCCTGTACAATATTACACTGATATTAAATTCCATTAAACTTAATATCGATATAGCGAGTTTGAACAAAATCGTCGGAGCCGTTTACGAGAAAATCGAAAAAAGGTGGAAAATGCATGTTATAAAGTGGATCTTCTGTTAAGCTCATTTAATGAAAAAGGTTTTGTAACGTCTCGGGCGTATGTTTGTCTTAAATATGAAATTTCAGTTTCATAGGACTTACCGTTTCCGCCCGGGAGTTACCACACACACACACACACACACACACACAGAACGTTTTGCGGGACTTGGTTATTTGGACTCAGGGGACCCTAAAATGTGTATTTCCGTTGAAAACTGAAATTCGAAAATTTTCACGTTCTCAATACTTTCCCTTACTATATATAGTAACTGAAAGTATAAATAGGAGTGTCATAAGTATTAAGAATTACGTTGTTTCAGATTTATATTAATCCATTTATCAAATATAAACATCTAGCAGGTAAAACTTATTGAATAAATATACATTTTTACTTTCACTTACTATGTATATTAAGTAATAATTTATGTCTAACTATATTTGAAAATTCTTACATTTTAAAAATGGAGGTAAGTGAAAGTCGTGAGTTGCCCGCACCAGATTATTTAATAAAATGTTTGTTGCTAAGTATTGCGCAACTCAAACACTTATTAGAGCTTAAGATCATTTTCATTTTGTATATCGTATCTCTTGATTATAATTTTTAGTGAGCCCCAAACAGTTCATTAAATTCAAAAGAAATAATGGAAGAGAGATTTTGATAACTTTTGAAAAATTTTGCAGTAACGAAATCTAAAGAGATAATTATATCAATATGTTCTAAACACGGAAGATCTCATTTAATTATTAAGGTTGATGAGGGGCTGAATAAATCTTCCATTAATACTGATCATTTATTTCTTGACGTTTCGGGATATTCTCCCATCTTCAGAAGTCTACAAAAAAAATTTGTTTAAGCAATTTACCATCACATTAAAGATCACTATAATGAAGTGAATGGTTTAAACAATTTTTAAATTAGGAGTCAATTGATAACAATATTTTAAAACTATTAATTAACAAATTTTAAAATCATATGGAGGCAATGAAAGCAAAATTTAATAATGTTGCACAGTACTTAATTAAATAAATAAATAAATATTATAAAAATTACCTCGTTATAAATTCTGTAATCCAACATTTTACTAGTACCACCTTCAACCAGGTAAAAATAAATAAAAATGAAGTCAAATTCTAAACACTTCAGATCTGAGCAAGAGTATTGCTCAGATCTTTGTCCTCAACTGGATTAAGGATTAGACCAATTTTTAACTTGTATATAGTTATTATTATTTCATATTGTGAAATTCTTTAAAATTTATTATTAATTATTTATATTATATTTTTAATTTATTAATTAAATCGGAATAGTGGTAACTTAAATGTCTTGAGTCAGTTTTAAAATTCACGGTTTTATCTATATTTTTATTGATATATATAGCCTCTATGGTTTTTCTATTTTGTTTATTTTTGACTATTTCCAAAATTTGTGGTCTATTGAAATCAAACTTATGTTTCAAATGTATGCTAAGTTGTGATAAAGCAGTTGTATTTATATTTTTACTGTTGTTACAATTACTTTTGTGCTGTTTTGTTCTAGTACTAACTTTTTTGGAAGTTTCCCCTATGTAACATTTTTCACAGTCTAGACAATTTATTTTGTATACAACATTTAATTTTTCTTCATTACTTATAGGGTCTTTTGTACTAGTGAGGAATTTTTGTAATTTATTATGGTTATAAAGGTCTTGAGTCGTGGTCACGCTTATGTTGCAAAATTTAATTTATTCGTCTTTTTATACTGAAACATTACACTAATATTTAATTATTTATGAGTTAAAAAGGATAATATAAATTTATAGTTGTGAAATATACTAATTACAAAAAAAAAGAAATATGAATTCTGAATACTTTTGACACTCACTGTTTTTAGTTTTTATTTTCTCTTACCTAAATATGAAATATATAGTAAGGGAAAGTATTGCGATCGTGAAAATATTCGAATTTCAGTTTTCAACGGAAATACACGTTTCAGGATCTCCTTAATCTAAATATCCAAGCCCCCAAAAATGTGTGCGTGTGGTCCAGCGTGAAAACGAAAAGTCCTATGAAATTGAAATTTTATATTTAAAACAACTATACACCAGTAATGTCACAGACACTTTTTTATCAAAATCAACCATTGTCTTTTGAACCTTTTTACGATTTTCTCAAAAATGGCTCAAAAGATTTTGATTAAACTCCATATATCGATGTAAGATTTAACTAACTTTAATATCATGTAGGTTTCATTCTGATTTAAATAGTCTAATGGGGCTTAAATGTCAATATTTTGAACTTTCTTCCTCTATATTACCTTTAATTTTGTATATTCAATAAAAATAACCGTAACATCTTGTAACTATTTATAAAAAAACAGGTAAATATATAAGTAGGACGAATTTTATATCCAACTAAAGAAGAAAACTGAAAAAATAGTTTTTCAATGAATTTTTTTTATTTTGAACATAAGAACAGAACTTAATATACATGTATAATATAATGTTGAAAAGCTTGTTTGTTTGTCTAATTAATAAATAAATAAATACTAGAATTTAGCGCCGTTTAATAGAAAATTAAATTTTTGACAAAATTAAAAAAGATTCATTGAAATTGGTTAAGAAATAGCTGAGATACTGCGTTTTGAAATCAGCGGTAGTGATATGATAATAACCTTTGAATTATTGGTTTTCATATTATTGTACTTAACTACCTATCACCAGCTATATAAACAGTTATACCCTAATATTGTTATTTGGAAATAATCAACCATTTTGTAATAATTTACAGCGTTTTTTTTTTTTTTTTATCTCCAAGTGTATTTGAAAATTCTTTGATCGATTTTAAAAACGGAGGTAAGTGAAAGTCGTGTGTTGCCAGCACCAGATTCTTTACATTTCGCTCTAATAGCATAAGTGAGGGACAATGGTACTAGTGAGGAGAGATATCATTCTCATATATTTACAAATATCGATGCTCTCCAAGGTCCTGTGTTCAAACCCGGAAGATGGCCTTGGGAAATTTTAAGAGAGCAAAAAATCCTTCTTGATTCCGTCCTTCGGAGGGAACGTAAAATGCTTTTCCTGGGACTTTGCGATGCCAGGTACACATCGAAGATGCCTATACTAATTAAACTTGGAATGCAAAATTTATTACTCCCATTGCGAAGTCATCCGATCAGTCAGTAATTGTATAAAGTGCCGTTAAATGAATAAAAAAAAATATACAATAAATAAATTTGACAGAATGAGTCATCGAATAACAATTACTGGTCGGGTAAAATTACTAGCTATCAAAACTCCATAGCTGTGAGAAGTAATTGCAATTGAGAATCTAAATTACATTTCCACTGATTGGAAGTAGTATCATAAATACTTAACTGGATTAGAGTACTTTTCACATTCAACTACAGTTACTTTAGTGTTATTGTCCTTTTAAAGCAATAATTTTTAGATAAAATGGCACATTACTTCTCTAAAACTTCCTCAATAAAACTAAAATTAGGTATATTTGATCGCAGATATATTTTTTAAAATTTATCTGTTCAGTAATATTCCATTATGTACATGTTTTAGGGTCAAGGTTAACAAATATCCTTCTCACAATAAATATTGATGCACTAGTTTGCATCAGAAACATTTAACGCGCTGCATTAATTATTACACAATGGTTTATTACTTCCAAATAACTATATTAGGGTATAACTGTTTATATATATGTTTATAGACTGTTAACTAATATGAAAAGCAATAAATAATCCAAAGGAAAATGGTCTATCATCACTGCTAATTTCAAAACGATATTTCTAAACGTCTTCCAATATCTCTTTTTTCGTTTTGTAACAAATTTAATTTTCTATGATAAAAATTAAAGCTATTTATTTAATTATTATTTCGAACAAACGAATTTTTACTTTCACCTACCTTTATATGGAATATATAATAAAGAAAAGTATTGCGATCGTGAAAATTTTCGAATTCCAGTTTTCAACGGAAATACACGTTTTTGGGTCCCCTGAGTCCAAATGACCAAGCCCCGCAAAAAAGTCTATGTGTGTGTCTTAGCCAAGACCAAAAAAGGGGGTTGGCTAGAAAAAGTTGAGGTAAAGTTCATTATTAGGCACGATTGTTTGTAATGCTCCTCTCATTAAAAACCCAAGTTTTCACACTTTTCACCCTTGTGCGTTTTCCGCCATCTTGAAAAAACTTCTAAAAAAAAAGCACTTTTTTCAGGTTTTTCCTTCTACATCTCTTCCTAGACCTCTTAGAGCAAACTTTGTCGTTAGCAATATTGAAGAAAAATAAATTACCTACATGTTTGGTATGTAACATTTTGGAAAATTTGGAACACCAAAATAGTTACTGAAGCGAAACCACCGACTTTTCTGACAATTTGTGGTTTTATTTTTTTACTTTTTGGCCAATATTGACACCCACGTATCTCAGTAGGTGTTCCGAATTTCCCAAAATGTTACATACATGTAGGCAATTTATTTTTCTTTGATATTGCTAACGACAAAGTTTGCTCTAAAATGTCCAGGAAGAGATTTAGAAGGAAAAAACTGAAAAAAGTGCTTTTTTTTAGAAGTTTTTTTAAGATGGCGAAAACGCACAAGGGTGAAAAGTGTGAAAACTTGGGTTTTTAATGACGGGAGCAGTACAAACAATCGTGCCTAAAAATCGGACTAATCGGACGATTATACAATAGTAGTTGTTGATGGTAATGCAGTGACGAATATGGCATAATAATTAAAACTTTTTTTTTAGAACAACAACAACAATTTTAATTGAGTAAAATTATAATCCGTCCCAATTTGGACATCAATAGTAGTGCTGAAAGATATCATACATACTACATTCATACAATATTTACACAGCATAAAATTACAATAAAATATATACACAATAATGAATCAATCATAATAATTAAAACTAGAAAATTATTATATAAGGTTTATGTAATTTTCAATTATTTATTTACTTTTCAAGAAACATAAACCCGAATAACGAATTAAAAAATCCGTCAGTCCGAAACACGCGGGCTTTTCTCTGAAACTACTCTACCAATTGCTTTAAAATTTGGCACTAACATACCTAGGCATCTAATAACACCTAGACGTTAATCAGCCCATTTATTTCTAAATGGCTGCCGATTCAACATGATTTTTTAAAAATAATATTTTATTGAAATTTACAACTGTATAGGAATACATCAAGTAAATGTGCTGATTAAAGATAGTGTACATGAAAAAACCTGAAGAGAAATTGCCCATTGGCAGCACTCTAGTAATTAATCTAAGCAAGATGGTCTCGAGGCCATCTTCTTTTTAGACGCCTCGGAGGATTGTCGGGAATTGAAGAGGAAGCAAGGATTGAAACTAGTGGGTTTGAGTGGGATTGGAGTTTGTCATGGAAGGATTGATACCTGGTTCGGGCCAAATCATTTACAAAGGGAATATTAAGGTCTTTATGGATAAGCTTATTCGTGACAAAATAAGGAGCGTTTAGGATTTTCCGAAGGATTTTGGATTGTAAGGATTGGATACGGAAAGAATTTGATCGTGCCTAAAAATTAAATTTACCCCACCTTTTTCTAGCCAAAATCCTATTTCTACTGGGCTATCTGTGAGTCTTGTTTCTATAGACTTGTTTCTATAGGATGCTTAATTTTCTCTTTTTTTTTCAGCAGTTATTGTTAATTAGTATGTTGGTGTTGAAATTTGTTGATTAGACCATTGCATAATTTATCTTCTTATCCCTATATCGCTTAAACCTAATATTATCTTTCTCCTTTGAATGGAAATTTTCAAGTACAACAGGATTTTTCACTCAAAGGCGTCAATAGTGATCCCCCTTTATGTCTTATATATATATATATATATATATATATATATATATATATATATATATATATATATATATATATTATATATATATTCTTTGATCAGTTCTCGACTGTTGATAATTTAAGTTTGTGTTGTTCTTAGGTTGCAGTCAATGAATAAACAATTTTATCTATGCGACGTTTCGAGAATTTATTGTTCTCATAATCATGCCTTAACAGTGGAAAAAAACAGAACATTAATATTATTGTACAATAATAAATAATTTAATAAATAATTTTTCAATAAATAATTCAATAAATAATTTTTTCCACTGTTAAGGCATGATTATGAGAACAATAAATTCTCGAAACGTCGCATAGATAAAATTGTTTATTCATTGACTGCAACCTAAGAACAACACAAACTTATATATATATATATATATATATATATATATATATATATATATATATATATATATATATAATTTAATAAAAAATGAATATATTTAAAAATACAGTTTAAGAAAATGAACAGACTGCTGCACATGCGTCAGTATAGAGCATGTTTGTAACGTCATAATGGTTACGAAATCGAAGCTTTTACCCCTGCCAAAAATCGCATAATGCGCTTAAAGAAGTTTTCACTTAAATAATCACAATAATCAAATAATAAGTAATCGATTTTGACTAAAAAAAATTATTGATTGACTGTGTATTCGACCTTGGGACGGACAAGCCGAAAGATAAAATCCCTGATGGTTGTCTAAGATAATGCTTTACAACTTGTACAATTTCTGGCTACAACCCAAATCGTTATTTTTCATAGCCTCCCTAGTTTTTTCCTCCAAAAGAATAATACTGGTCTAAAGTTAAATCTTCTTAAATATCAGCTATTTTTTAATGCTTAATATAATATTCTGTTATGATTTCTAGTTGTGAATTAAGAGAAAAAATATGGCGAAATGTGTTAACACAGCACAACACACTGTTAAAAATTTTTAGAAATCTTTAATAATGATATTAACTGTTTTCACTTAAATTAAGAAATATATCATTTTTGTTTAACGGTTCTTTACGGATGTGACACGTGGCCGCTTACTTTGAAGGATGAACAACGGCTTAAGGTCTCCGAAAATAAGGTATTGCGTAAAATATTTGGTCTGAAGAAAGATGAGGCCATTAGGGAGTTTAGAAGGTTGCACAACGCGGAATTGCAGAACTTGTATCCTGTGAATATAATTGAGCTGATTGCATCGCGGAGACTCAAATGGGCGAGTAAAGTTGTTGGGCTCAAGGACGACGGATTCCGAGAAAGTTGGTATTTGCCGATCCGAGTGGTAGGCGTCCGAAAGGTAGGCCGAAGCGTAGATGGGAGGATTGCGTTAAGGCTGATCTCGGGAGCTTGGGCTTGATTGGTGAACATTGGACGAGTCTGTGTAGGCAGAATTTGGTGGTATCGGCATCGAACCTTCGGGTTCGCTAAGCCTATTACTGTTATTATTATCATCTTTGTTTGTATATTTATTCAACATTACTTTTGTATCATTGTGACTAATCGGACGATGATACACAGTATTTGTTGATGGTAATGCAGTGACGAATATGGCATAATAATTAAAACTAGAAATTATTACATAAGGTTTATGTCATATTCAATTATTTATTTACTTTTCAAGATACATAAACCCGAATAACGCATTAGAAAATCTGTCAGTCCTAAACACGTGGGCTTTTTCTCTGAAACTACTCCACCAATTGTTTTGAAATTTGGCACTAACATACCTAGGCATCTAATAACACCTAGACGTTAATTAGCCCATTTATTTCTAAATGGCTGCCGATTCAACATGATTTAATTCAAAAACTCAGTTATTTTTAAAGATAAAGAAATTTTATTAATGTTTTTACTAATAAACAGCGAATACTTACAAAAGAAGAAAAAAAATAAAATTTTACCGATGAATACGGCCGTAATATAGAGAAAATAAATTGTGCCTGTAATTAGGCTTGTAACACCGTTATTTTCGAAGATATAGAAAAAAAGTCTATAGAACTTGTGAATCAGTTCACAAATAATCATTATACTTATAACGTAAAAACAAATTAAAATTTGACGAATCTCGTTATATTTAAAATAATAACGGGATTTTGGTTGCCACTAACTCCTGAACCACTGGACAGATTTTGATATGCTTTTTACCATAATATAGGGCATTGTTTCCTAAAGGTTTGTTAGTAAAATCCATTGCAATTTAGCTTTTCTCTTAACAATAAAAATAATTTACTGAGCCCAAGACATAAAAAAATCATTCCTGAAATATAACTAATAACATAGACGTACAATATACCTTTGGAAAACATAAGATTATAGAAAAGTTAATATGCAATGAAATACGTCTGGCAATTTAATAGAAAGATGTTATAAGCGCATAAATTAATGCACAAATTTTGTTTGATGGTGATTCATGGTGATCGGACAAGTTATAATATTAAAAGGAAAATATTATGTACCAAACCGTACTTAAGTTGCTAAAATAAACGAACAATTGTTATAAACTAATGCTGGTTATAATTATTTCTACTTTTAGATCTTTTCACAAAAAAAATAATAGTTCAATTGTAAACTAAATGGACCTCACATGGAAAATAAATTAACTTTAATACGTTCCCTTTAATGATATTCCGCTTGTCCCGGTTGAACAGATCCGCTATTTAGGAGTCCTGCTTGACAAACGCCTTACATGGAATCCGCATACAAGACTGAAAAGACAAGAAACTGCTCGATGTTTTCGGCTACTCCAACACTTACTAGCCAGACGCTCTAACTTTTAACTTCTAACTACGAAAGACTCATTTACATGACAATCATAAGGCCTATCTGGACCTACGGAGTTGAGCTATGGGGCTCTACTAAACCATCCAATTCTTCCCGTATCCAATCCTTACAATCCAAAATCCTTCGTAAAATCCTCAACGCTCCTTACTTTGTCACGAACAAAATCATTCATAAAGACCTCCAAGTTCCGTTATGTAGCCGATTTGGCCCGTACCAGGTATCATTCCTTCCATGACAAACTCCATTCCCACTCTAATGCACTAGTTTCAATCCTTGCTTCCTCTACAATCCCTGATAATCCACCGAGGCGTCTGAAGAGAAGATGGCCTCGAGACCTTCTTGTTTAGATTGATTACTAGAGTGCTCCCAATGGACAGTTTCTCTTTACGTTTTTCATGTACATATCTTTATCCGCATATTTACTTGATGTATTGTGGTATACAGTTGTAAATTTCAATAAAATATAATTAAAAAAAAAAAACTTTAATACATTATAATCTGTTTAGAAAAAGTTCATATGAAATTTAAACTTGTAATAAACCGAATAAAATAGGAACCGTTAAACATAACACACAAATAAACTAAACTAATTTTTGATTCTTTAACCAATTTATTTTTCTAATTTAAATATAAGAATTAATAGACTTTATATATCATGAACAAAATATTTTCTTGCTAAGTGCATATACGATGAACCTTATTACTTTGGGGTTATAAAGTAATTAACTTTTAATTGGACAAACTGAAGTTTTTTTAACGTAAATAACACCACATTTAAATTGCGAAACAAGCGTGAGCCACTAGTTGGTAAATAAATATCTTACAAATCGAAAAAATTTCCTTTTAACTATTTATTGCGTTTCATATTAGTTCATTGTCTGTAAACATAACTGATTCATCTGTAAAGGTCCTTTCATCCTCTCAGCACCCGGTCTCGTTTCTTTCTTCACATGACCTCATAGAGATTTCATACGATCTACCCATAAAATCCTTCACTCCTAAATTAGTCACCTATCGTAGTTTGGACCTCCTTTCCTACAAATTCCTTCAAACCGATCTCGAAACACTCCATTGGAATGCCATATACTCCTATGGTATCGACTCTCACCTCAAACCTAAAAACCATACTTCACACCCATGCTCCTCATAGAACCCTAACCTTACGCCGTCCCACTGCTCCTTGGCTGACTCCTAAACTGAAGGATCTGATGAAAAGAAGAGAAGCAGCTAGACGTAAATTCCGCCGCACTCGCTTTCCAGATGACTATGCTAGTTTTAAGCAACTTCGGAACAGAACCCAGGACGCAGTGCGATGGGCGCAATCACTATACGTTCACAGTGCCTTTTCCAATGCCCCAGATCCTAAATCCGAATGGAAAATCCTCCGAAAATTATCCCTTCCAGAATCCAATAACTGCTATTCCATTCCTGTCCCACCAAACGATCTCAACATGCATTTCGTATCCTTAGCTCATGACCCATCATCCACTACCGATATTGAACACCACAGTTTTAATCCAAAAAGTTTCTCCTTTACCCATATTTCCTATGAAGAATTATTGACAGCTATTCTTAAATCCCACACTAACGATTACGAACCTGACAACATTCCAGTAAAACTAATAAAATCCTGTTTTCCAGTATTTATACCAGTTTTATATCATATTTACAATGTTTCCTTGGAAAACTCCATATTCCCTTCTCATTGGAAAACCGCCTTAGTACGACCACTAAATAAGATCCCAAATCCTACCTCACCGTCTGATCTCCGTCCTTTTTCTCTACTCTCTAATGTTTCCAACCCACTAGAACGTCTTGTACAAAAACAATTATCAAATTTCCTAGAACAACGATCTCTTATTAATCCCCTCTAATCCGGCTTCCGACTTGGTTATTCAACGCAATCCGCTCTCCTAAAAATAACCCACGACCTACAATCTGCCGTTGAACATCAAAAACTTACCTGCTAGATTTTTCCAAGGCATTTGATACAGTTGACCATACAATTCTTCTTACCCAACTACGAAATCTTCCCTTATCCAACAGTGCTCTGCACTGGTTCAAGTCCTTCCTCTCCGATCACTCTCAGTATGTGATAGGCCCAGACCAACCTCCTTCCAGGACTCTGCCTCTGTCATGTGGTGTTCTTCAGGGATCATCACTATCTCCTACCCTCTTTGCTACCTACATAAACGACCTTCCCTTCCATACCCATCACTCCCAATACCATTTGTATGCGGATGACCTCCAAATTTACCTCTCCTTCCCTCCGTCGGACCTATTACTAGCAACAGAAAACCTCCAGGATGATTTAAACCGAATTATTGCTGGGCAGCTGACAACAAGTTAAAGTTAAATGCAGATAAAACTAAGGCGATTGTAATAGGTTTCAATACGCTCCTCAAAACCCTTTTCTTAATCCCAACATTGTTTTTAAATAATGAACCTATAAAATTCCATCAAACCGTCAAAAACCTTGGAGTAACCCTTGACCAATCTCTTTCCTGGAAAAACCACGTTTCCGAAATTTCTCGACGCACAATTTCCATCTTAAAACTCCTAAATTACCATCGCCACCTTCTTCCACCAGAAACACGCTGACTTTTGGTTTGCTCACTAATATTCCCCCACTTTGACTACTGTTGCGCGGTGTATGGGGGTGTCTCTGGGGATCTTGAACCTAAACTAAAGCGATTATTTAACTGCCTGGTACGTTTCATCTTCGGTATATCGAGGGCCACCTCTGCAACCCGATTCTACGAGGAGTTAAAGTGGCTTTACCCATTCTACCGTTCTAAGTACTTCCTGGCATCCTTTCTCTTCCAAGTTCTCCGATCTCAACGTCCATCGTACATCTCTGATATACTTTCATTTAAATCCTCCATCCACTCCCGCAACACTCGTTCACGGTCTTCAGACCTGTATATAACGCCTCATCGAACCGCAGATTCCGACAGATCTTTCCTTATCCGATCCTCGTCCATATGGAATTCTATTCCTTCTTATATCCGTCATTCCAATATTCTTCCTACCTTCAAATCCCGTTTATTCAAACCACCTGTCTATCCAATTTTCAAATGACCTCAGGTGATTCAATAAAAATCGGCAGAGATTATTTATCACATTTTATTTTGTATATTAAAGATTTATTGATTTTGTTTTATGCATAATGTATTTTGCAATGTATATATGAACATATTTTTGTTTTTTTTATTCTTGTCTAATTTTTTTTCTTTGTTTTTATAAATTATTATTTTTTTATTTTATTTTTTGCTCTAAGACACTAAAGCTCTAATTTAATTTGTCTGTAACATTATTCTAAAGAGATTTGTCCCAGAATAAATAATGAATTTATTATTATTGAACAGCTATCAAAACAGTTATACCCTGATATGGTTATCTGGATATAATAAGTCATTGTATAATAATTTGGAGCATTTTTCATTTCATATCATTGTGTAATCACTTGCAGTGTTTTTATTATTCATACCTTTGAATTTAGTCAAAATAATTGAACAAAAGACACAATAACTGTAGTGAAGTAATTATGAAAAAAGAAAAAAAGAATCTTAAGTTGGTTGAGAGATGAATGACTCAAGGCCTTAACAGCAACTTCATTAATCATAATTGGACTCGGAAACAGCTTTGGACTCCTTTGACTCTCCTCCTTTCTATACAAGACTCCTTAAACGCCACCCTTCCCAGTTGATCCAGGAACATGGTAATGTTGTGGTGTTTATTCCAACCCAGCCTTCCCCCATTGCTCGCCATATAGATCCGGGGTCACAACAAAAGAAGAGGAAGAACATTGGGCTGACCGCATTGCGGTGGGAACAGCCAACGATCTGCTTCTTTTGTGGGGGAAAGGTTCCTCAGCTAATTGCTACTATTGTCAAAGCTTGTGGAATGGGTTTAGGTCCGAACAGCGTATCTGGAATTTTTTTTTTTTTTTTTTTTTTTTTATTGAATTTTAATACTGTGTAAACAAAATTTCATTAAAATATGTCAGGATAGAGAACAGGCTTGGCCACGTCTTTTAAAGAACTATCCATTGGTAGCAATTTAATGTTTTCATTAATTCAGTAGGTCCCGAAGCCATCGTCTTTTCAGTCGCCTCCAAGAGTTGTCAGTTTCGCATGGAGTTTAGAGGTTACGAACAAGTGGTTTAGTAGTTAGAAGTTAAAATATATGTAATAATAATAAATTCTTTATTTATTCTAGGACGATTTCCTATCGATTAACATTACAAAATTTTTGAAAAAGAACTTTAGTGTCTTATTGAGTACAACAATAAAACAAAAAAAAAAATAATAGAAATAAAAACAAAAATTAACTTTTATAATAATTTCAAAGCTAACTTATAATAATTATTAACAAAACTACACAAAGAAATAAAACAAAAAACTATGTCCATATATATAATTATAATAGGCTTACCGAACCCGAAGGTTCGAAGCCTATACCACCAAATTCCGCCTACATAGACTCGTCCAATGTTCGCCGTTCAAGCCCAAGCCTCTGAGATCAACCTTAACACAATCCTCCCATTGACGCTTCGGCCTACTTTTCGGACCCGTACCAGTCGGATCAGCGAGTAGCGGGATCCGCTCCTCACCGAGTCCAACAACTTTACTCACCCATTTGAGTCTCCTCGATGCAATCAGCTCAATTATATTAACAGGATACAAGTTCCGCAATTCAGCGTTGTGCAACCTTCTAAACCCCCCAGTGGCCTCAACTCTTTTCGGATCAAATATTTTACGTAGTACCATATTTTCGAAAACCTTAAGCCGTTGTTCATCCTTCAAAGTAAGCGGCCACGTTTCGAATCCGTGAAGAACCGTTGGAAGAATAATAGTTTTATAAATTCTAACCTTTAAGTTTTTAGACAGAAGCCGCGAACTAAGTAATTTAGCAACTAAATAATAAGACGCACTTCCCACCTTTAACCGGGACTTTATTTCTTCCTGAATTTCATTTTTGCTTGTTATCATTGAACCTAAACACTTGAATTTCTCTACGTGTTGAAAAGTATGCCCTGATATATCAATATCACTAAGATCGACACCGTTTCTGCTACTAATCATATATTTCGTCTTATCGGTATTTAATTTGAGTTCTATTTCTTTACCGGTTTTTATTTACACACTTGTATTTAGTTGTATGGTTCCCGCGTCTTCACCTAGCAGTACCCCAAAACCGGAATTTTATCACCCATATTTAGACCTTTCTCGGTACACATCACCTTTTCTATGACATATTCTTAAGCTATATTAAATAAAACAGATGAAAGGGAGTCACCTTGTTTCAAAATCGATCGCACCTCAAATCTCCCGGAGTAATTATGACCGATTCATATGGAATGTTTCTAACAAACACATCTCTACTAGGTTTACTAACTTTCTAGGTATTCTCTGTTCAATCATGATGTTAAATAGCTTCTGACGGTCTATTGAATCATAAGCGTTTTTAAAACCGATATAAAGTTGATTGACTACACCGTTGTATTCCAATTTTTTCTCTAATATTTGACGTAAGTTCTGCGCATGCGCGTGAGTATAGCAGTCATATTTCAAGTCGGCTCTCGGATTTCTTGCTTTTACAGTTGGATTTCACTTCAGCACAGTCTTGAAAACATCATCAGACTTCAGGATAACAACAACAGTTATTATTGGAGCAAACAACGGTAAGTTGTGATATAATTTACAGTGTAAAGTGAATGCTGAGTCACCTCTTCATATCAGCTGATTGCCAATAGCCCGGCAAGGCTGGTCATGCTTAACTTTTTTTAAGTTATTGTTTTTTTCCCACATCTGGTTATTATTTAATTACTTTCTATACATGAAATGCGATATTATCATCAAGTAATGTCCTCCAAAGCTTCAACTAAAAGATCTAGATCTAGTGGTTCAATCCCGTCACCTACAAAACAAAGACCCCACCGTGATACTAATAAAAGATTAAATCTACAAGCAACCCCTTCCGGTACTAATTCAGAATCTGAACCACAACCTGGCACATCGTCACAAGGGATGACTGACGAATCGCCGTTTTTCACCCCAAATCCTTTTCAGATTTTACATAATGAAAAAGAAAACATGGAATCTACTCCTATACCTAGTGAACCACGGCCTCCTCCAATATTTGTCAAAAATATTAGAAATTTCCAGTTGTTGTGTGCGCAATTGAACAAAATTACCGAATCTACCAGCTACTACTGTATGAGTAGAATCAATGATACCAAAATATCTCCTACTACTGCCGAGACATATAGAAAAATAGTGAAATACCTAACTGAAACCAAAGCAGATTTCCATACCTATCAGCTACGCCAAGAGAGAGCTTTAAGGGTTGTAATCAGAAACTTACACCCCTCGACACCAGTTGAAGCTATTAAAGAAGAACTAACGGAGATGGGCTATAAAGTGCGGCAAGTCACTAACGTCCTAAAGGATAAAATTCCTCTACCTCTCTTTTTTGTGGATTTGGAACCAGCTGAAGGAGTTGAAAAAATCTATGACCTCAATAGATTGTACTATTCCAGTGTAAGAGTTGAAAAACCTTACACAAAGAGAGAGATAATTCAGTGCCATAATTGTCAAGCATATGGTCATACTAAAAGCTATTGTCATCACATACCTCGATGCGTGAAATGCGGTGAACAGCACAAGTCTGTGGAGTGTTCAAAACCAAAATCAACACCAGCTGTATGTGCTCATTGCCTGAAGGACCACCCGGCCAACTATAAAGGATGCCAAATCTATAAGGAGCTGAGGACCAGGTTTCAAAAACCTCAAGTACTGGATGAAACAGCAAGACAAGTAAGAAACAGAAGAGAACCCTCAAAACTTATTGATGCCAATTTATCATTTGCCCACTTACTTGGAGGTGGGAATCAAAGTACTGAAGCCGTGGCCCTGCCGGAACTACAAAATGTACCTCAATCCATTCCACATATACCTCTTTCTCAAAATGTAACCAATCCTAAGCATCCTAATCCACCACAAATCTCTCATATTCCTCCTCCTTCAAACGCCACAGACCTTACCAGTTTGATGACATCCTTTATTTCCGAAATTAAATCCCTTGTTATGCCCCTAATATCACTCCTTACGAATCTCGTAACAAATCTCATTCCTGCCTTAAAAAAACCATAAATGACCTCACCTAATTCCTTATCCATTCTCCTTTGGAATGCGAATGGTGTTAGAACTCACACTGACGAACTTACAGCCGTACTGCAGGACAAAAACATTGATGTTGCACTCATTACTGAAACCAGACTAACCACTAAACAGTACTTTAAAATACCAGGATACACGACATACCGGACAGACCATCCAGACGGCAAAGCCCATGCCGGTACTGCTGTCATAGTCCGCCGATCCCTCACCCATCACTTACACCCAATTTCCGCCCACGATTACCTACAAGCAACTTCCATCGTTATCAAAGCCTTTTCCTTTCCGCTTATCATCGCATCAGCATACTGCCCTCCTAAACATCCCATTTCCTCTGCCCAATTTGAATCCTTCCTCAACTCCTTGGGTAATCACTTTATTTTGGGTGCAGACTTAAACGCTAAGAACCAACAGTGGGGTTCTAGAACCACCAATTCTCGTGGACGGACATTGCAGTCTGCACTCAACTCCCGACGCTTTCATCTCCTACCTCCCGATTCTCCTACCTACTGGCCAACAGATCCTAACCGTAATCCTGACATCCTCGACTTCTTCATCCACAGCGGATTAGGCTCTCTGAATTTTTCCATAGCTCGCCTTGATGAACTATCTAAATGTATCCATAACACCTATTCCTAAACCTATCCCACCGTCATTCATTAGGGGCCCTGTCAACTGGAACCTCTTCCGCGAAATTCTCACTAATGATATTGACCTCAGAGTGATTCTCAAAACCCCAAATGACCTTGACGACGCCGTATATTCATTTACAACCGCTATTCAACAAGCCGCCTGGACTGCCTCCTCTCCCAAACAATCCCAAATAATTCCTTACAAAAGCCATTTATCACAACACCTGACAGACCTCATCAACAGCAAACGTCGAGCTAGAACATTATGGCAACGCACCTGGCACCCAGAAGATCGCCGCTCCTATAATTTTTTTTGTAGAAAATTAAAGCGGGAGTTGGCGATCTTCCGTTCCCAATCCTACAATACCTACCTCTCCTCTCTCTCGACTCGTGATAATTCCCTGTGGAATGTCACGAAGAGAATCCTAAAATCCCACACCATTTCCCATCCTCTCCGGCGCTGTGATGGTTCCTGGGCTGCTTCTGACAAGCATAAGGCCGAGGAATTCGCACAGCACCTTTCCAAAGTTTTTACTCCTCATCCAGAGCTTAATCCAACCCATACTGCAGCAGTTGAAGAGTTCCTCACGTCACCAATACCACTATCCTTACCACCTAAAGCAGTTAATCCCTCTGAGGTCAGATATCTTCTTAAAAAGCTTCCTCTCCGCAAATCTCCTGGATACGATCTCCTTACTCCCCAAATCTTAAGACAACTTCCACCTAAAGCCATTACATTCCTTACATATCTCTATAACTGTATCCTACGCACTACCTATTTTCCTCTCTTATGGAAACATTCAACTATGATCCTTTTCCTAAAACCAGGCAAACCTTCTAACAACACGTCATCTTACAGACCTATCAGCCTACTTCCGATCCTCTCAAAAATTTTCGAAAAGCTCCTACTAAAACGAATCCTAGCCAAATTTCAAAATTTTCCTTCACATCAGTTCGGATTTCGTCCTCAACATTCCACGGTTCAGCAAGGACTCCGAGTTGTAGACCACATTCCCTCCGCCCTTGAGTGCAAGGAGTATTGTTCGGGTGCCTTTCTAGACATAGCTCAAGCTTTTGACCGGGTGTGGCACCCGGGACTGCTCTTTAAGCTCAAAACCCATTTACCTCAATCCTTATACCTAATCCTCCGATCCTATTTATCCAACCGCTCCTTCCGAGTTCGCTGTGGTTCCGAATTTTCCGAACAATATACTGTTGAGGCCGGTGTTCCTCAAGGCAGCGTCTTAGGACCCGTCCTCTACATCCTCTTCACCGCCGATATCCCTACCGACCCCAATACCTTTCTGGCAACATTTGCTGATGACACAGCCATTTTATCATCCAATTCCGATCCTGAAGCAGCATCGCTAAATCTCCAAAAGACCTTTCCCTTGTCGAAGACTGGTGCAATGCTTGGCGCATTAAGGTAAACGAAAGCAAATGCACTCACGTCACATTCACCCTTCGACGCAAATCCTGTCCAACGGTTAATTTCAATTCCATACCGCTTCCTTCCTCAGACACAGTCCGGTATCTCGGCTTTTTACTAGACAAAAGACTGACGTGGAACCCACATACAAGACTAAAAAGAAAAGAACTCAACCGCAGATTCGGCCAGTTATACAGACTACTAAACAGAAAATCTCATCTTACAGTTGACAACAAATTACTAATATACAAGACATTACTGAAACCTATATGGACCTACGGACTTGAACTGTGGGGGACAGCTAAACATTCTAACATTAAACGCATCCAATCCTTCCAATCCAAAGTCCTCCGAACAATAGTTAATGCTCCTTATTACGTTACCAATTGTACCCTACACCATGACCTTAATATTCCGTTTGTTTTAGACCTGGTACCATCCAAATTTTCCAAATTTCATCAGAACCTTAGTCATCATCCTAACCCTCTAGCACAATCCCTATCCAGCACCACCCATCCCTACAATCCTCCTCGAAGATTGAAACGGCAGTGGCCACGAGACCTATTGTAAACATTTAAACTGGTGTTCTGACAATGGTCAGATCCTCCACTCATGTACGGTATGTTTGTGGCTACAGCGCCCTAACTCAGCCTCCACTGGCTCAGACCAGTGATGCGGCTGAGATAGAGGTGCTGGGATCTCTTGGATTCCGCTTTTTCCTCCACAAGTGGAGGCAAAAGCGCTTGCTGGGGTCCCTTTAGCAATTGTATATATTGTATATAGTTATGATTGTGTGTAAGATGTTTATTTATTTGCCAACTTTTTATTTATCTCAATAATAGGTTTATGTTTCGATTTGTTTTGTTTTTTATTTATTATTATTATTTTATTGTATATATTTGAATTTATGTTATATTTTATGAAATTTGACCATTATTATTATTTTCTGTATATATAGTATGAATGTGGTCTCTTATCAATATTATTATTGTTCATTTTGTAACAAATTGTAATATATCTCAATAAAAAAAAAAAAAAAAAAAAAAAAAAAATATTTGACGTAAGGAAAATATTTTATCAATAGTGGAGCGATTCCACCTAAAACCACATTGGTAGTCTCCGATAATTTCCTCAGCATATTCCGTGATTCGGCTAGTTAGTATTGACGAGAATATTTTATAACATACTGGGAGAAGAGAGATCCCACGATAGTTGTTACAATCCGTCCTAGGTCCCTTTTTGTGAATCGGAATAAGTAAGTATTGATTCTTTCCATTCTTCGGGTATTTTTTCATTTTCCCAGATCTTTTTTACAAAACATGTAATTTGAAAACGCCCGCTTCTCCACACGGCTTGATTAATTCACTCGTAATATTATCATTTCCTGCAGCTTTATAACGTTTTAATTTTCCTATCACCATTTCGACTTCCTCTCTACTTGGTGCGTTTATCCATGGTTCAGCGCTCTGATATTCAGAGAGAGGTGATTGATTATTATTTTCCGTATTTAGAATGCCGTCAAAGTGTTTAAATTTATTTAATATCTCGGTCGGATCAGCAATAATATTGTTTTTTTTGCATCTTTAACCGCATTCAATAGGGGTTCAAATCTTTTACGTGGTTTGTTTATACCTTTGTACATCTCTCTTACGTTATTTTCGTTTCTGTGCTTTTCTATTTCCATTATTTTGCCTTTAAGATACTCTCTTTTCTTATTTTTTAAGAGTTTTGCAGTATCTTCTTTTACTACCCGAAAGGAAGCCACATTATTATCGCTTGGATTATTTGAGAAATTTTAGCGGTTTTTCTTTTTTCACACATATTTTGACAATCCCTGTCGAACCAAGGTTTGTTCTTTTCATTTTCGATTTTCCCAAGAGACAAATTACCGACCTCTTTAATATTATCCCTAATCCCTTCCCATAGTTTTTTTATATCTTCGTGTTCCTCATCTAAAGATTCCAAGGCTTCGAACCTATTTTTTACTTCTATCACGAATTGTTTTCTAATTCTGGGATTGTTCAATTTATCTAAATCAAAATTCAGAACTGCATTCTGTACCACGATACGATCTCACGTTAATTATGCTACTTTGCCATCTGTTTTGTACTAAAACATGATCGATTTGATTCCACGTTTGTCCATCCGGCGATGTCCACGTATACTTATGAATATCCTCATGTTTAAACGTAGTACTTTTGATTACTAGGTTTTTCGAAATGGCTAAGTTTATTAGTCGGGTCCCATTATCATTACCATATTCGTGCAAACTTTCTTTACCGATTGTAGGACGATATACTTATTCCCTTCCAACCTTAACAATTTATGAAAATAAAATATTGAATGATGTTATTTCTATGAACAGGACTGTATCTTTCTAATTGAACTTTTAACTTCTTAATTACTTTTGTATTTTATCTGAATAAAGGAATCTCAACAAAAGAAACAAATGATATGATTGTCAGAATAAAATAGTAGATTTGACAAATTATTATAAAATCAATAACAGTTGTAGTTAACAAGTGGTCATTCAATAATAGCGAACCTAGATGTTTTATTGATTATTGATCGGCATTGTAACACCCAACTGATATGGAATGTTTTTTCCGTTCACGATTACAAACAAAATCTGATTTAGAAGCAATCAGGTCATGACAGCTGTTTTAAAACGTTGATGAAGCTTTATCAATTTCAAATGAGTTATGAGTTTGGATGAAGCACGACTATACGTAATAATTACTGGAAGGAATTAGTCCGGGTAGCGGTCATTAAATGAAACAGCTAAATAGTTTCAACTATTTATTGTTTGCCAACGTTTCGAACCCCTTTGTGGGTCATCATCAGGGCTAAAAAGATACAAAAGAAATACAATTTAGTTGGGAGGTACAGTCAGTTTTTCTCCATATACATCTTCCATCACTGTTCTTACTATTATATAGGTGATATTTCAAGAATATAATTATAAAAAATAAATCAATTTTTTTTATCCTGTATCAATATTACATTATTATTATCATAAGTTAAATTTCATTGATTCTTTGTATGGTAGTATTAAGAATTTTAGTCATTGTTGTCAGACCCTGTCCATAAATACGGCACGTACTTTCCAGTCTACTTCATTTGCTTAGTATTTTCCATCCTACCTACTCCCCATCTACCTAGTACAGTAACTAGTTTCCATTCTCCCACCATGCGGTACGTATCTCCACTCTACGTCATATTTTTATGTTTCATATTTCAAGTAAATTATTGATACCTGTGTAAATTTCGTTTAGTAAACATTTTTTTTCTGTATAACACTTTTATTTTTTTTTTTTTTTTACATATATAGTTCTTCTGTTATATTTTAATACCGACGTTCTCTAGCTCAATAGGTTATATAATATTGTATGTAATGTCATTGAAATTGTATTTCTTTTGTATCTTTTTAGCTCTGATGATGACCCACAAAGGGGTTCGAAACGTAGGCAAACAATAAAAGTTGAAACTATTTAGCTGTTTCATTTAATGACCGCTACCCGGACTAATTCCTTCCAGTAATTCTCAACGGTCAACTAATTACATCCACTATACGTAATAATGGTTACAGCATCGGTTTGTTCTCAATTCGTATTTCGCAGAATTGACCTTTGGAGATAATATTCAGAATAGCTTAATAGGAAATGTAGCACACATACAGACCCTTTGGCGCGAGTTAGTTATTTGGCCTCAAGGGACCTGTAGCCGTCGGACATGTATGACCGTGTGTGGTAGGTCCAGCACGAAAACGGTAAGTTGTATACAACTTTGCTGTGTATCCAGAATACTGGAAGGAAAAGAAATAATTTTAATCATTGGGAGGATTAGAAATAACAGTATAACATAGAACTGTTTACGGGCTACAAACAGAAAGGTTTTTAAGAAGTATTATGCAAAAAATACACCTCTCCACTATTAGAGCAGGGATGATAGCTCTATACCTAGGGAATCCTAACCCGGACAGGATAGGAAGCGGAAGTCCAGCCACGGACAGAGGAAGTTGGGGGTCAAGCCAGGAAGAAATTATGCAGTTATATCCGAAGGCACCTTTTTCATGTAATATTTTGTGGTACATCTGAACAAACCTCAGTATTCTCGATAATAATAATGCCTTGCTGTGTAATTTAAGTTAATTACTTTATTCCCCTTTGTGCCACCTGATCCCAATTATGAATTCATAAACTTAATACCTTAGGAAAAGAAAATAGTTTTATATAATAAAGACCGAAAATTTAAATATTAATTAATACAGGTTCAGAGTCACCGCTGCCTTAGAAAAGTAATATAGTATATTAGTAAAAAGTACATAGTAACTTGTATATTTATCTGTATTTTTTTTTTTTTTTTTTTTGTTTTTTTTTTCAATGTTAAAAAATGAAATGATTATTTTTATTGAATCAACAAAATTAAAGATATTTTATTTAAGGAAAAAATAAAATAACGCCATTTAAGCCCTGTCATACTGTTTAAATCGGAATGAAACTGTACATTATATTAAAGTAAATTAAATATTATAAGTACTGTTATGACCAGTACTGTTCAATCTCGCCCTAGAAGTTGCCATCAGAAAAATAAGGACAAACCAAGGGGGCACCATTGACAAAAGGCTCACACAGCATATGGCTTATGCTGGTGATGTAGTCATCACAGGTAGAAACAAAGCAGCTCTGGCCGGTGCTGTAGAGGCATTCAAGAGAGCAGCACAAGATTTAGGATTTGAAGTAAATGTTGAAAAGACTCAGTATACGAAAACTTCGAGGCAGACCAGGGAGAGAGGAGATATTGTGGAGGTGGATGAAAACACGTTTCACAGCTGCAGTACATTCAAGTACGTAGAAGGTGTTGTGACAGAGAAGAATAACTTAGAAGTAGAAATAAGCATTACACATAAGTAAAATTAGAAGAATGGTAGCAGGAACCGGATGTTTCTATGCCATGCAAAAAGCTCTCCGATACAAAAGCCTTTCCAGGAAAGCAAAGCTCTTGCTATACAAAACAATAATTAGGCCTTTTGTAATGTATGGCAGTGAGACGTGGACCCTAACAGAAGAGCTCTACTGGTGCGGGAGAGGAGTATATTGAGAAGGATTTTCGGTGTCGTAAAAGAAGAACACAGGTGGAGGATCAGAAGCAACGCCGAACTTACAGAATTGTATGGCGGGCCTGATATCCTCTGTCTTGTTAGGAAGAGCAGGCTGCGATGGTTAGTTCGTGTGGAAAGGATGGAGCCCTGTAGGCTGCCTAAAATAATGTTAAATGGTGCACCAGGAGGGAAAAGGAAAAGGGACAGACCCAGGCGACGGGGGATTGAGGACTTGGAAGAGGATTTAAGAAGGATAATAATAATAATAATAGACTTACCGAACCCGAAGGTTCGAAGCCGATACCACCAAACTTCGCCTGCACAGACTCGTCCAATGTTCACCGATCAAGCCCAAGCCCCCGAGATCAGCCTTAATGCAATCCTCCCACCGACGCTTCGGCCTACCTTTCGGACGCCTACCAGTCGGTTCAGCGAATAACAACTTTCTCGGAATCCGTTCCTCACTAAGCCCAACAACTTTACGCGCCCATTTGAGTCTCCGCGATGCTATCAACTCAATTATATTCACAGGGTACAAACTCCGCAATTCCGCGTTGTGCAATCTTCTAAACTCCCCAGTGGCCTCATCTCTCTTCGGACCAAATATTTTACGCAGTACCTTATTCTCGAAAACCTTAAGCCGTTGTTCATCCTTTAAAGTAAGCGGCCACGTTTCGCATCCGTAAAGAACCGTTGGAAGAATAATAGTTTTATAAATTCTAACCTTTAAGTTTTTAGAAAGAAGCCGCGAGCTAAGTAATTTAGCAACTGAATAATAACACGCCTTTCCCACCTTTAACCGGGACTTTATTTCTTCCTGGATTTCATTTTTTCTTGTTATCATTGAACCTAAATACTTGAATTTCTCTACGTGTTCAAAAGTATGACCTGAAATATTAATATCATCAAGATCGCCACCATTTGTGCAACTAATCATATATTTCGTCTTGTCGGTATTTAATTCGAGACCTATTTGTTTACCGGTTTTTAAGAAGGATGGAAGTTGAAAATTGGAGGAGACTTGCTGGAGATCACGAGGCATGGGGAAGAATGGTGGCAGAGGCCCGATTCTACAAGGACTGAAGCGCCCCACAGTGAGTGAAATGTTATAAGAATATAGAGCGTTTAATCAAAATGGTTGCTGCCGTTTATGTGAAAATCGTAAAAAATTTCAAAATGCATTCAATAAAGTGACAATCCTAGTTCCTTGATTTTAGTAAAATAAAAGGTTGTAGCAATATCTCAAGCATATACGCTTCTAAAATAAAAGATTAAAGAAAATGAAAGAATAGAATTTCAGTTGTTTAGAGCATATCGTTTTCGAGCTCAACTTAACGTCAGTATGCGACAGATACCTTTTTGCGAACCTTGTCATTTGAGTTTAGGATATCAATAGAAGTGTATTTTCGTTTAAAACTCAAAGTCGTAAATTTTTCCGGATACAGTTCTTTCCATCGTCCATCCTAGTTTTAGTTTGGTTCTTAAATATGCAAAATTGCAGGAGTTTTATAACTCCGGAACCAGCTAAGTCTCAAAGACCAAATTTATATCACATAAACATATCATATAGATAGGTAATTTGTATTAGTTTCATAATTTTTCACTCAGCCACTTTTGAAATATTTTCGTGTAAAAATCGCGTAAAATAAATTTTTTACTGGTAATTTTAATAAAAACTTCGTTTCTACGACATCTCGATTCCTAGAGTGGGAGTCGTCGACAGCAGTTGAACGAGTTCAAATTCTTAAAAAAAAAATATCATTAAATGACGAAAATGAATTTTTTTCTATTCCGATTTGAGCAACCAAAATACTACTTAAAGATAAGGAATCTCGGTTAAAACTGGTTCATAGAAGCAACCTAACTAATCCATTTTTAAAATATGTAAACATTATTGACCAAATAAACATAATTATTACTTTCACTTACCGATATATAGAATATAAGGTAAGGTAAAGTATTTCTATTGTGAAAATTTTCAAATTCTAGTTATCATCGAAAATACACGTTTTAGGGTCACCTGAGTCCAAATGACCAAGTCCCGCTTCTTTATTTTTTATTTTTTTTTTTTTTTTTTTTTTTTATTTATTTATTTTTTTTTTTTTTTTTTTTTGCAGATTCGTTTCTTTTTTCACTGTACTAGATTTTATTTATTATTTTTTTGGTTCAATTTTTTGTAATAATATTTTATATGCTATAGTTTTTATTTTATTTATTGTATTGGGTTGATGCGAAATTAATGCAGGTTTCCTCTATTGCAATATCTTAATTCCAATTGTGTAAACAAAGCTAATCCTAACATTGATCATTATTATACCAAAACAAACCTTATCTAATACCCTCTCTTTCACCATGAATTTGTTTAGTAAAATCGTTTTGTTCAGTGTGTTCAAAGGTCTTGAATCGAAAATGTCAAAGTGCGATTTTCGTCAAATTTATTTTTACGAATTTAAATTAGGGCGCAGCGCTGCGCAAACGGCTCGTAATATTAATGAAGTGTGGGGTCAGGGGGCTATTAATGAGTGCACGGTGCAGCGTTGGTTCCAGAAGTTTCGCAGAGGAGATTTCGACCTCGAAGACAAGGAAGGTCGGGGCCGTCATCTTGCGGTATAATACTGGTGTTATTCACTACAGCTTTCTTAATCGAGGTGAGACTATAACTGCTGACAAGTACTGTCAAGAAATTGACAGCATGAATCAAAAATTGCAACGTCTTTGCCCAGCATTGATGAATCGGAAGGGGCCGATCCTGCTCCACGATAACGCCAGACCACACGTTGCACAACCAACGCTTCGACGACTGCACGAGTTGGGCTACGAAGTTCTCCAACATCCGCCTTATTCACCTGACCTCTCTCCTACGGACTTCCACTTTTTCAGGCATCTGGACAACTTTTTGAGGGAGAAAAATTTTCAAAACCAGGACGACATTGAAAATTCTTTTCGTGATTTCATTGAGTCTAGGGATTCGGATTTTTTTTTGGTGGAATAAGAAAGCTTGTTGAACGTTGGCAAAAGTGCATTGATTCAGATGGAAATTATTTTGATTAAATATATATGGTTAAAGAAAAGATATGGCATATTTACAATACCTACTAAAAACCTGCATTAATTTTGCATCAACCCAATATTTTTAGAATGCTGCTACTAGGTAGCGTCTCTACATGTATTTCATGACAGTTATATGTATTACCATCACATTTACTTGATGTATTTTTATTTAATATAGTTGTAAATATCAATAAATATGTTTTAAAAAAATTTTTATTTCTTAAATTGATTTTAAAAACAGAGGTAAGTGAAAGTAATTTGTTGCGCGCACCAGATTTTTTAGAATATGTAAACATTATTGACCGAGTAAACATGATTTTTTAAAAACAGAGAGGATAAAATGGAAATATTAAAAAACTCTCCGAAATTATTTTACAACAAAATATAATGAACATTGGCAATGTGAAGGTTTAAATAAACATGAGTTCCTAGACAAAGCTAACTAGAGAGGATATGGGCGGATGAGAAATAAAGTAAAGATCACTACGTGACGAGAATCGACTATCAACTTTATAGTCCAAGCTCTGGATTCCCTCTGTTATAAAACTATTCTGTCCCATAGAGACTTCGGCGTCATCTCGCGAATAAATGAGTAGCCATAATATCTCTCATACTGTCTGAGCATTCTAAACAATGCCTACACAAGTACGAAATAAAATTTTAGGACATTACTTGAATAATGTAACTTCTAAATACAAAATATTTAGATCAACTATACAGGGTGTTTCGTCATTTCACGGCTCTATTTTAGGAATGTGTTTATTAAAACAAAATAAACTAAAAATTTCATATTAACATATATCTTAAATTCACTTATTAAACAGATATCGAAGGCTGAAGATTTATAATTTATTTACTACATTAAGACTGACTGTACAAAGTTTGACGTGTTTAATAATAATTAACAGGTTTTAATCACCTAATTAACAAATGAACGATAAGCAATGATAGTAGTTGCTAATCTGTTTGTTCGCTGTCTACTGGACAGATTTTTTAAAACTTCGCACAAAAATATTAGCGCATCCAACGATGATACTAACACCTACATGTTGATACCCGCCGATTAGTTTTAAAATGGCGTCCAATTAAATATAACTTTAAATCAATAACTTGGGTATTTTTTAAAATAGAGAAAAAAAATTACTAGGTTGTTCTAACTAAGAAACCGCAACCAATAGAAAAAAAAATTAAAAAATCTAAAGTTTAACCATAAATACTTAATTAGTAATAAATAATTAGTAGTAGTAATTAATAATAAATACGGGGAGGCCGTGGCTGAGTGGCTAGCGCGCTAGTCTCTCATGCTACAGGTTCTGAGTTCGAATCCCAGTCCCGGCAGGGCTTTTATAAGGATGTAAAAAAATGGTGTGTAAAAAAATGTTATCGTCATTCGTTATTACCTTATCATCATTCATCATTTATCATCGTCATCCGTTATTACTTAAAATCTTTTAATCTTTACCTCGTCACTATTTCTTACAATTTTATCAAATACTCATAAGTAATAACTCAAGTACTCTCAAGTAATAACTTTTGGCTATTTTTTAACAATCGAATCAGTAAACATAACTTAGCTTCTTGGAATTTTCCTAACGGACATTCTAGTTCTCATATTTTCCGTTCCACGCAATGAGCGTTTTTTAAACTGGGAAACATCACTCCTGCAGGCAAAGCCTTCACGAAGTCACGTATGTATATTATTTTCTTATTGATAAGGGTCTTTTTTCATCGCCCATCTCTTTCTCCCCCTTTCCATACTCATATCTTTCTCCGTTACATATCCTCACATATAATTATTAGTTTAATATTACATTATTTTAAAATTTAAATTATTTTTTATTCATACTGTTTCTCTTTTGTAATGACTATATTTTTTATATATTACCTATACTCTTAACTATGTTTTTAATATATTACCGTCATATATCAACTCAAAATTGTTAATATTTAAAATTTTAATTGTTCACATATTTTCCTTTATCATTTTTTTTTCATTTACTTAGTCTCTCTTTATATATTCTCATTACAATATTATCATCTCAATTATGTTTACTTCCATACTTTATAACTATCATCTTAATTTTGTTTATTTCCATACTTTATAACTGTCACCTTATTTCCATACTTTATAATTGTCATCTTATTATCATTTTACATTTAATATTATTTATGTTCCCATAATTTATTACTGTCATATTATTATTATATACCTAACGCATTATTAAGTCTATAATTACATTGGTTGTTATCTTGTTTCTTTTAGCCCTGATGAAGGCCCACATTGTAGACCGAAACGTCGGCACATAATTAAAATAACATTTATTTTAAATGTGTGTTTTTAATTTATGACCGCACCCCCAACCATCTTCCTCATCTAAAAAAATGGTGATTCACTCACAGCCTCTCCCCCGGGCAAGTGAGACCCGTCAGCCAAAGGATGACCACTCACAAAATTAGTCTTAGGGAGTGATGACCCTACACTAAAAATTGCATCGTGAGACGTGAGTGTAAACTCGCAGGAGTTTACACCACGAGGCCCAGGGCCTATACGGCCTGTCGCGCCAATGGAAGAAGAATTAATAATAAATAATTAAAACTTAGTTATTTTTACTTTCAATAACCTATATATGAAATATAGGGACAGTAAGAAAAATTATTGCGATTGTGAAAATTTTCGATTTTCAGTTTTCAACGAAAATACACGTTTTAGGGTTCCCTGAGTCCAAATAACCAAGTCTTGCAAAAAGGTCTGTATGTGTGTGTGTGGGTGGTATGTCCAGCGCGAAAAATAAAAGTTCTATGAAACTGAAATTTCATATTTAAGATTATTATACGCCCGAAAAGTTACTAAATCTTTTCCATCAAAATCAGCTTATACTATGCATTTTGCACATATATACGTTTTTCTCCAAAACGGCTCTAATGATTACGATTAAACTCACTATATTGATGTAGAATTAGACGGGCTTTAATAGCATGTAGGTTTTATTCTGATTTAAATAGTCTGAAAGGGCTTAAATACTAATATTTTAAAATTTATTCTTCTAAAGTACCTTTGATTTTGTATATTTTATAAAATTGACTATATCATCTGCTTAGCATTGCTGAAAAACAGGTAAATACATAAGTTGAACGAATTCGATATCCAACTAAAGGAGAAAACTGCAAAAATATTTGTTTAATGCAATTATTATTTTTCGAACTTTAGAACAGTGATAATGCATATGTAATATACCGTTGCAATGCTAATGATTTTCGAAAAAAATATTATCATATACATTGAACAAGCTAACGGAGAGTGATGAAAAGCTGATTGTCGTAGATAATAATATAAAAGATTATTTTATTTAATAAAACACATGTTTCTATTTAAATCCAATGTAAATAATTCCTTTACAATTTATTTCGTTTGTATGTTTGTTTAAAAAGTTTTCAATTGATATAAATAACGGAGGTAAGTGTTAGGCGCACAAGATTTATTTGATTATTTACACAACGGAAAAATAATCATTAAAATCGGTTTAGAAATAACAGAGATATATTGTTTTTAAATTAGGATTGGAGATTGAACATTTTTCTTAGAATTATTTTTTGCTTTTCATATTAATTAATTGCCTTTGAAGAGCTAAATAGATAGTTATACTCTAATATAGATATTTAAAAATAATAAACCATTGTATTATCATTTGCATGTGTACCGAGAAAGGCTTAAATATGGGTGACAAGATTCCGGTTTTGGGGTATGCCGATGATCTGGTACTGCTAGCTGAAGACACGGAAACCATACAACTAAATACAAGTGTGTTAATAAAAACCGGTAAAGAAATAGGACTCGAATTAAATACCGATAAGACGAAGTATATGATTAGTAGCAGAAACGGTGTCGATCTTGGTGATATTGATGTATCAGGTCATACTTTTGAACACGTAGAGAAATTCAAGTATTTAGGTTCAATTATAACTAGAAAAAATGAAATCCAGGAAGAAATAAAGTCCCGGTTAAAGGTGGGAAATGCGTGTTATTATTCAGTTGCTAAGCTACTTAGTTCGCGGCTACTATCTAAAAACTTAAAGATTAGAATTTATAAAACTATTATTCTTCCAACGGTTCTTTACAGATGTGAAACGTGGCCGCTTACTTTAAAGGATGAACAACGGCTTAAGGTTTTCGAAAATAAGGTATTGCGTAAAATATTTGGTCCAAAGAGAGATGAGGCCACTGGGGCGTTTAGAAGGTTGCATAACGCGGAATTGCGGAACTTGCATCCTGTGAATATAATTGAGCTGATTGCATCGCGGAGACTCAAATGGGCGAGTAAAGTTGTTGGGCTCGGACGAGCGGATTCCGAGAAAGTTGGTATTTGCTGATCCGACTGGTAGGCGTACGAAAGGTAGGCCGAAGCGGAGATGGGAGGATTGCGTTAAGGCTGATCTCGGGAGCTTGGGCTTGAATAGTGAGCATTGGACGAGTCTGTGTAGGCGGAATTTGGTGGTATCGGCATCGAACCTTCGGGTTCGCTAAGCCTATGATTATTATTATTATTATTATCATTTGCAGCGTTGTTTATTTATGCATTAACTCTTTGAAGGTATTTTCAGAAATAGTTCTTACCATTTATAACTTATTTCATTACGATTTTAAAATAAACACGTCTGGCTATCTTTTAGTTTTCCGTAATCTGAACTTTCAGAGCTTCTTTTTGATATTTTAGTGAAAAAAATAGTTTTACTATCTGAAGAAGACTGATATATTGTTGTTAGTAAATATTCGAGCTGTTATATTTCCACAACAGTTCAAAAGGGACCATCCCGGACTAAAAATAGTTTCTTGACCGAAGCTGTTTTGAGTGTTTTTAGCGGTTGTAAAAAAATACTCTCAGACTGGTTAAGTAGTTTTTTTTTTCGAAAAAAAAAAAAAAAGGAAAACATTCGTATGACTTTAATTTTAGATTGGGATCTGAACCGCCTGCCAGGTTTATAGGTCCCCACCGATTCCAAGTTTATTGCTCTGCTGCGTCTTCAAGTTCTTGATTATATTTGGCTCAGGTTGTTGTAACTTGTATTCGAAAAATAATCTAGTGCAAAAAACACACTTTCACATAGTCAAAAAAAAAAAAAAAACTGTTTTAACACGACTTTTACGTACCTCCATTCTTAAAATTAATTTAAAAAGTTTTAAATACATTCGGAGATAAACAAATTTAAAAGTATTAGTTAAAATGAGTTTCGATAGAAACATATGTTTTATTAATTAATATACTACATTATTATCAAAAACTATCAGTTAGTTTTATCGGATTTTTATACTGCTCATTACCTTTTACAAGTTTGTTAATAAGATAATTTTTTTTTTCTAAAATTGTTAGCTTCTCATCGGTATATTATACATCTATATTACTGTTCTTCAGTTCAAAACTTTTTTTAAAAACATATTTATTAATATTTACAGCTTTATAATAAAATACATAAAAAAAATGTTTCACATAAATGTCATGATTCACAGGCAGAGATTGATCCCATTGGCAGATCTCCGAAAACTATGCTAAACCAGAAGATCTCAAGGCCATCTTCTTGTCAGACGCCTCGTAGGATTATCAGGGATTGTAGAGGAAGCAAGGTTTCAAACTAGTGGATTAGAGTGGGAATGGAGTTTGTAATGAAAGGAGTGGTACCCGGTTCGGTCCAAATCAGCAACAAAGGGAACATTTAGTACTTTATGGATGAGTTGATTCGTGACAAAGTAAGGAGCATTGAGGATTTTTCGAAGGGTTTTGGATTGTAATGATTGAATACGGGAAGAATTTCATAGTTCAGTAGAGCCCCAGAGCTCTACTTTGTAAGTCCATATCGGCCTTATGATAGTTATGTAGACGAGTCTTTTATAGTTGAACGTAAGGTTTGCGCAGTTTCATGTCATTTCAGTCTTGTGTAAGGATTCAAAACTATGTTAGAAAACTCCACCATATTAAGTGGTCGATAGCTTACATTTGCCAGCCCATAACTCTGACAAACCGACTGTTATAAGTAGCTTAGTCACATATCAGAGCTATCATAGGGAGGCAGCCTGCAAGAAACATGTTCCAGGCTTCTATAATTGAGACATTGATTTCCCCAAGGTATAAACATTCTTTACAAAATTAATATTTTGACATAGTTTTAGCTTTTAACGTTTGCCTCCGAAGGACGGCATAACAAAGGATTTTTTACTCCCATTAAAAAATTCGTAGGACTACCTGCGGGTTTGAACCCGTGACCTTTGGCATAGGAGGCTGTTATGCTAGCCACCCAGCTACAAGTGATTCATGAAGTATTCAGTCATTCCAATTCAAAATATTAAGACAAATCGTGGATGCACTATTCTATGTGACACAGGAATCAGTTCACCAGGACATGGACTTGCTCACAGTTTTAGATACTGCAGTAGAATATTATAAAAATGTTCACGACATACTGAGTTACAACATGAATCCTTCGGCCCAAACACTTAAATCAACAACCAATCCGTACAACACGCCTCTTTCTTTCGAAGAAGTTGCTAAGAGATTCAAGAATGAACCATTCGGAAGATTACATATTCGCTTATTGCAAATAGTTTTTTTGTGGATAGCAAATAAAAATATTCTGGGATCAAGTCCCCTTAGAATAATGAACAATGGAACGGAAGATTGAGATAGGAGTAGTTTGTGGAAGAATTGGTTTTTGAAGGTTTGAAGAATTGTAAATAAGTAGTAAATATGTTTCTAGTTATAGAAAAATATTACATATACACATATATTAATTACATATACGACTTAATATACACATACAACATTTAGCGGGACTCGCCCATTCGGACTCAAGGGTCATAAAACATGAAATCCGTTAAACACTCTTGTAGAGGTAAAAAAGTATCCGGCGAAAATTTTAAATTAAACTCCGAGTTACAGATGACTTGAGTCATATATATTTTAATTTTATTCATAGGTAAGGTACATTATCACCTGTTAATTAGAATCATATATAATTAAATAGGTATACTACTGCTGTAATAGATGTTAGGCCTTTATTTTCTATAAGGTATAGATTAAAATTTAAATACTGAAGAGACTTGGGTTTCATTAAAAAGAACTCAGAGAAACGAGGAAATTGACCTCTGTAAAACGATGGCGTACGTAATAAGAGATTTTACGAAGAAACGTGCTTGGAATTTAGTTTTCGAGTTATATTGAAACTTAAAGTCCTCTTCATTACTAAAAGTAGAAATTAATTCAAAGTATCTGTGATTCAGTTCTGAAATAAAAGAAAAGCTTAAATAAATATATTCATAATCATATATATTACCATATTTTTACTTTCATTTACCTAAATATGATTTATATATATATATATATATATATATATATATATATATATATATATATATATATATATATATATATATAGTTGGGAAAGTATTGCGATCGCCATAATTTTCGAATTCCAGTTTCACGAGAAATACACGTCTTAGTGTCCCCTGAGTCCAAATGACCAAGTCCCGCAAGGTATGTGTGTGTGTTTAGTAACTCCCGGGCGAAAATTAAAAGTCTTATATTTAAGACAAATATTTGGGATCACTTGTAGCTGGGTGGTTAGCGTAACAGCCTCCTATGCAAATGGTCACGGGTTCAAACCCGCAGGTGGTCCTAGGATTTTTTACTCCCATTAAAAAATCCTTAGTTACGCCGTCCTTCGGATGGGACGTTAAGAGGTGGTCCCGAGCCTGTGTGATGTCAGGTACTCGTTAAAGATCCCTATCCTAATAAGACCTGAATAGGCAAAATTTAGGACTCCCACTGTAGCATCGTCCGATTAGCCATAGTAGCATAAAGTGACGTTAAATAAATAAACAATAAACAAGACAAATATACGCCCGAGATGCTATAGAAACTTTTTCATCAAAATCAGCCAACGAGAAAGCCACTTTATACTACGCATTTTGCACCTTTTTATGATTATCTAAAAAACAGCTCAAACGATTTTGATTAAACACGCTATATCGATGTAAAATTTAATGACCTTTAATATCATGTAAGTTTCATTCTGACTGAAATAGTCTGACAGGGCTTAAATGCCGATATTTTAAATTTTATTCCCTTAAAGTATTTTTAGTTGTATTTAAGTACCCTTTAATTTTGTACATAACAAAAGATTAACCATATCATCTTAATAACACTGATGAAGGACGGATTTGATGATCAACTGAAGGATAAATCAGCAAAAAAAATTTTTTTTTGTATTTTTTAATTTTTTTTTATAATGATAACAGTAATATAAACGTATATTATATACCGTTGGAAAGATAAATATTTTAGAACAAATATTGTCTAATACAAAAAGTTTTAAAAGGCTATATAAAGTGTCGAATAGGAAATAAATTTATTACTGATTAAACATTTAATATAGTTATATGATTTAATCTTAATCATATGTTTCTAACGAAAATTAATATAAGTTTTATTAAAATAAAGTTAAAATAATTGAAGTATATTTAATAGTTTTTAAATTAATTTAAACAGTCACGATAAGTGAATGTCTTTTGTTGCCCGCACCAGTTTTTTATCGCAGGGAATGTATTTGAACGTAGCAATAACTCTCATTATTATAAAATTGTTTCATAGTTAAATATTGTTTACTTTTGATAAAATTGAGAGTTTGACTTTCATGTGTCTTTTTTCTTTTATGCTTTTTATTATTTTATTTTTTTGGTTTATATTTTTAGTAGTCGAATCCGGTGTTCCTCAGGGCAGTGTCCTTGGTCCTATCCTCTACAATATATACACGGCTGATATTCCTGTTTGCCCTAATACCTTCCTAGCAACGTACGCTGATGACACAGCTATCCTATCCTCTCACTTAGATCCCGAAATTGCATCTATAGGCCTCCAAACGCAACTTTCTCAAATTGAAGACTGGTGTAACAACTGGAGAATCAAAGTCAATCAATCCAAATGCAAACATGTCACCTTTACCCTTCGAAGACAATCCTGCCCTCCAGTTCTCTTTAACTCCGTTCCGCTTCCTTTCTCCGACACAGTCCGGTATCTTGGCTTCCTTCTGGACAAAAGACTAACTTTGAACCCGCATACTAGACTTAAACGACAAGAACTTAATCGACGATTTGACAATTATACAGACTACTGAACAGAAATTCAAAACTATCTATCGAGAACAAACTGCTAATATACAAGACAGTACTGAAACCTATCTGGACCTACGGACTTGAACTGTGGGGGACAGCCACATTTTCTAACATCAAACGCATTCAATCCTTCCAATCTAAAGTCCTCCGAACAATAGTTAATTCCCCTTATTATGTATCCAACCATACCTTACACCACGACCTAAATATTCCATTTATTTTAGACCTTATACCATTAAAATTCTCTAAATTTCATCAGAACCTTATCCATCACCCTAATCCCCTAGCTCAATCCTTATCCAATTCCACACATCCTTACCATCCTCCTAGAAGGTTGAAACGGCAGTGGCCTCGTGACCTCTTGTAACATGTATATTGGAGTTCTAGCATTGGCTAGATTCTCCAATCACGTGCTGTATGATTGAGAATTGTATATAGGTATGAGTGACTTTTGTATATATTTTTATTGATTTTATTTTGTATATATGTATATTGTATTATTATTATTATATAAATTTATTGTTTTGTATATATCGTGTGAATGTAGTATGAATGTTGTACGTTATAACTATTAAAAATGTCCTGAGTTGGACAGATTGTAATATTGCTTGATTGAAGAATTGTTTCTCAATAAAAAAAATATTTTTAGTAGAATTTATGAGCAGAGTTTTTTGCTTGTTCGTTTTGTTTTTTTAATGTAATTGTTTATAATACAATTAGAAGCTATAGAAGTACATCTGAATACGGAATGACAATGTAACTAATAGATGTAAAAATGGTGGAAAAAAAATGATGGCATTGAAATTAAATGTTACAGTAAATAATAAAAATTAAAATAATTTAATTAATTAATTCTAAACTATACTTAATATTTTTTTTTCACTTTTGCTACCAAATAGAGTCTTTTTCATTTTAGGCAACCTGTTACTAAATTATGATAACGGTTATTTTATGAACTTAACATTGATTTATCTATATCTGATAAAATCGTATGATTTCATATTTGTAATTATCTAAACGTTATTATCACTAGTTAGTTTTTGATAGTCTAAGATCCGAACTTGAAACGATCTGCACCGAGCTGATAATAGAATAAAACATATTTTATAATAAATTTAGTATATTAGAAAATATGTTAAGAATGGCTTGCCTAAAAAAATCCTGGACAGACTATTTTTCATTATTTAAAAAAAAAATATTTTTAATTAAATGATAATAAGAAAACTTTTACCCTGTTATTTGGTATTTGTGTAAAAAATGGTCCTGTAATTTTATTTGGGATATCAAACTTTCCTATATTCAATGTCCGATTACGTGCGGCTGCAATGTTGGGTCCTTTATTATTACACGCTATACTCAACTCGGATCTCTCTGTCACGCATTTCCACTCGCGTTAAAATTTAATCTTTAAAATTCGGCAACCCAGACTAGGAGCAAGTTTTTTGCAGGCAACCCTATATCAATGTGCTTTGCAATAAAACAACGCTTAAATTGATATATATTTTTTTCTATTATCAAGCCGGTGCAGATAACTGATATCGAAATACCCGCTTTTACCTGCAACCGATAGTTTGTCAGAAAAAGATTAGGCAACTATTTTATGTCAGGATAAAAGTTTTCTTATTATCATGATGTTGCAACATTTAATTAAAAATATATATTTTTTTAAATAATTAAAAATAGTCTGTCCAGGATTTTTTTTAGGCTACCCATTCTTAACATATTTCCTAATATACTAAATTTGTTATAAAATATGTTTCATTCTATTATCAGCTCGGTGCAGATCATTTCAAGTTCGGATCTTAAACTATTAATCTGTGCTCTGTATTTTAAAAATCATTCTGTTTTGAAATATATTCAGTTTTGAAGTCAAATAAAATAGCTATAAAATTTTCACAAAAAATCGGTATTCTACATGGAAAAATTAAATGCAGGGAAAGACACTACATGAAAATAATATACCGTAAGAAATGCGTTTCGATTTGGAGATGCCGAAGACAGGGATGTAACTAATCCAGAAGTGTATATGAAGGTACATGGTTCGAAAACTGCCTAAATTGAAAAGACCCTTATAATATTATTAATTGGGAATAATTAACTTTTAAGGCCGCTAATCTTTGTTCATCAAGACCTAAGATTAACTTATATATTATTATATAACAATTTTCATAAGTAAAATATTATAAATTTCTTTTTAAAACAGCATTTATTTACTTTTATTTTACTCTCTTTTAAAACCATAGGACTATCTGCCGGGTTTGAGCCCTCAACATGGGCCACAGAAGGCTTTTATGGTAGCCGCTATACCTCAGGTGACCCCTGTCCGGGAAGGAGGGCATAACCAAGTATTTTTTACTTCATTTAAAAACCCTAAGTCCGTCTTCCGGATGCTATATCACACATTACTTACATAAAATTATATATATTAATACTATGGAGCAAATCTGCGTTTTATTGCTAGTTTTATATATAGGTAAGTGAAAGTGAGATTATAATGACTCTTAAATATTTTGAAGAGATATCGTGCTGCATCACAATCAGTGCGCCAGAGATTTCCCATCTCTTCACATCACTTGCCAAGTAAATACAGCGGAAATAGACACAAACATTGCACAATGCCTTCGGAATAAAACAAAACATGAGGAGGTGTGAAGTTATCTTGCTATCAAACTTACAAATTAAAATCTAATGAGAGTCAAACATAAAGTCGCTTCGTAATATAAGAATTTATTTTAATTCTCAGCAGTTATAAACAATTAAATAGGCCTTAATTTCATTTTTTTTCAAATTTTCTTCCTCTTCAATGCGTTTAATTTGGTTTATTGCTAACAATGAACCATTTAATCTTGTTAGAATTGATAAAAAAACGGCTAAATATATAAGTCGAATGAATTTTATAACCAACTAAAAGAGCAAAATCATTTTTTTTTTCTGAACGTAACAATAGTAATATAGATGTATAATATATCATTAGAAAGCTTAAGATTCGTGAACCATTGTAATCTTATATAAAAAAAACTATTATTAAAAGTATCTTATAGATTAAAAAATCTGGTGCGCGCAACACAAGGCTTGTCTCACTTATCTCCGTTGTTAAAATCAATTTAAGAATTTATAAATACATTTAGATATAAAAATAAATTGTAAAAGAATTGATTAAATTGTGTTTCGATAGAAACGTCTGTTTTATTATATAATATTGTTATGTACAACAATTTTTTTGTTTGTTTATTTATTTTACGTCACTTTATGCTACTACGGCTAATCGGACGACTCTACAGTGGGAGTCCTAAATTTTGCCTATCCAGGTCTTATTAGGATAGGGATCTTAAACGAGTACCTGACATCGCACAGGCTCGGGATCACCTCTTAACGTCCCCTCCGAAGGACGGCATAACTAAGGATTTTTTACTCCCATTAAAAAATCCTAATGTATTAGACCCGATTAAGAAAAAATCCTAATATATTAGAGAAAAAATTGGAATACAACGGTGTAGTCCATCAACTATATATCGATTTTAAAAAGGCTTATGATTCAAGAGACTGTCTGAAGCTATATAACATCATGATTAACAGGGAATACCTAGAAAGTTAGTAAACCTAGTAGAGATGTGTTTGTCGGAAACATTCCATAAAGTTAGAATCGGTCATAATTACTCCTAGAGATTTGAGGTGCGATGGGGTTTGAGACAGGGTGACTCCCTTTCACTTCTTTTATTTAATATCGCTTTTGGATATGTCATAGAAAAGGTGACGTGTACCGAGAAAGGTTTAAATATGAGTGATAAGATTCCGGTTTTGAAGTAACCCGATAATTTGTTCCGTGAAGACACGGAAACCATACAACTAAATACAAGTGTGTTAATAAAAACCGGTAAAGAAATAGGACTCGAATTAAATACCGATAAGACGAAATATAGTAGCAGAAACGATGTCGATCTTAGTGATGTTGATGTATCAGGGCATACTTTTGAACACGTAGAGAAATTCAAGTATTTAGGTTCAATTATAACTAGAAAAAATGAAATCCAGGAAGAAATAAAGTCCCGGTTAAAAGTGGAAAATGCGTGTTATTATTCAGTTGCTAAGTTACTTAGTTCGCGGCTTCTATCTAAAAACTTAAAGGTAAGAATTTATAAAACTATTATTCTTCCAACGGTTCTTTACGGATGTGAAACGTGGCCGCTTACTTTGAAGGATGAACAACGGATTAAGGTTTTCGAAAATAAGGTATTGCGTAAAATATTTGGTCCGAAGAGAGATGAGACCACTGGGGAGTTTAGAAGGTTGCACAACGCGGAATTGCGGAACATGTATCCTGTGAATATAATTGAGCTGATTGCATCGCGGAGACTCAAATGGGCGAGTAAAGTTGTTGGGATCGATAAGGAGCGGATTCCGAGAAAGTTGGTATTTGCTGATCCGACTGGTAGGCGTCCGAAAGGTAGACCGAAGCGGAGATGGGAGGATTGCGTTAAGGCTGATCTCGGGGCTTGAGCTTGAATGGTGAACATTGGACGAGTCTGTGTAGGCGGAATTTGGTGGTATCGGCATCGAACCTTCGGGTTCGCTAAGCCTATTATTATTTATTATTATTATATTATTATTATTAAAAAATCCTAGGATCACTTGCAGGTTTGAGCCCGTGACCTTTGGAATAGGAGGCCGTTATGCTAACCACCCAGCTACAAGTGATCCCACATTTTTTTTAATTTTATCGGTTTTTTTAATCTATAGCTTTCCAATAGTATATTATACATCTATATGACCGTTATTATGTCAAAAAAAAAAAAAATTATCTCATAAGAAAAATATGTTTGCTGTTTTCTCTTTGAGTTGTATACCGAATTAATGCAAAGCGTATTAATAATTCTTAAAAACTTTTTTGTTAAATATTTTTGTTAACATTTTATTGATATTTTTAACTGTAATTAAAATAATACAATAAGTAAACGGGCTAATTTACAATTTTAGGATTGAAAATGTCTCGTGAATAACTACCCAGTAATAGCACTTCAATGTCAATTTAATTTAGTAGGTCTTGAGGCTATCGTGTTTTCAATCGCCTCCGAGGGTTGTCAGAAATAGATGGGAATGATAAGTTGAGTACTAGATGATTTGTGTGGGTTGGGAGTTTGGAATTAAAAGAAGCATATCTGTTTTGGGATAGTTCTGGGATATTTTGGTCATTATGGATGATTTTATTCGTTACAAAAAAAAGGAGCATTGAGGAAATTGCGAAGGATTCTGGATTGTAAGGATTGGAAGCGAGAGGAATAAGATGGTTTAGTAGAGCCCCAAAGCCCGATCCGATATGTCCAGATGAGCTTTTTGTAATAAACTGGAAGTTTTAAAAATTAGTCAAGTAAGTTTTGTAGTAATCTGTATCTACAGACAGTTTCTTGTCGTTTAAGTCTCGTATGAGGATTCCATGTAAGACGTTTGTCATGATGGAGTCCTAGGTGTCGGATTTGTTCAACAGGTATGAGTGGGGTATTATTAAAGGATACAGTGGGGCAGGAAATCATCGGAAAAAAAAATTAAATTGATTTTAACAACGGAGGAAAGTAAAATCAGTGTGTTGTGCGCATCAGATTTTTTAATTATTCAATATATAAAAAAAGGAAAATGTTTCAATCAAAGCTATATAATTCTCTTTTCAACTTGAAGGGTTATTTAATACGTGCGCTACACCACGCACCAAATTTTCCTGAATATATAAACGTTCTAATTTTAAAATTATTCTTATACTATTCGTAGCTTTAATTATCTTTATAAATAAGTCAGAGCCCAATCGCTGGGCCATTTCGGGTATACTTAAACCCGAAATGGCCCAGCGATTTCCCTTCCAAAGATGATTGACCTCAGCCCTTAGAAATTGGACGATAACAAGCACAACTCAATATTACTAAGTGGTTAATGGCATCATTCAAAGATTATGTTATAGTGATTACATTGATCTCTTTTGGGAGAATGTATTTTATTAATATCTTCCAGGTTCTAGTATTTTGTTATTATAATTAATTATTTTTAGCCGGAATAAATATTAAAAAACTGGTGCGCGCAACGAACAACTTTTAGTTACATTCCTCTCTTGAAACCAGCTTTTAAATAAACACAAAGGTGAAAAGAAAATGTAATGCTCACAACACACAATTTACACAATTCACTTCCGTTGTTAAAATCTATTTCAGAACTTTTTAATAAAGTTGAAAAAAGACTAATTTTTCACAGAATTATGTTTTTTTATTAAATAATCTACTATATTATTATTTACTGCAATCGCTTAGTTTTATTACTCTCCATTACCTTATACAACTTTATATGTCATTTTTTTAAACTAAAATCTACAGCTTTCCGCCGGTATATTGTACGTCGATAATTACAGTTATTATGTTGAAAAAAATATAACATACTATATAATACTTTTATTAATTGGCTCTTTTCTCCTTTTAGTCGGTTATCGACTTTCCAATTTTCGTCAATGCTAACAACATGATTATATGAGGTTAATTTTTTTCGAATCTACAATTTTTTTTAAATTCATTTTATTGATATTTACAATTGTATATAATATAATAAATACAATAAGTAAATGGGCTAATTATTATTATAGTCTTGAAAATTCTTTGTAAAGAACTACCCAGTAGTAGAACTTCTATCTAGAAAATTAAAGATGCTTTTAATGAAAAAAAAAATTTAATATTGGTATTTAAGCCCTGTCAAACTAATTTAATCAGAATGAAACCTACATAATATTAGATCCTATTAAATTTTACATCAGTATATAGAGTTATAATCAAAATTGTTTAGGATATTTTCTAGAAAATTAAGGTAAAAATTAGCTAAATGCATGTACTACTAAAAGTAGTATTTCTGTTTAGCCGATTTTCTTGAAAAAGTTGCTGCAACATCTCAGGCATACACGCTTTCAAAATATGAAATTTTAGTTCTATAAAATTACCACTATTAGCGAGAGTTACCAGATACATACACAGAAGACTTGCAAGGCATAGACATTTGGGCTAATTGACAAAAGGAAATTTTCACGATCGCCATCCTTTTCCTTACTATATATCATATATATGTAAGTGAAAGTATTGGGTTGTGTCACATGAAATGTCCGTTTTCATGGTAAAGGATTTTTATTAAAAATACGATATGAAAACAAGATAATTTTATTCAAAGTATTTACCTTCTTTTTCTACACATTTTTCCCAACGTGACACCAACTTTTTATCCCCAAACTGAAAAATTCTGAGCCTTGAAATAAAACAAATAAAAAAAAACAAAAAAAAAAACAGGTGGTAATCTGTTGGAGACAAGTCGGGAGAATATTGTGGGTGCGGAAGAACTTCGTAGGCCAGTTCTTTCAATTTTTCCACGGTATGTTTTGAAACATGCCGCTCAGTGAGATCATGAGGTACCCATGTATCGAGCTTTATTACTTTCCCAATACACTTTAAATGTCTGGAAACGGTAGATGCACATGCATTTAGTTGTGCTGAGAGTCCTATAACTGTTTGGTAGGGGTTTCCTTCTACTGTATGTTTGAGGACATCGTTGTCTATTACGGACGGAGGTCTTCCTCGGGGCAAATTTTCCAAGTCGTTATCCCCAGCTGAAAACTTAGCAAACCAACGGCGAATGGTCCGTTCATTAACACTCCCTTCCCCAAACGCCTTGAAATATTTCTAGCTTTTGAATGTCCGAGTTTAAACTCGTACAAAAATATTACTTGATAATCGTTTGTTTCCATGTTCATACTTGGAGGTATACTAAAAAGTGGGTAAGTGATTGGGAAGCTAATGTTTATAATACAAAGGTAGAGGATTAGTAACTGTTTACTTTAAATATGTGAACATTCGGAAAAAAACAACAGAGACCTGCAAAATCCTTTATGTATTTCAGAAACTATAAAAACGGACATTTCATGTGAAACAACCTTGTATTTCATGTACCTTATCGTACTTCCGATCATAATAAAGAGGATATGCCCATTTTCAAATAAGAATTCGATTATACTTAGTAGATAGGGGAGTGATGTGAACATCTCCTTCCATCGTGACAGCTGTGGAAATAATGTTATATCTCCTTTAAGTCCTGAGAGAAATAGAGGCAGGGTCTCCTCTCTCAGGGGAATCGTCCAAGGGGTATAACATCTTATGCCACAGCATTTTCTCCAGCGAAGCCAACTCGAAAATCTGGTGCGACCAACACACGACTTCCACTTATCAACATTATAAAAATCGATTTTATACTGTTTTTATGTACTAGAACTAAACAGCATAAAAGTAATTGTAACAACAGTAAAAATATAAATACAACTGCTTTATCACAACATAGCATTTATTTGAAACATAACTTTGATCTCAATAGACCACATATTTTGGGAATAGTCAAAATAAAACAAAATAGAAAAACCATAGAGGCCATATACATCAACACAAATATAATAATAGCACTGTGAATTTTAAAACTGACTCAAGACAGGTAATTTACCACTACTCTGATTTAATTAAAAATATAATATAAATAATGTAATAATGTTTTCAAGAATTTCACAATATGTAATAACAATAACCATATATAAGTTATAAATTGGTCTAATCCTTAATCCAGTTGAGGACAAAGATCTGAGCAATACTCTCTCTCAGATCTGATGTTTTTACATATTGACTACATGTTTACTAATTTTCCTAGTTAATTTGTGTATTATTGAAAATGATGGTAGTTCAAAATATATAACCAGGTAGTTTTAAAATATTTATTTATTTCTGTAACTAATTACTATGTAACATTGTTAATTATTGATTTTAATACCTCCTTTTAATTTTTAATTTTTTTTAATAGTTTTTAAATTTTGTTATCAATGGACACCTAATTTATAATGTTTTTTCATAACGTTTTAAACCATTCACTTCACTATAGTATTTTTTAATGTAATGAAAATTGGTAATTTTACTTTGTAGACCTCTGAAGATGGGAGAAGATCCCGAAACGTCGCGTTGATGCAATAATAAAAAAAAAATTAAGTCTTAATGGAAGAAATTATTCAGCCCGAATATCTACCTTAGTGATTATATAACATTTAAAATTAATCTTAAGTTTAAAAATCTGGTGCAGGCAACACACGATATTCACTTTCCCCCGTTGTTAAAATCGATTAAAGAATTTTTAAATACAGTTAGAGATCAAAATAAGTGAAACTAATAAAAAATTCATTTAATTAAATCCCTAAGAAAACACGTATTTTATTAAAAAATCTATTATATTATTACATAAAACAATCAGTTAGTCTTATCGGCTTTTCATCACTCTTTATTAACTTTTAAAAGCTTGTGTATGAGATCATATATTTTCTATGTTTAGCTTTCCAACGGTATACTATAAATGTATATAACTGTTCCCAGGTAGAAATAAAAAAAAATGCATAAAGAAATATCCTTTAGTTGGATATTTATCTAAAACGTTTTTTTCTACGTTGAAAACTAAAATTCGAAAATGTTCACTAACGCAATACTTTCCCTTACTATATATTTCATATACAGGTAAGTGAAAGTAAGACAACAATACTTTGAATTATAATAGAAACATTTTTTTAAATTAAAAATCATAACAAAAGAAATTATTACCTAAATTCACTTGACCTATGCAATTTCTTCAGTGTTAATAAAATAAAATAAATAAATATTGTACCATAAGATTGAGGGTTTTTTCGTTATGAAATATGTAGAAACCAAAAATTAAAAAACAAATCCTCGTTTTAAGAAAATGTACAACCCAAACATTCGAAAATATCTTTCACTTTTGTAAAAATCAATTTAAGAAACGAAAATAAAGTTAGATTTGAAAAAACGTAAAACAATTATTAGAGTTACAATAGAAACAGGCGTTTCATTAAAAAATATTTTTTACAACTTTGTGTATGAAATAATAGTTCTGCTGTAATAAATAAATCTTTATTTTTTCAATATCATGTGCAGGTTTTTATTTTATCATTTTTTTTTTTTTTACATCAGAACAGTGATACAAATCAATAATGTACTGATTTGTATCACTGTTCTGATGTAAAAAAAAAAAAAAAAAAGATAAAATAAAAAACCTGAACTATACATCAGTTTTCTATCGAATTCGTAAAAAAAAAAAATTATATGACTCATAGTCCGATTCTCAACGATTAGATAGGGAAATCAAATTTTGAGTGTTGAAAAACGAAAATATATCTAATTGATATGAGCGCACAGAAAAGCAAGAGTGGTACAAAGATAAAATTTCCTAGAAGGTTAAGAAGTTAAAGTGATTAAGTCACTCAAAATATGAAAGCAAGCGACGCACAACGTTATCCAGAAAATTAAATTTTAATATTTTTAAGAATATTTCGACACTTCAAGCTACTCTTCTATCGTTAGATTATAAATTTTCCGAATCCCCACCAAAAAACAAACAAAAAAAAACAACCTTCATTTAAAAATCTTTAAAATGGTGCAAAAATAAATTTTATGTTTAATACGTGTCTCATAAATATCTTGTATTGTGAAAACAGAAACTTAATTTCGGGTGTTTTGCTGTTATACATGGTTTTCATGAGAACCATATGTGCACGCAAAGAAAACGCAATTGGTACCAAATAAAAGAAGAGAAAATTTAGAAGGTTAAGAAATCAAACACATAACATAAGAAAGTAATTACACACACACACACACACACACACAAAAATATATATATATATTATATATATTATGTATGTGTATGTGTGTGAAATTAGGAAGCCATTAAGTATTTTAAAATCTTCTAAAAAAGGAAAAAATTATTAGGCAAGATTTGATCGAACCAGAACATTGACAAAGCTAATGATTACTACATTTATTGATTATATTAATTAGAGCAATCTTTTCTAATATATTATATTGTATATATATATTTATTATCACATTAATAATACATAAGTTTCGAGGTCCCTATTGTCTCACAATAATAAATAATTAATATAAAAAACAATAATACAATTTTTTTTTTCTCTTTATATCTATATTCACGCCTGTCAGGATGTATTTGACAATCAGCAAATGTGCTGTACAAATTAAAATTAAAATTAATTTTCCATTAAAATATTAAAAATTACAAAATAATTATATAAATTTTTATTTATATCTTAAATCTTTTTATCGCATACCTTCCTATTAATAAATATATGTAATCTTTTACATAAACATTTTTTACAATTGTATTCTACAAACTTCATTATTATTTAAATGTCATTTAGGGTTATTGTTAATCACTGTCACATTTTCAATTAATTAAAATATTTCAATATACTGGAGCAACAAGTATACAATGGACTAATACTTGTTGGTCCCGCATGAAAATTTAATTTTAATGTTATTTTATTGTTTTTATTTTTAATGGATTATTTTGAAGATGAGACAATAGGACCTATATATAAAAGAAGATATTGTAATTTTAATATAATAATATAGTTATATTCTTTATGATAGAAAATTGAAACTACATTTATTGAATTCGAACTACTTATAAAACAAATAAAAGTGGTTTATGATCGAAATCGTTACTAAAATAAAGATATAAAAAGTTATTTATAGAAGGAACTACAATAAAACAAATTTTTATTATCATGCATATCTTGAAATTCATAACTCACAGTAGAAAGATCCAATATGGCGTTCTTCACTTCACAATTCACATCGATTTTTTAAACGATTTAAATTTCGAAACTAAATTAAATAATAGAATAACCGACTACTAAATACAATCACGTACCGTTAAAATCATTATTATCTAATAGAACTCTTAATATATTAAAAATAATAATTAACATATAGTCAATGCCCGAAGCACACAGGACAAGAGTCTAATTACATCTGTACCTTTCTCTTTTGTGTGACAGATGCTGACTATGATCATGAAGAATCCTGGCTTCTCATTGGCTGCCCGCTACCGCCATTATACTTGTCTAGAACGTTCTAGGCCTTAGTCGGAAATATTCATACCCAAAGATTCACTTATATAGAAATCTCATTTTTATTTTATAGTTATTTCATAATAGTGTTATATATATTTAAAAATGCAAATTAAAATTATTATTTTTGAGATGCAAATGAAGAAAAAATATATAAGTTATATTAATTTTATTTAAATAAAAAGTTAATTCAGTTTCGTTGAAAATATATGATTTAGATTAAATAATATTGCATACATATAATTATCAATAATAATAGATCATCAATAATAATTATACATCTACATATGTTGCTGTTCTTATGTCTAAATTCTAAAATTACAATTTAAAACATATTTTTGTTCTCTTTTCTTTTGTTTTCGATATCTAACGAATTCACTCAACTTGTATATTACATAAATATTTATCCGTTATTTATCAGTTCTGATAATATGATGTATGTTTAATTTTTATATCTACAATATTAAGATATTTTAGAGGTAAATGATTTGAAATATCGGCATCTAATCCGTGTGAGACTATTCCAATCAGAATGAAACCTTCATAATATTTAAGCCCATTAAATTTTACATCGATATAGCGAGTTAAATCAAAATCGTTAGAACCTTTTTCGAGAGAAAAATTTATTACCAGTATTTTGTTTATAATATAGTTAACTGTATAAAATAAAATTATTATGATAATTAATAAATCTTTTTTTTAAGATTAGAATCAATTTAATCAAATATTGATTTTTAATTTTAACCGATTATTTAAAAAATTATTTTAAAATATTATTTGAGGTCAAATTAAGATAATTTAATAATTATAAGAAAATAACTATAGATAGTAAATATTTTGACAATTGAGACGTTTTTCAAAAAGGAAATAAAGGAATTTTTTTACGAAATTGAATTTGTATTCTAATGGTTTAGTTTTATCTAAATCTTTTATCTAAAAAACATAAAAATCCTTTAAAAACATAATAAAAGTTCTAAACAAGCTTCATAATTACATACTTTAATATTATAATGCCATAAAGAAGTAAAAGGTCCCTTGAATATTCGCTTTCTTTATAACAATAGATAATTAAATGGAATTAACCAATAAGGAAAGATATTTCTCAGAGGGAGAATAATTAAATATAAATAACTTAGTAATTAACATAATTAAGAGCTTAGTTATCAGTAATTTATTGTTAGAAAGGTTACAGTGACTGTTACCAACTGTTATCGCTCCTTATATTCTTCTAAAAATTATTTTTTTTTTTTAATGTTTTCCGAAAAGTACCATATCCATATCATATTGTTAAAATGTCATGCATGGGAAAAGTGCAATAGTTTGGAAAAATAAGTTCACAACACATTAAAACGTCAACTTTAGATTTTAATTTAAAAAAAAAGAATCAAGTTAATTGGTCTAATACAAAATAAATGGCAGATTTTTGCGTTTTCTGTAAAATTATCTAAAATGGATATAGTACATTTTGGAAATGAAGGTCTTAATTATGAAAAAATGAGAAATTATTTCTAAATTTATCGATTCCATAATTATCTACATTGTTAAATTACATAAATTTAATTATAGATTTTTTTTTTTTTAAATAAAATATGATCATTACTTACTTATAGCTTATTTATCGGTAATATTTGTGTTAGGAAGGTTATAATGACTGTTACCAACTCCTATCGTGCTTTATATTGTTCTAAAAATTATTATTATTAAAATTATTAAAAAATTATTAATATTATTATAATTATTATTTCCAAAAAGTACCCTATGCATATCATATTGTTAAATGTCATGAGAAAAGTGCAATAATTTAGAAAAATTATTTAGTAACACAGTAAAAAATCAACTTTAGATTTTAATAAAAATAATAATCAAGTTAATTGGTGCAATAATAAATAAATAGCAGACTTATAATTACCTATATTGTTAAATAATCCCATAAATTTAATAAACAAATAAAATATAATCATTACTTACTTTTCCAATGTTCCATTAACATCAATAATTTAAGAATGTCATAGTCATAAAAATCCAAATATGCATTTATTATTACCACCACACAGTAATTATAAACCACGTATTTAAAACTTACTTTAAAAAAGATAATTGAACTAAAATTATTTCGATAATTAAAAACTAAAACTGCAAAATATATTTGAATACTTAAGAAAAGAACACAACCGAACTGAACCTTGGTCAGAATAAAACTAACTGATATTAAGGCAGATGTTCACTGCCTAATTGAAACGTGTAAACACTGTTGCTGGTAATTAGATTCGCAGTGTGGTAGCTGAGAGAAGATTTAATTAAAAAAGAGCTTTTTCATATCTCTCTTCTCATATCTTGTTTATGAAATTATTTTTTAATATTCCTGGAATAAAGACTGATTTTATTTAATCAATATAACTGCCTTTTCATCTAAATACCACATAGCTCTTAATGGGTAGTACAAATTTAAATATTTTGTTTTAAAGAATTACATATATACGATTATTATACATAAAAAAAGGTTTAACGTAATCTAAGTATAAGAAGTTATAAATTTATTTGTGTTGGGGTTTAAAATTTATTTGTGTTTTGGAGCACCAGATTTTTAAAATTAAATTTCATTTTTTTGTCTATCAATTTTTTACTTTCACTTTAACGTTAAGTCCTATGAAACTGAAATTTCATATTTAAGACAACTATACGCCCGAGACATGACAAAACTTTTTTCAGCAAAATGAGCTTACCAGAAGAGGCACTTCATATAATGCATTTTGCACCTTTTTTCGATTTTCTCAAAAGCGGTTCCGATGATTTTGATTAAACTCGCTATATCGATGTAAAAGTTAATGGGCTTTAATATCATGTAGGTTTTATTTGGATAAAAATGGTCTGACAGGGCATAAATGCCGATATTTTAAATTTTCTTCCCTAAAGTACCTTTAATTTTTAGATTCAATAATAATAACTAAATTATCTTGTTAACGCTGATGAAAAACAGGTAAATATATAAATTGAATAAATTCGATACCAACGAAAGGAGAAAACAGAAAAATACTTTTTAATGCAATTTTGTTTTTGAACATAAGACAGTAATATACATGTATGATTTACCGTTGAAGCTAAAGATTTAGAAAAATACATCTCTAACAAGCTTAGAAGTTGATAGAGAGTGATGAAAGAAGATAAACTAATGATTATTTTAGATAATAATATAATAGATTTTTTAATGAACACATGTTTCTATAGAAATTCAATTTGATTATTCCTTAAAATTTTAAATTGATTGATTAAATTTTCATTGAATTTAAAAATCGAGGTAAGTGAAAGTCGTGTGTTGCCCGCACCAGATTTTTTCTTATTCTATTTAGATACTAGATGACCCAGCAAACGTTTTTCTGTCATATAAATCATTCTATCTAAAATTATATTTTAGACACTAGAGATCAGAACTCAATCGACGATTCGAACAGTTATACACAGACTACTAAAAAGAAAATCTGAGCTTACAGCTGACAACAAATTATTAATCTACAAGACACACTGAAGCCTATCTGGACCTACGGACTTGAACTGTGGGGAACAGCAAAACGTTTTAACATCAAACGCATTTCAATGTCTTAATTATGTCTCCAACTATGCCTTGTACCACGACCTTAATGTTAGATTTACTTTAGCCCTGATTCCATCCAAATTTTCCTAATTCCATCAGAACCTCATTCATCATCCTAATCCTCTAGCACAATCACTATCCAGCTCCACTCATACATACAACCCTCATTAACATTCTAGGGTTAAACGGCAATGGCCCCGAGACATTTTGTACTAATACTGGAGTTCTGACATTGGTTAGATTCTCCTCTCATGTGCGGTGTGTTAGTGGCTATGACTCGACGCCCTCACTCAGCTTCCGCTGGCTCTCATCAGTGACGCGGCTGAGAGGGAGGCGCTGGGATCCTTCGGGCTCTGCTTGTCCTTCCACAAGTGGGGGGGGGGGGAGAGGGGACGATCCCCGTCCATGGTTCTCAAGCAGATTGTAAATATTGTACATAAGTATGAGTGTGTTCATGTTTTGTTAATTTATTTGTTAACTTGTATTTATTTTATTTATAAATTTCGCTATTTTATACCTTTATTTATTTATTAATGTAATTTGACTTTTCTATTGTTTATACTGTAAATATTGTATGAATGTGATCTTAAAGCGCTATTATTATTATCATTTGAGACAAATTGTAATATTTTTGGATAAAAAAAAAATAATAAAAAAAGTCTTTGATCGACATGAATGAGTGGGGTTGAGGTAATTCTGTAGAATTTGTTGGGATTTAATTTCATTCTCCAAATCTGATACCATTTCTCAATGTCTTTAATATAGGACTGAAAGATTTTGGATGAAACAGTATGAGTATTATAGACGGATAACATACTCGTATATAAGTCATCAGCGTAAGTAGTGAGGACAATGCTTCAGTAAAATATTCAATATTATATAATATATATTATAATATTATATAAATTAAGCTGGTATGTAGTAAATTACCTATGAGTTTGAATTTCAATTACTATTATTATTTTAATTAAACAGTGAAGCGTATTATGAATTGTTGTTTGAGATTTGTTTTTGGTACCTCGAGACGGTCTCACGTGACTCACGTCTACGCCGAGTTGAAGTGGCTCCACTTCCTTCCACATCCACAGGCAGACAGCACTTCATTTCTCTACCAAACGATAAAATCCCAGTATCTTTTTTTTTTTTTTTTTTTTTTGTTCTCCCCTACCTCGCCTTTGAAGGCTATACGGGGTTTCTCGGGCCAGGGGGTGAGGGCGGGGGATAAATGCTGAAATAAAAGTCCCCCACAGCACCGAGTCTCGAACTCGTAATTTTTTTGGTTTCAAATTAATCGGTCCTCTGTGTTGCTAGGCAACGCGAGTTTAAAGCAACGCGCGCTAACCCGCTCAGCTACCCCGCTCCCCGCAAAATCCCAGTATCCTTCCTATATCCACAGTCTCCTTCAATTTAAATCCTCAGTCCACTTGCTTGGAACAAGAACGCGCCACTCCGACCTTTATATCCCATCCCACAGAACTAAAGCTTTTGATCGATCCTTCCTTGCCCGTTCTACTGCATTCTGGAATTCCATTCCTTCCAATATACGTCGTGCTTCTTCCTTATCCACATTTAAATATTTCCTTTTCCAGCATCTATTATCCCTCACAGACGCTTGTTGATCTTAAATCTGATAATTGATGATATAATTTATTAATTATAATGACTAAATTATAATTTACTTTGCTTTTGTTTGTTTTGTTTTTTGCAAAATTAGTTGTTTTTATTTTCTCACTCTATTTTACTTATTATCATTATTATTATTATTACTTTGTGATTTTTGTATGTATGTATGTATGTGTATACATATATTGGTTTTTAATATACTTTATTTATGTAAATAATTAAGTTTGTAATAATTCAATAAATTTAATGTATTCTGGCCAGAAGAGCTATATTTATGTGTAACATCAATGGACTATGTCCCAGAATAAAGTTCATTTTTCTATTCTATTCTATAGTTTAATGTGATTTTTTTGTATAATTTACCGCCTGTAGGTGGGTGATGTCAAATAAAAAATAAATAAAATGAAAAATATTGATTAAAATGCGTTGAACTATTACTTGTTTAAATGGCATTGGAAAGTTCATTTCTCGCCATATACTAAAATTAAGCGTTTGAAGTTTACTGATTACTACTATGATTAAATAAAACTTAAATTTTTAACCATCATACTCATACCCAATGTTCGTTCTTTTTTTTGGACGGGAATTTGGTACGGCAACTTACCTGAAAAAAAAAAAGAAATCCTTATTACATTTAAGTGGTAATTCATTTCTAAAACTATACACATAAAACTTATCTATATTTATAAAAATATAGTTATCTTTCACTGTTATATTTGGTCATAGCAGTATATCAAAAATAAAATTGGCCGTAAAGCTAAAATTGTCAATGGAGGTTTTCTTTATTCTCTGGATGTGTACTATATCTGGGTTTGGCTCAAATAAAAAAAAAATTAACATTGTTTTTGGAATAACTCGAAACATTTTGACTACTCATTTGAAGTATAATTAAATTTTTGACAACATAAAAACAAAAATTAACTTAAGACGAACAGTCTTAGGAAATACTAAATTTATCTAAGTATTGGTTGTCATATTCATGGTTTGTGGGGATTTCTGCAAGGCATGTTCAATTTTTAATTTTTTTTTTTTTTAATGGCTTTGTTGTTTATTTATTTTTATTTTATTTAAGTCTTGAATTTTGCCTATCTAGGATAGGGATCCACAAAAAAACAGAAGACCGAAAATATTGTGAATCAAAAAGGAAACAAATTGAAAAACAAGCAGCGAACTGATAAGCCGGAAGGTACGGCTAGTCACTGGCCAAGACTAATCCTTCAGAAGAGGCTTACATATCAGTATAAACTTTTTTTTTTTTATTTAAGCATACAATTTTTATTTAAACAAGTTTTTTTGCATTGTATATAAAAAAATGTATACAATATTTGTTTAAACATTGTTTCTTAGTTTAATTATATCAACTATTAAAAGTGTTTAAATATAAAATAAAAATACATAAATTTTATGTATCAATTAAATTATAAATATGTATAAATAAAGGCTTATCTTATCTTAGAATAAGGATCTTTATTGAGTGCCTGACATCACACAGGCTCGGGACCTCCACTTTACGTCCTCTCCGAAGGACGGCATAACTAAGGTTTTTACTCCTATTAAAAAATGCTAGGACCACCTGCGGGTTTGAACCCGTGACCTTTGGCATAGAAGAATGTTATGCTAGTCACCATGCTACAGGGGTCAAAATATTTTCGCCCCCTTTTAAAAACACCGAGCCCTGTTAAGCTAGGTTACACTATAACACAAGGTACCCATAAAATGAGTTTAACTGCTAAAAAGTTTCATTTCAGTACCACAATAGGTTTTTTTTTTATTATTGATTTTATTATATTTTTTATAATAAAAATAATGAGGTTATTCAGGTGAAAAAAATGTAAAATAAGTGCATAGCATTTTTCAATATTTCAATCTAATCTTCTTCGCGTTTATAAAATCATGTTAACTTGCTCAATAACGGTTACATATTCTAAAACTCAGGTGCGGGCAACACACGACTTTCACTTACCTCGATTTTTAAAATCAATGAAAGAATTTTCAAATACAGTTAGAGATAAAAATACGTGAAACTATATTATGAAATCAAATTGAATTTATATAGAAACATGTGTTTTATTAAAAAATCTATTATATTATTATCTTAAATAATCAGTTAGTTTTATCTTCTTCTCATCACTCTCTATTAACTTTTAAAATCTTGTGAATGAGATGATATTTTTTCTAAAATCTTTAGCTTTCCAACAGTATGTCATACATGTATATTACTGCTCTTATGTTCAAAAACGAAAAATTGCATTAAAAAAATATTTTTTCTGTTTTCTCCTGTAGTTGGGTATCGAATTTATTCAATTTATATATTTACTGGTTTTTCATCAGCGTTAACAAGATAATCTAGTTATTATTATTGAATCTACAAAATTAAAGGTACTTTAGAGGAAGAAAATTTAAAATATCGGCATTTAAGCCCTGTCAGACCATTTTTATCCAAATAAAACCTACATGATATTAAATCCCATTAATTTTTACATCGATATAGCGAGTTTAATGAAAATCGTCGGAACCGTTTTCGAGAAAATTGAAAAAAGGTGCAAAATGCAAGGTATAAAGTGCCTCTTCTGGTAGGCTCATTTTGATGAAAAAAGTTTTGTCACGTCTTGGGCGTATAGTTGTCTTAAATATGAAATTTCAGTTTCATAGGACTTACCGTTTCCGCCCGGGAGTTACCACACACACACACACAGACACACACACAGACCTTTTTGCGGGACTTGGTTATTTGAACTCAGGGGACCCTAAAAAGTGTATTTCCGTTGAAAACTTTTTTTTCACGATCGCAATACTTCCCCTTACTATATATAGTAAGTGAAAGTAAAAAAGGTGCAAAATGCATGGTATAAAGTGCCTCTTCTGGTAAGCTCATTTTGTTGAAAAAAGTTTTGTCACGTCTCGGGCGTATAGTTGTCTTAAATATGAAATTTCAGTTTCATAGGACTTACCGTTTCCGTCTGGGAGTTACCAAACACACACACACACACACACACACACACACACACACACACACACACACACAACAGACTTTTTTGCGGGACTTGGTTATTTGGACTCAGGGGACCCTAAAACGTTATTACTATATATAGTAATTGAAAGTAAAAAATCTGGTGCGGGCAACATACCACTTTTACTTACGTCGACTGTTAAAATCAATTTAAATACTATTAAATATACTTCAATTTGAAAAATATTTTAAGTTGATTTTAATAAAAACAAATATTCATTTTCGTTGGAAACAAATGATTTAAATTAAATAATATGAATATATTGAATTGTTAATCAGTAATAAGTATATTCCATATTAATCACTATATATTAACTTTTACAACTATGTGTATCAGATAATATTTTTCCTAACATCTTTCTCTTTCCAACGGTATATTATACCTCTATATTACTGTTCTTATTAAAAAACGAAAAGTTACATAAATGAATAGTTATGCTCATTTATCCTTTAGCTGGTTATCAAATTCGTCTAATTTGTATGTTTTGCCGTCTTTTATCAATTCCATTAAGATGATATGGTTTATCTTTAGGAATGTACAAAATTAAAGGTAGTTTAGAGGATTAAAATTTAAATATCGGCATTCAAGCCCTGTCAGACTATTTCATTCATAATGAAATCTACATTATATCAAAGCTAATAAAATTGTACTTTAATCCAGTGAGTTTAATCAAAATCGTTACATTATTTTTTGAGAAAATCGTAACAAGGTGCAGAATGCATAGTATAAAGTGGGTCTTCTGATTGGCGGATTTTGATGAAAAAGTTGCTGAAACGTCTCGGGCTTATATTTGTTGTAAATATAAAATTTCAGTTTCATACAACTTTCCGTTGGACACACACAGACCTTTTTGAGGGACTTACTCATTTGGACTCAGGGGACCCTAAAACGTTTATTTCCGTTGCAAAATCGTATGTGAAATTTTCACGATCGCAATATGCACTAACTATATATTACATAAATATGTAAGTAAATAAAAATGAAAAAATACATACTTAACTCAGCGAGATCATCCCAAAAAGTGACGAGTGACGCCATCTACATGGATTCGGGAGGTACGAGAACTAGAAAGATGAAGATTTAAGCTTAGTTTGGCAGCTGATGACTGCAGCGGGATCTTAACTGTCGAGAGGGAGCTCAGGAAATGCCAGGATAGCCAAAACAGATCTATTCATAGGGTTCGGACCTATCTTAAAAATAGAGAATAGGTTTGAAATGTTAGGGCTACGACCCATCAGGAGGTGAGTGGCAGCCTGGATAGGTGACCTAGTTCAGGGGAAGGTGACTGGTAGCGTATTCTTCGGATCAGACATTCCTTAAAGAACGAGAGGAACCCGACATTATGACAGCACAGCCTGAAAGTTCTCTTACAACAGTGAATATCGCATGCGCAGATTGTCTAACGATTTCCGCTGAAGATATCGAAGGCACACTATAATAAAAGGGCTATTCATTGCAGACAATGCCTTCAACTTTTAGCAAGTCGATTTATCAAACTATGCAAAATTTTTAGCTATTTATAATTCCTGAAAGGTCGTGTTATCAAGGTTAGGTTGTTGTTTATTAATCTGGAAAGGTACGTTCAAGAAGCCGCCATAGCTAATTGAGTGGTTTATTTCAATTGGAATTATGTTTTTAAAAGATTGTTTCTAAAGGGTTAGAACTGGCCATCTCAGGGCTTTATATGAACCAGAGAGGTATCGTCAGAACATGCAACAATTTGTCGAAAGAATTTAAGATATCTCAAGGCATCAAATAAGTTTGCAGTCTCAGTCAACTGCTCTTCATAATGGTCCTAGATGCCGCATATATAACACACACACACACACAAACACACACACACACACACATATATATATATATATATATATATATATATATATATATACCCAGTTTCATCAGGATTGGGATCTTTAAACGAGTATCGACATCGTACAGGCTCGGACCACGTTTTTACGCCCCCTCCGATGGACGGCATAACTAAGGATTATTTACGCCCACTAAAAATCCTAGGACCACCTGCGGGTTTTAACCCGTCACCTCTGCCATTGAAGGCTGTTATACTAGACACCCAGCTACTGGTGATCCCAAAAAAACTACAGGTGTCCTTCGGATGGGACGTTGAAAGGTTGTCCCGAGCCTGTGCGATGTCAGATACTCCTTAGATTCATATCTTAATTAAACCTGGATAGGGAAAATTTAGGACTCCCACTGTACCAAAAACAAAACAAATAACTGACTATATTTTTCGTATAAAGTTGATTTACAGCTTTATATTTGAACTGTACTGCTCTATGAACTTATTCCATGGCACATAAAGCCTCATGTTATTCTTAAGAAGGCAAGCCAAGAATGAGACCCTAATGCTTAGGAAACTTGAATTTATCGCCTACCCACTTCACTAGGCTTACATATTTTGATGACATCGTCGTATTAGCCAAAAATGGAAGGGATCTCCAGTTCAATCCTCGTGTCCTCCAGGAAGCACTTAATTCCATAAATATGGAAATAAATGCTCGTAAAACGAAAATCATGAAGATAGGAAGAAAAGAGAAACGAATAAGACGAATCATCAGGCTAGGGCACAAAAGAGCTAAATGAGCTGGGCTGGGTGGACGAAGACATAAAGGAAAGAATAAAGGCTGCAGGAAGGTGTTTCCTATCTCTTAAGAAGAGCTTCATAGGCAAAAGAGAGGTCTCCAAACACACAAAAATAGTAATACACAAAACAACCTTCTTACCTATATTGACGTATGCCAGCGAATCCTGGGCCCATACCACTAAGCATAAAAGCCAACTCCAGGCAATGGAGATGGGCTACTTGAGGAAAGTTGAGGGACGGAAGAGAGACAAAATCAGAAATACCACAATAAGATCCAACCTTGATGTGGGATCGGCAGAGGTTATTATTGAAGTAATCCAGCTAAGATGGAACGGCCATGTCTCAAGAATGTCAGAGGATCGCGTGGCAAAAGCAACGTATGAGCTGAAAGTAGAAGGAAGGAGACCAAGAGGAAGACCTAGGAAGACTTGGGAGGATGGGATCAGGAAGGCCTGCAGAAAAAGAGACATAGATTGGAGATCAGCAGGGGAAATAGCGCAGAATAGGAATGCCTGGATCAGCCTCACCTCAGCCTCTACATTGTGAGGTCCTCACACTACTGTACTGGTGGGGAGGAAATATAAAGAAGAAGAAGATTTGACCTACCGTCTGTGAGGAGCTAAGTCTAGGATGCACTATAAAGCTGTTTCTTGTTTGTATTTGTCGTTCAATATCACAGACTTTAGAGATCTTTATCCGCCAAAAATAGCCTATTCCATCTCTGACTATCTTAGGCAATGGCCCTCCAGTTCGCTGAGTGGAATTCCGTTGCATCTTTCTTGATGCGGTCGACCCATCTCATTCTAGGTCTTCCTCTGGGCCTAGTCCCGACCACCATCGCGTTCATCGTTTGGAACATAAAAAAGGATGGATCACTTCTTGTCACACGTCCAGTCCATTGTAACCTCTTAGCCTTCGTGTCATGTGAGATCTTTTTTTTTTTTTGCTTTTTTTTTCATCTACCAGTTCTGCTTTACTCTTGTCCTTTATGTTTACTAAACCTAAGACCTGCATGGTCTGTAGAAGTACAATTTTTTTTTAAACATTTATAAGTCTAAAAATTAAATTATGTGAAACGCATATTAAGGAAAATCAAAGCTATCGTTAAAATGTTTGTATTTCAGTTTTCAAAAGAAATACTTGTTTTAGATTCCACTAAGTATAAATGAACTAGTCCCACAAAATGTGTTTATTTGTAGGTTTATCTGAAAAAATAGAAAGTCGTGCGAAAATAAGAATTCATATTTAAGACCCTCCGAGGCGATTAAAAAGACGATGGCCTCGAGACCTACTTTAATTAAATTGACATTGAAGTGCTACCACTGGGTAGTTTCTTCACAAGACATTATCACGCCCATAAGTGTGAATTAGCCCAATTACTTTTTGTGTATATTGTATGTACAGTTTTAAATATCAATAAAATATTAAAAAAAAAAAATATATATATTTAAGATAACCGTATACCTGAGATTCTGCAGCAACTTTTTTCGTCAAAATTGACTGACCATAAGCACCACTTTTTACAATCGTTGTGTACCATTTAATGATGTTTGGGCTAAACGCAAATATTGATCTGATATTGATTAAAATCGCTATACCATGTTTGGGCTAAATGGCAATATTGATCTGATATTGATTAAAATCGCTATACCATTGTTTGGCTAACGGCAAATATGATCTGATTGATTAAAATCGCTATACCATTGTAAAATTATAATTTAAAATCATAAAGGTTTTATTCTAATTGAAATAGTTTAAAAGGACTTGAATGCCGATATTTTCACATTTCCTCCCTTAAAATACCTTTAATTTTATAAGTTTGAAAAAAATTATAAAAGAGAAAAAAAGCTAACGTGTTTTTATTTAAAATTTGTTTTGGTATTTTATATAAGAACAGGAGTATATTGAAAAAATCTCTAATCTAATATAATCTAATATAAAAAAACTGTAAAAGGTAATAGATAATGATGAAAGGAGGACAAAACTATGTGACTGTTGTCGATAGTAATTTGTATTGTTGGATTATTTAAGCTGAATCACATGTTCCCATATAAACTCAATGAGGATCACCTCTAGCATGGTGGCGAGCCTTCTATGCCTAAGGTCCGAACCTGTAGGTGGTCCTAGGATTTTTTAAATAGGAGTGAGAAATCCTTAGTTATGTCGTCCTTCAGAGCGGGCGTAAAAAGGTGGTCCCGAGCTTGTGCGATGTCAGGTACCCGTTAAAGATCCCTATCCTAATTAAACCTTCATAGGATAAATTTAGGACTCCCACTGTAGCATCGTCCGATTAGCCATAGTAGCATAAAGTGACGTTAAATAAATAATCATTTAAACTTAACTCTTTAAAATTAAAAACATCAATTTCAACGATATGTTCCTAAATTTACTTAAACAACAACAGCCTCCTATGCCAAAGGTCACGGGTTCAAACCCACAGGTGGTTCTAGGATTTTTCAATGGGAGTAAAAATTCCTTAGTTGGGCCGTCCTTCGGAGGGGACGTTAAAAGGTGGTCCTGAGCCTGTGCGATGTCAGTAGCATTAAGTGAGAGAGATACACTTTATTCAACAAGTGGTGCTGCCCAACTTGATTGGGTTGCTAATAACACAGCTTACTTCGTTTTTTCCTTAATGGACAATTTTTTATATAAATATATTAACATCTTAAAAATCTTAGCATGCATAATCTTAAAAAATAGATTAATAATTTTTTCTTTTAACATTTTTTTCTTTTAATTTTTTTTTCTTTTAACACTTTTATTCCTTTTATCATTGTTTTTCCTAAATTATTTTTTTCATCTTATTCTTTTTTTTTTTTTTTCTTGTTTATCTCTCAAATTTATTCAAATATATGTATATAACAAAAAAAAATGTATATATTAATAATTATCACATAACATATGCCTATGGAAACCATATGAAACTCTGCTTCAATATTAAATCTCCAGCATATACAATAAATATAATACAATAATAATATTAATATCACAATAAAAAGTTAAAAGATTAAAACATAAACGTAACATTAAAACATAAAAGACAAAATAAATAAACAAACAAACTTAAACAACAGAGGTAAGTGAAAGTCGTGTGTTGCGTGCACCAGATGTTTTTACATCTCATACATTCACCAGTCAATATGATACACGCAATGCCTTGCTAGATCATTAAAAACACCTTGAAAAAGTTAATAACATTAAATCAGTCCAAATTTAGGTGAACAATAACAACGGAGAACCGCATCATAAGACTTATCTATACATATCTATACATACTCTGTTGCTGTTACTAAAGTCATTTACTTTTTTCTAAATTATTTATTTTGTCTTTATATCGATCGCGTATCATCGATGAGGTCATTGTCTCGGAGCCTGTGGTTTTGGCTTCTATCCAAACTCGCCTTTCCAATGGCATCGCAGCTGCAGCTTCTCATATAAATCTATTCCTCTTATATATATATATATTACTATTATATATTATTACAATTTGTTTCTATATGAACATTAGTAATAGTGATATATGAACCCATTCACACAATATATACAATGATAAAGTCAAATAAATAAAATATAATATATATACAAAATAAGAAAACAAACAACAACCTATAACTGAGATAAATACAATAAATGATATATATAGAATTAAATAATAATGAATATAAAAACAAAACAAAACAATAACCTATAATTGAGATAAGTAAATTTGCAAATAAACAAACATCATTCAAACAAACATAACTATATACAAAATATACAAGTGCTATAGAGGACCCCAGATTGGGCTTTTCCCTCCACTTGTGGAGGAAAAAGCGGAATCCAAAAGATCCTAGACCCTCGCTCTCAGCCGCGTCACTGGTGTGAATCAGTGGAGGCCGAACTAGGGCGCAATAGCCACAAACATACATTACATGAGTGGAGGATCTGACCAGTGTCAGAACTCCAATTTAAACGTTTACAATACGTCTCGCGGCCACTGCCGTTTCAATCTTCGAGGAGGATTGTAGGGATGGGTGGTACTGGATAGAGATTGTGCTAGAGGGTTAGGATGATGACTAAGGTTCTGATGAAATTTAGAAAATTTGGATGGTACCAGGTCTAAAATAAACGGAATTTTAAGGTCGTGGTGTAGGGTAGAGTTGGTAACGTAATAAGGAGCATTAACTATTGTTCGGAGAACTTTGGATTGGAAGGATTGGATGCGTTTGATGTTAGAATGTTTAGCTGTCCCCCACAGTTCAAGTCCGTAGGTCCATATTGGTTTCAGTACTGTCTTGTATATTAGTAATTTGTTGTCAACTGTAAGATGAGATTTTCTGTTTAGTAGTCTGTATAACTGGCCAAATCTGCGGTTAAGTTCTTTTCTTTTAAGTCTTGTGTGTGGGTTCCACGTCAGTCTTTTGTCTAGTAAAAAGCCAAGATACCGGACTGTGTCAGAGGAAGGAAGCGGTAGGGAATTGAAATAAACCGTTGGACAGGATTTGCGTCGAAGAGTGAATGTGACGTGTGAGCACTTGTTTTCGTTCACCTTAATACGCCAAGCGTTACACCAGTCTTCGACAAGGGAAAGGTGCCTTTGGTGCCTACGGAGAGGAAGCTTTTTAAGAAGATATTTGACCTCAGAGGGATTTATTGCTTTAGGTGGTAAGGAAATTGGTATCGGTGACGTAAGGAACTCTTCAACTATTGCGGTATGGGTTGGATTGAGATCAGAATGAGGAGTGAATACCTTGGAAAGGTGTAGTGCGAATTCCTGGGCCCTATCTTTGTCAGAAGTAGCCCAGGAATTATCATTACGCCGGAGAGGATGGGATATCAGGGGGGATTTAAGAATTCTCTTCGTGACATTCCATAGGGAAGTAAGTCTAGTAATAATTGTAGTAATTGTAAGTCTAGCTTGGAAACGTTTGGTCGTATAAAACTTAAATTTTATATTTTAGGAACGTATACTCTTAACATGCTACAGCAAATGTTTTAATAAAATCGTCTAACCAGAAGAACCACTTGCAAGATCGTTGTATCAGTGTAATATTGTGTAATATAATAGTATCAAGTAGGTTTTATTCTGACTAAATACGCCTGACAGACATACCTTTAAATTTATAAAGACACGGAAACCATACAACTAAATACAAGTGTGTTAATAAAAACCGGTAAAGAAATAGGACTCGAATTAAATACCGATAAGACGAAGTATATGATTAGTAGCAGAAACGGTGTCGATCTTGGTGATATTGAATATTCAGGGCATACTTTTGAACACGTAGAGAAATTCAATTATTTAGGTTCAATTATAACTAGAAAAAATGAAATCCAGGAAGAAATAAAGTCCCGGTTAAAGATGGGAAATGCTTGTTATTATTCAGTTGCTAAGTTACTTAGTTTGCGGCTTCTATCTAAAAACTTAAAGATTAGAATTTATAAAACTATTATTCTTCCAACGGATGTGAAACGTGGCCGCTTACTTTGAAGGATGAACAACGGCTTAAGGTTTTCGAAAATAAGGTATTGCGTAAAATATTTGGTCCGAAGAGAGATGAGGCCACTGGGGAGTTTAGAAGGTTGCACAACGCGGAATTGTGGAACTTGCATCCTGTGAATATAATTGAGCTGATTGCATCGCGGAGACTCAAATGGGCGAGTAAAGTTGTTGGGCTCGATGACGAGCGGATTCCGAGAAAGTTGGGATTTGCTGATCCGACTGGTAGACGTCCGAAAGGTAGGCCGAAGCGGAGATGGGAGGATTGCGTTAAGGCTGATCTCGAGAGCTTGGGCTTGAATGGTGAACATTGGACGAGTCTGTGTAGGCGGAATTTGGTGGTATCGGCATCGAACCTTCGGGTTCGCTAAGCCTATTATTATTATTATTATTATATTTATAAATAGAAAAAAATCTAGCACTTAATCTTGACATTGGTAAAAAAAACAGGTAAATGTACAAGTTGTACGAATATGATAATAAAAAAAGGGAGAAAAAGCAAAAATATTTTAAAGATAATTTTTATTTATTTATTTTTTTAAAGAATTGGTATATAGACAAGTAATATTCCGCTAAAGATTTTTAAAAAATGTTATATCATTTTTAAATCTCTAAAATAGCCCAATTCATTCTTGAATGTTTTAATTTAATTTTTTTTTTTTTTAATTTCATGCTGTAAGAAGTATTTTGAAACTGTTTGGTACACTGTTGTTTAATCTTTTTTTTTTTACTTATACTTTCTTATAAATGAAATAAATATTAAGATCATGACAATTTTTGTAATTTAAGTCTTTTAAGTCCCGCAAAAAAAGGTCTGTATGGTTATTCGTTACGTCTAGCATAAAAAGGGAATCTAGACATAACCAATAAACATACAGAGTAATTAAAATACTTGCTGCTGTTTTTAAGAAAATAAAAAAAAATTGCAAAATTCATTTATAAAGTATCTCTTCTTGCTGTTCTTTTTTGCTGAAAAAGTTGCACACATCCCAGCCATATACTTATACATGAATGACTATATTACATAGTTATATATGAATTCTTAGTTTCATACTTGATTTCCATCTTAAGCTAGACATAACCAATAAACAAATAGAAATTTTTTTTTCCGGTACTTGGTCATTTGGACTCAGGGGACCCTAAAACGTATATTTCCGATGAAAATTTGAATTCGAAAATTGTCACGATCGTAATATTTATTTCATCTTACTTTCACTTACTATATATAGTAAGGGAAAGTATTGCGATCGTGAAAATTTTAGAATTCCAGTTTTCAACGGAAATACACGTTTTAGGGTCCCCTGAGTCCAAATAACAAAGTCCCGCAAAAAGGTGTGTGTGTGTGTGTGTGTGGTAACTTCCGGGCAGAAACAGTAAGTCCTATGAAACTGTCTTAAGTGTCTTAAAATTTCATATTTAAGACAAATATACGATGGAGACGTTACAAAAACTTTTTCATCTAAATGAGAAAGCCACCAGAAGAGCCACTTTATACCATGCATTTTGCAATTTTTTCGATTTTCTCGACGGAAAAAATTAAACTCGCTATTTTGATGTAAAATTAAATAGGCTTGAACGTCATGTAGGTTTCATTCTGGTTAAAATAGTCCGACAGGGCTTAAATACCGATATTTTAAATTTTCTTCTCCTAAAGTACCTTTAATTTTGTAGATTCTATAAAAATAATTATATTATCTTGTTACCACTGATGAAAAACAGGTAAATATATAAATTGAATGAATTCGATACCCAACTAAAGGAGAAAACAGAAAAAAATATTTTTTTAATGCAATTTTTTGTTTTTGAAAATAAGAACAGTAATATATACGTATGATATACCGTTGGAAAGCTAAAGATTTTAGAAAAAATATCTTATACTCAAGCTTTTAAAAGTTAATCGAGAGTGATGAAAAGCCGATAAAACTAACTTATTATTTTAGACAATAATGTAATCGATTTATTAATATATAAATTCCATTTAATTAATTCTTTAATGGTTTCACTCATTTTTATCTCTTACTGTATTTGAAAATTCTTTAATCGATTTTAAAAACGGAGGTAAATGAAAGTCGTGTGTACTAGATTTTTTGTTATCAAATTCGTTCGACTTTTAATTTACCTGTATTATTGTTAATGAAATGCTAGGTTGTTTTGTATTCACCAAATTAAAGTATTAGCGAAAGTAAAGAAATAGTAAATAATAGTTTGACAAACTGTTTAAGAATATTCTCTACAATATGAAGTAAAGAAAATAAATACCAATTATCTCATTCAAGAGTGAATTTCGCTATTTGCATTTTTATTGGCTAGTCGCTTTCGAATTGAAAGGACGACAGAGGGCCCTAAAACACAAACAGAGGTTAGTATGGCCCTTAAACAGGTTTGCAAAGCTGTTAAACAATTCCACGGGAAAACAAACTTAGCATTATCGACTGCCCTACATCCCAATACAATTTAAACATTTAAACTGTTTATGCATTCTTACGTCACCGAAACATGGGATAGTCATTAAGCTTATAGCTTTTAAAAGAGTTTGAATATTGAATAATTGTCAGGCATGCTCATGGCCGTCTACAGGATTTTTGTTATGTGAATACATTATATAGGGAGAACCAAGTGCGTTAAAATATTGTTTTATTTACTAATAACAGATTAAAAAAAAAAAAAAAAAAAAAAAAAAAAAAAAAAAAAAGTCCTTGTCATGTTTAATTCAGAGGATCTCCAGGCCACCGTCTCATAAATCGTCGGAGTGTGTTTAGTTATACGGATTGCTGGCAGATTCAAGAACCCATTGGCCTAAAGGGTTCATGTTGTAAGTCAGTAAATCGTATAAATTTTTATTTATTAAGGGAAAGTATTACGATCGAGAAAATTTTCGAATTCTAGTTTTCGACGGAAATCCACGAATTAGGGTCTCCTGAGTAATGACCAAGTCCCGAAAACAGTCTGTATGTGTTTCTTTATTTCTTTAACGTCCCTTTATGTTGCTGTGGCTATTCGGACGATACTACAGTGGCAGTCCTAAATTTTGCCTATCAAGGTTTAATTAGGATAAGAATCTTCTAAGAATCTAGTCAGACTGTATCAATTAGAATGAAATCTACATAAAAATAAAACGCATCAAATTTTACATAGATTTAGCTAGTTTAATTATAATTAGTAGTAAGTTAATTTCATATTCGTCACTTTATATTACCTTTTACAACTTTGTGTTTCAGATAATTTTTTTTTTTTTTTTAATCTTTCCCTTTCCAACGGTCTATTATCTGTCTATATTACTGTTCTTACAATAAAAAAAAAATAATAATAACATAAAAAATAGTTTTATCTTTTATCCTTTTGTTCGTCATCAAATTCGTCCAACTTGTGTAATTAGCCGTCTTAGATAAATTTCATTAAGATGATATGGTTAATCTTTTGGAATTTACAAAATTAAAGTTAGTTTAGAGTAAGAAAATTTGATTTATCGGCATTTAAGCCCTGTCAGACTATTTCAATCTGAATGAAACCTACACGATATTAAAGCCCATTAAATTGTACATCGATATAGCGAGTTTAATCAAACTCGTTAGTGCCGTTTTCGAGAAATTCGTAAAAAAGTGGCTCTTTTGGTTTGCTAATTTTTGTAAAAAGGTTTTTTTTTTTTTTTTTTTTTTTTTTTGTCATTACTAAAAATCACACATACATATAATATATCCTTCCTCAGAAATATATAGTATAGTATTATACCCAGTAAAAGTTTCACTTACAATAACCACTCAAGTTTATGCCTCATTCATCATTTTACATTAAGATCCACAACTTAGTATTTAAGATACAATATATTTTTTTTCTTCAGCTTTACAAAGGTCTATGATATATCTATATTAATATTCTTATGTACAGAAAAAGAAAATTACCTTAAAAAATATATTTGCTGTTTTCTCATTTATTAATTGTCAGATTTATTAAACTTGAAAATAAACAAAATTTAAGATACTTTAGTGAAATGAATTTTAAATATCGGTATTTCAGCCCTGTCACACTTATTTCAACCCGAACTAAACCTACACGATAATTTAGCAGATTAAATTTAATATCAATATAGAAACTTTTTGAGAAAATCATGAAAAAAAACCTTATCTGTGTAACCGGTCGCGGTTGCCGGCATCGGTTGGCAGAACCTGCTCCATTGTAACCTTACCTCTTGTTCCCTATGTTACCTTATAACTTACTTGTATCTCCTTATCTTTTCTTTTAATTTTCCTTTATGTAAAACTTCCTTTTATTTTGTCTTATGTTCATTTCTTTGTTTGTAGCTCATTATCTTTTGTATATACCGATTGTAAATATTTTAATGTTGTACATAAATTGTTGCATGGTAGTAAGTGTATTTATTTTTATTTTGTAGATAGAAAATAAATTATATTAGAAGTATTGTGATAGTTGCATCGCATGCCAGAACAAACTAACCCAGCACTTCTCGCTGAGCTTAGCTGGAAAAGCAAATTACCTTTATTCATGACATGGTATGTACCAAATTTTATTATTCCTTATTTTGCACTAAAAGTGGATAAAGCTACCTCTATCTGGCCTAACCAGCCTGGTGCCCTTCTAATTAACTTTGAAGTAGAATATCCTGGTCATACTGTATATTAAACTCACAAGTTTTAATAGATTCAATTCAATAAAAAATCGGTTATTATTGAAGATAGAGATAAACCACGCAATGAACAAAGAGGAAAATGATCTTAAATGGTCAAGCCACAACTTATAAGAAACGAGATTCCCTTTTAACTCGGTTACGATAGCTGATAGAGAAAACATTTAAGGTGCTCTGGAATCATGAAATTTTATTTGAATGATATTCGGGAAAAAATAAAATAAAATAGTAACGAAGTCTAGTTTAAATGTTTTTGGTTTATTATTTTCGAAGATGAATCTTTGTCAAACTTCAACATCAAACTTTGAGGGCTTACGTTTTAAGACACATTGAACCCAAATAACAAATAAACAAAAATTCTTTTCTTCTAATTAATAAATAAATAAAACCAAAAATTTGATAATTAAATTTTCTACAGAATTAAAAAATAATCATTGAAATGGCTTCAGGTAATAGCATATCGTTTAGAAATTAGCATTTTCCTTTGAATTATTTATTCCTTTTTCATATTAGTCAATTTTCTATTAACAGCAATAAAATAAGTTATTCCCTAATATAGTTATTTGGAAATAACAAACCATTGTGTAATAATTTGCAGCGTTTTTCGTTTTTGTGTTAGGCTTACCACACACACAGACTTTTTCGTGCGACTTGGTTATTTAGACTCATGGGACTCTAATATGTGTATTTCCGTTGAGAACATTCACGATCGCAATACTTTCCCTAACTATATATTTTTCATTAGTCAGTAAAGGTGAAAGTTGTTAGCATCACGCAAAGTGATGTCTGCTATCTAATCCATCAGTTAATTATGTTATTCTCAAGAAGTTATGTGTATCAATACTGTTTTTGACCAGTGTTTACACACACACATAATAATAATAATAATAGGCTTACCGAACCCGAAGGTTCTTTTGCCAATACCACCTAACTTCGCCTGCACAGACTCGTCCAATGTTCGCCGGTCAAGCCTAAGCCCCCGAGATCAGCCTTAATGCAATCCTCCTTTCGGACGCCTACCAGTCGATTCAGCGAATACCAACTTTCTCGGATGAATATAATTGAGTCTCCGCGATGCTATCAACTCAATTATATTCACAGGGTACAAACTCCGCAATTCCGCGTTGTGCAACCTTCTAAACTCCCCAGTGGCCTCATCTCTCTTCGGACCAAATATTTTATGCAGTACCTTATTTTCGAAAACCAATTTTCCCTTAAAGACGGCACGTTTCACATTTGTAAAAAACCGTCGGAAGAATAATAGTTTTATAAATTCTAACCTTTAAGTTTTAGACAGAAGCCGCGAGCTAAGTAACTTAGCAACTGAATAATAACACTCTTTTCCCACCTTTAACCGGGACTTTATTTCTTCCTGGATTTCAGTTTTTCTGGTTATCATTGAACCTAAATACTTGAATTTCTTTACGTGTTCAAAAGTGTGCCCTGAAATATTAATATCATCAAGATCGCCACCGTTTCTGCTACTAATATCTTTCGTCTTATCGGAATTTAATTCGAGACCTATTTGTTTACCGGTTTTTATTAACACACTTGTATTCAGTTGTATGGTTTCAGTGTCTTCACGTAGCAGTACCAAATCATCGGCATACCCCAAAGCCGGAATCTTGTCACCCATATTTAAGCGTTTCTCGGTACACATCACCTCTTCTATGACATATTCTAAACCTATTGGGTTGATGCAAAATGAATGCAGGTTTTTAGTAGGTATTGTAAATACGCCATATCTTTACTTTAACCATATATATTTAATCAAAATAATTTCTATCTGAATCAATGCACTTTTGCCAACGTTCAACAAGCTTTCTTATTCCACCAGAAAAAAAAATCCGAATCCCTGGACTCAATGAAATCACGAAAAGATTTTTCAATGTCGTCCTGGTTTTGAAAATTTTTCTCCCTCAAAAAGTTGTCCAGATGCCTGAAAAAGTGGAAGTCTGTAGGAGAGAGGTCAGGTGAATAAGGGGATGTTGGAGAACTTCGTAGCCCAACTCGTGCAGTCGTCGAAGCGTTGGTTGTGCAACGTGTGCTCTGGCGTTACTACTGGCACCCACTTGGCCAACTTTTTTACCTTACCAATTGCTTCCAAGTGGCGTACAACTGTGGATTGGTTCACACCGAGTTCCGCCGCCATTTCTCGTGTGGTTTTGGTTGGGTCTTCTTCCACTTTTGACCTCAGCTGGTCGTTGTCCAGAGCAAGATGACGGCCCCGACCTTCCTTGTCTTCGAGGTCGAAATCTCCTCTGCGAAACTTCTGGAACCAACGCTGCACCGTGCACTCATTAATAGCCCCCTGACCCCACACTTCATTAATATTACGAGCCGTTTGCTCAGCGCTGCGCCCTAATTTAAATTCGTAAAAATAAATTTGACGAAAATCTCACTTTGACATTTTCGATTCAAGACCTTTGAACACACTGAACAAAACGATTTTACTAAACAAATTCATGGTGAAAGAGAGGGTATTAGATAAGGTTTGTTTTGGTATAATAATGATCAATGTTAGGATTAGCTTTGTTTACACAATTGGAATTAAGATATTGCAATAGAGGAAACCTGCATTAATTTCGCATCAGCCCAATATATTAAACAAAACAGGTGAAAGGGAGTCACCCTGTTTCAAACCCGATCGAACCTCAAATCTCTCGGAGTAATTATGACCGATTCTAACTTTATGAAATTTTTCCGACAAACACATCTCTACTAGGTTTAATAACTTTCTAGGTATCCCCTGTTCAATCATGATGTTATATAGCTTCTGACGGTTTACATACACACATATCGTGCCCCAGAAATATATATTAGCTGCATCCTGTATCCTCTCGTAAGATATAGGCTCTAAGAGGGCACCGCAATCTGTCGACAGGCTTCCCCTGTATGTGCCGGCTATTACTTGGCCTTCGAGTGGGCGGGGAAAAAAAGTTGCTTTACTCAGCTTTGCCTTGCTAATGCACTTTTTCTGCTGCCGAGGTTCTTACCGAGCTCCAACCTCCTTATTTGGTATTCGCATGCCAAGGGAACCCGGTTTAGGGTCATCTTCATAATTCCATTGATATATCACCCTCCTTCGCCGACCAGCCGCACTGCGACTTACACCGATCTATTTTCCCCGTCGTAAAAGATAGCGAGGATTCATCACGAACTCTATACTTAGCAGGGAAGGAAAAAATGTTAATTACATAGCTAATGGTTTATGACGTTGTATTAATTTTAACAGCAAAAAACATTTCTTCACAGTCACAAAGCCCTCTTAATCTCTCACAGCTTTACAAAACGACTTACTAATATATTTCTGGAAGAAATTAGTCCGGGTGGTGGCCGGTAAATGAAACAACTAAATAGTTTCAACTATTTATTGCTTGCCAACGTTTCGATCCCCATTGTTGGTCATCACCAAGGCTGGGGGTGTAGCAGCGATGGCTTGTTGAGATAAGACTGTCTGCTGTTGTTGGGATGTAGATAGAGTATTTTTACTTTCACTTACTATATATAGTGAGGGGAAGTATTGGGATCGTGAAAATTTTCGAATTCCAGTTTTCAACGGAAATACACGTTTTAGGGTCCCCTGAGTCCAAATAACCAAGTCCCGCAAAAAGGTCTGTGCGTGTGTGTGTGTGTGTGTGTGTGTGTGTGTGTGTCTGTGTGTGTGTGTGTGTGGTAACTCCCGGGCGGAAACGGTAAGTCCTATGAAACTGAAATTTCATATTTAAGACAACTATACGCCCGAGACGTGACAAAACATTTTTCATCAAGATGAGCTAACCAGAAGAGGCACTTTATACCATGCATTTTGCACCTTTTTTCGATTTTCTCGAAAACGGTTCCGACGATTTTGATTAAACTCGCTATATCGATGTAAAATTTAATGGGCTTTAATATCATGTAGGTTTTATTTGGATAAAAATGGTCTGACAGGGCTTAAATACCGATATTTTAAATTTTCTTCCCCTAAAGTACCTTTAATTTTGTAGATTCAATAATAATAGCTAGATTATCTTGTTAACGCTGATGAAAAACAGGTAAATATATAAATTGAATAAATTCGATACCCAACTAAAGGCGAAAACAGAAAAAATATTTTTTTAATGCAATTTTTCGATTTTGAACATAAGAGCAGTAATATACATGTATGATATACCGTTGGAAAGCTAAAGATTTTAGAAAAAATATCATCTCAATTAAACATTCAATTTAATTAATTCCTTAATAGTTTCACGTATTTTTATCTGTAACTGTTTTGAAATTCTTTCATTGATTTTAAAAATCTAGGTAAGTGAAAGTCGTGTGTTGCACGCACCAGATTTTTATTTCATGAAGTTAGAATCGGTCATAATTACTCCGAGAGATTTGAGGTGCGGAGGTTTAAAACAGGGGGACTCCCTTTCACTTCTTTTATTTAATATAGCTTTCGGATGTCATAGAAAAGGTGACGTATACTGAGAACGGTTTAAATATCAGTGATAAGATTCCGGTTTTGAAGTATCCCGATGATTTGTTCCGTGAAGACACGGAAACCATACAACTAAATACAAGTGTGTTGATAAAAACCGGTAAAGAAATAGGACTCGAATTAAATACCGATAAGACGAAATATATGATTAGTAGCAGAAACCGTGGTGATATTGATATATCAGGACATACTTTTGAACACGTAGAGAAATTCAAGTATTTAGGTTTAATGATAATATGAAAAAATGAAATCCAGGAAAAATTAAATTCCCGGTTAATTGTGCGTCTTATTATGCAGTTGCTAAATTACTTGACTCGCGGCCTCGATCTAAAAACGTCAAGGATAGAATTTATAAAACTTTTTTTCTTCCGACGGTTCTTTACGGATGTGAGACGTGGCCGCAAACTTCGAAGGATGAACAACGGCTTAAGGTTTTCGAAGATAAGGTATTGCGTAAAATATTTGGTCCGAAGAGAGATGACGCCACTGGAGGGTTTAGAAGGTTGCACAACGCGGAATTGCGGAACTTGTAATTTATTGTGTTATTAGCAGCGTTCTACACAGCGCGTTCTTCACAGCAAGTTCTATACAACGCAGAATCTCTCTTGTACCCTGTGAATATAATTAATTAATAGCATCGCGGAGACTCAATTGGGTTCACGATCGCAATACTTTTCCTTACTATATACAGTAAGTGAAAGTAACAATTTCCAATCAATAATTTTAGTTTGATAGGCATTTTAACTCACCTTGGCGGTTGAAAACATGTGTTGAAAAAACCTATCCAACTCTAGTAATTTCGAAAATATCAAATCAATACAATATCATACGGGTGTGTTTTACATTTTTTGCCCTCAACAAGAATATTACTTCAAGTGGTTAAAACATTCTCAAAAATTAAAACAAAAAAAAATAAGCGAAAAATTTAAACAATTTAAAAGTTTATAAAATAAAAGAGAGTCAGCTTTGATTATTTTTAAATATATAGCTTACTCATTAATCAACTACCCGTGAAATTTCGATGGACGATAAGGGAAAAACACTCGACGCTCACTTACCTCAGTTGTGAAAATCGATTCAAGAACTATTAAATAAAGTTAGAGTTCAAAAAAGGTTAAAGAATCACATTGAACTTCGATGGAAAGATGTGGTTCAGATTAAATAATTTAACGAAAGAAATTATTAACTTTAAGAATCTATTATAGGTAGAATAGTCAGGAATCAGTCATTTTTTGAAAAGTTTTTAATTTTGCCAACGTTTCGGCTCAAGCTTGTGAGCCATCATCAGGGCTACAAACATCAGAACAAAAGAGATACATAGTAATATGATAATGAAAATTTTCTTTTGAATGTAGTGACAAAGATAACATTTGAAATAAAACAGGAAATATACCAACATACTTAAATATTATAAATACAAATAATGATAATATGATACATAATCTGATGATGATAAGCATAACAAATTTTACAGAACTTTAGATTTTAATATAGAAGTAAAAAAAACAACAACAAAAAAACATATATATAAACGTACCATTACTGAGCCATGTCCAAGCTGTTGTATTTCAAATGTTATCATTGTCACTACATTCAAAAGAAAAATTTTCATTATCATATTACTGTGTATCTCTTTTGTTCTGATGTTTGTAGCCCTGATGATGGCTCACAAGCTTGAGCCGAAACGTTGGCAAAATTAAAAACTTTTCAAAAAATGACTGATTCCTGATTATTCCACCTATAATAGTTTCTACAGTCGACTATACATCCTCAATATAACTTTAAGAATCGTTTATTTTCATCAACTTTTCACCTCTCTCCATTACCTTTTACAACTTTGTGTATCAGATAACATTTTTCTCAAATCTTTAGCTTCTCAGCGGTACATTATTCATCTATATTACTTGTCTTGTGTTCGGGGGAAAAAAAAATATCTAAAAAATGCTTTTATTCTTTTATCTATCAGACATAGAAGAAAGGTGTCAAAACTGGAGAATTAAAATAAATCCTAACAAATCCCATCAAATCACCTTCACTCTACTTCGTACTTCGTAACCCAGTTCTTTCAATTTTTGTACGGAATGTTTTGAAACATGGGGTCTTGCTGCCGCTCAGTGAGATCATGAGGTACCCATCTATCGAGCTTTTTTACTTTCCCAATACACTTTAAATGTCTGGAAACGGTGGATGCACTTGCATTTAGTCGTGCTGAGAGTCCTTTAACTGTTTGGTATGGGTTTCCTTCTACTGTATGTTTGAGGACATCGTTGTCTATTACGGACGGAGGTCTTCCTCGGGGCAAGTTTTCCAAGTCGGTATCCCCAGCTGAAAACTTAGCAAACCAACGGCGAATGGTCCGCTCATTAACACTCAATTTCCAAAACGCCTTGCAAATATTTCTAGCTTTTGAATGGCCGAGTTTAAACTCGTACAAAAATATTACTTGATAATCGCGTGTTTCCATGTTCATATTTGGAGGTATACTAAAAAGTGGGTAAGTGATTGGGAAGCTAATGTTTGTAATACAAAGGTAGAGGATTAGTAACTGTTTACTTTAAATATGTGAGCATTCGGAAGAAAACAACAGAGACCTGCAAAATCCTTTATGTATTTCAGAAACTATTAAAACGGACATTTCATGTGAAACAACCTAATATATTCCATATGTACTAAGTGAAAGTAAAAATTAGAGAACCTAATATATTAATGTACATCAATACATTTTTTAAGGCTCAATCCCCCGAAACATACATATAAATTGTTTTATTTTTACGGGTTTTTTTAATACAGAAGTGACCGGAAGTGACTATGAGATAAAATAAACTTTTTGAAATCTTATTAACTTAGCATGACGTGACTCATGCATGAATACCAGATGACATTCGCCGGCGTTTCCTGACAGTACCCACGCACAACGTAGCATATCAATACAAACATAACATACCAACCGACATGCCATCCATACGTTATATTAAGGAAATGAATTCCTTCCCCTTCAATTGATATTTTTAGGACTTTTTTATCTGATTTACAGTTGGTATTTTAGAAATCTCTTCTTCTGCTTCCGATTTATTTAAAGGTTTATGATGAGAGAAAATGGATGGAATAGTTATTAAGGTAGATTTCGGACTGAATAACTTCTTCCATAAAGACTCAAATTTTTTATTACATCAACATGACGTTTCGGCATCTTCTCCCATCTTCAGAAGTCTACAAAGTGAATTAACCAATTTCAATTACATTAAAAAATACTATATAAACGTTATGAACAAATATTATAAATTAGGTGTCCATTGATAAAAACATTTAAAACTATTAAATAACAAATTTAAAATCAAAAGGAGGCATTAAAAGCAAAAATTAACAATGTTACATAGTAATTAGTTAAATAAATATTATAAAATTACCTTGTTATATATTCAGAACTCCCAGCATTTTCACTAATACACACATTGAACTAGGTAAATAAGTAAAAATGAAGTCAATATTTAAAAACATTAGATGTGAGCAAGAGTATTGCTCAGAGGTTTGTCCTCAACTGGATTAAGGATTAGACCAATTTTTAACTTGTATATGGTTATTGATATTTCATATTATGAAATTCTTTTTTAAAAAATATTATTAATTTATTTATATTATATTTTTAATTTTTCAATTAAATCAGAGTAGTGGTAACTTAACTGTCTTGAGTCAGTTTTAAAATTCACGGTGTTATCTATATTTTACTTTCACTTACTATATATACTTAGTAAGGGAAAGTATTGCGATCGTGAACATTTTCGAATTCCAGTTTTCAACGGAAATGCACATTTTAGGGTCCCCTGAGTTCAAATAACCAAGTCCCGCAAAAAAGTCTGTGTGTGTGGTAACTCCCGGACGGAGACGTTACAAAACCTTTTTCATCCAAATGAGCTTACTAGAAGAGCCACTTTCTACCATGCATTTTGCACCTTTTTACGATTTTCTCGAAAACGATTCCGACGATTTTGATTAAACTTGCTATATCGATGTAAAACTTAATGGGCTTATATCATGTAGGTTTCATTCGGATTAAAATGGCCTGACAGTGCTTTAATGCCGATATTTTAAATTAATTTTTATTCATACCGTTTCTCTTTTTTAGTCACTATGTTCTTTTTATATATAACCTATACTCTTAACTATGTTTTAATATATGACCGTCATATATCACTTCAAAATTGTTAATATTTAAAATTTTAATGTTCACATATTTTTCCTTTGTCATTTTTTAATTTGCTTAGTTAGTCCTATGAAACTGAAATTTTATATTTAGAACAACTGTACGCCGGAGATGTTACAAAATCATTTTCATCAAAACCAGCTAACCAGAAGCACCTTTTTATGATTTTCTCAAAAACGACTCTAACGAATTTGATTAAACTTGCTATATTGATGTAAAATTTAATGGGCTTTAATGATAATGAAATAGTCTGACAGTGCTTAAATGGCGATATTTCAATTTTTTTTCTTCTAAAGTAACTTTAATTTTGTAGATTCTATTAAAATAACTATATCATCTTGTTACCACTGATGAAAAACAGGTAAATATGTATATATGTTGAACAAATTCGATTTCCCACTAAAAGAGAAAACTGAAAAACAAAAAAATTAATGCAATTTGTTGTTTTTGAACATAAGAACAGTAATATACCGTTTGAAAGCTAAATATTTTAGAAAAATATTATCTTATACACAAGCTAGTAAAAGTTAATTAATAGTGATGAAAAGCCGAAAAACATAACTGATTATTTTAGATAATAATATAATCGATTTTTTTAAATAAAACACATGTTTCTATTTAAGAAATTCAATTTAAATAATTCTTTAATGGTTTCACTAATTTTTATCTCTAACTATATTTAAAATGTCTTTAATAGATTTTAAAAACGGATGAAAGTGAAAGTCGTGTGTTGCCTGCACCAGATTTTTTTTTCAAAAACAACGATACACCAAAATGTATCCGTAGTTCGTACGACGTAATTACATTTGTGTTATTAAGTTGGTTATGGCTTTTAGCCACGCTTGTTGAATTAATTACCAACTTTAGTCTAATAATTAATTCAAAGGCCGGATTAAAATTGCCTTCCTCGACTTACCAACAGAGCTAGATGTAACATATCTTTAGTTTAATAGGTAGCGGTAGGGATAGGGGCTAAAAATTTTATGGAATAGTGAATAATCTATTTATTTAACCCAGTTCAGCCCACATCCCGCGTCCTCATCAGGGCTAAAAAATTAAAAAGACACAGTTTAGGCGTTTCATTAATAATTGGCCATGAAAGATTAACAGAAATAAGAAAAAAATCTGGTGCTGAAAACACACGACTTTCTTTCACCTCGGTTATTATAATCAATCTAAGAACTAATAAATAGAGTTCAAAAACATTTAATATTTGGTTTCTTCGAAAACATATCCTTTAGATTAAATAACATAAAATAGATATATATTATATGAGGAAGATGGTTGGGGGTGCGGTCATAAATTAAAACCACACAATTAAAAATAAGCGTTATTTTTATTATGTGCCGACGTTTCGGCCTACAATGTGGGCCTTCATCAGGTCTAAAAGAAACAAGATAACAACCAATGTAATTATAGACTTAATAATGCGTTAGGTATATAATAATAATATGACAGTAATAAATTATGGGAACATAAATAATATTAAATGTAAAATGATAATAAGATGACAATTATAAAGTATGGAAATAAGGTGACAGTTATAAAGTATGGAAATAAACAAAATTAAGATGATAGTTATAAAGTATGTATGTAGACATAATTGAGATGATAATATTGTAATGAGAATATATAAATAGAGACTCAGTAAATGAAAAAAAAAAAAAAAAATGATAAAGGAAAAATATGTGAACAATTAAAATTTTAAATATTAACAATTTTGAGTTGATATATGACGGTAATATATTAAAAACATAGTTAAGAGTATAGGTAATATATAAAAAAATATAGTCATTACAAAAGAGAAACAGTATGAATAAAAAATAATAATTTAAATTTTAAAATAATGTAATATTAAACTAATAATTATATGTCAGGATATGTAACGGAGAAAGATATGAGTATGGAAAGGGGGAGAAAGAAATGGGCGATGAAAAAAGACCCTTATCAATAAGAAAAAATACTTACATGACGTGCAAGCGTTGCCTACAGAAGTGATGTTTCCCAGTTTAAAAAACGCTCATTGCGTGGAACGGAAAATATGAGAACTAGAATGTCCGTTAGGAAAATTCCAAGAAGCTAAGTTATGTTTACTGATTCGATTGTTAAAAAATAGCCAAAAGTCAAAAAAGCCAAAAAAAAACTTTTGGCTATTTTTTAACAATCGAATCAGTAAACATAACTTAGCTTCTTGGAATTTTCCTAACGGACATTCTAGTTCTCATATTTTCCGTTCCACGCAATGAGCGTTTTTTAAACTGGGAAACATCACTTCTGTAGGCAACGCTTGCACGTCATGTAAGTATTTTTTCTTATTGATAAGGGTCTTTTTTCATCGCCCATTTCTTTCTCCCCCTTTCCATACTCATATCTTTCTCCGTTACATATCCTGACATATAATTATTAGTTTAATATTACATTATTTTAAAATTTAAATTATTATTTTTTATTCATACTGTTTCTCTTTTGTAATGACTATATTTTTTTATATATTACCTATACTCTTAACTATGTTTTTAATATATTACCGTCATATATCAACTCAAAATTGTTAATATTTAAAATTTTAATTGTTCACATATTTTTCCTTTATCATTTTTTTTTTTTTTTTTCATTTACTGAGTCTCTATTTATATATTCTCATTACAATATTATCATCTCAATTATGTCTACATACATACTTTATAACTATCATCTTAATTTTGTTTATTTCCATACTTTATAACTGTCACCTTATTTCCATACTTTATAATTGTCATCTTATTATCATTTTACATTTAATATTATTTATGTTCCCATAATTTATTACTGTCATATTATTATTATATACCTAACGCATTATTAAGTCTATAATTACATTGGTTGTTATCTTGTTTCTTTTAGCCCTGATGAAGGCCCACATTGTAGGCCGAAACGTCGGCACATAATAAAAATAACGCTTATTTTTAATTTATGACCGCACCCCCAACCATCTTCCTCATCTAATTTCTCTACGGTCAACAAAACTCCATCATTATAGATATATATTATAATCAGTTAATTTAATACATTATATTTTACAACTATGCGTAAATTTTTTTTTTTTTTTTTAAGCTCCAGCTTTCCAACGGTATATTATAAATCTATACTACTAATTTTTTTTTTTTTTTTTTTTTTTTTTAATTTACAACTGTATAATGGAATACAAATAAATTGGATTGGAATGTAAAAAGGCATAAAAACACATGTAGAGAAGCTTCCCAATGAAAGCACTCTAAAAATGTTTTAAACTTGAAGGTCTCGGGGCCATCTCCTTTTCAGACGCCTTGAAGGATTGTCAGGAATTAAAGAAAAAGAAAGGATTGAAACTAGAGGATTAGGGTGGGAATGGAGTTTGCTATGAAAGGAATGGTATCTAGATAGGGCCAAACCAGCAACATACGGAACATTAAGATCTTTATGGATTAGTGTATTCGTGACAAAGTAAGGAGCATTGAGAATTTTACGAAGGATTTTGGATTGTAGGGATTGGATACGGGAAGAATTCAATGGTTTAGTAGAGCCCCAAAGCTAAGTGGAAGATTAGATCGTTTGTCTAGTAAGTGTTGAAGTAGTCGAAAACGTCGAGCAGTTTCTTGTCGTTTCAGTCTTGTATGAGGGTTCCAAGTGAGACGTTTGTCAAGGTGCAGTCCTAGATATCTGATCTGTTCAACCGGGACAAGAGGAGTATTATTGAAGGAGACAGTAGGGCAGGATGTCATAGGTTTACGAAGAAGGGTAAAGGTAATTTGGTTGGATTTGTTGGCTTTTATTTTAATTCTCCAGTTCTGACATCATACTTCGAGGTCTCTGATGTGGGATTGGAGAGTTTGAGAGGCAATAGTTGGATCAGTATTGATTGATAACACCCAAATAACATCAGCGTAGGTAGAAGGGAAAGTGTTACGATGGAATGGGATATCAGCTGTATAAACTGTGAAAAGAATAGGTCCTAGGATACTGCCTTGAGGAACAACAGCAAACTGACTAAAAATGGATGAATAGCAATTATTATGATTTACTTTGAAGTTCAAAAAGATTTAATATTTAGTTTCTTCGAAAACATATCCTTTAGATTAAATAACATGAAATAGATAAATATATTAATCTGTTAATTTAATACATTAATACAAATATGCGTAAAATATATTTTTTTTTAATCTCCAGCTTTCCAACGGTATATTAAAAATCTATATTATTAACTAAAACGAATTTTTAACTGATTTGTACGATTAATCTTTGGGATATCTAGAGACCGTTTTAGGTGGGAAAAAATCTGAAACTTGTCCATATTTGACCTTTGGGGTTTAATTAATTATAAAAACTAATTATTTTTTGACACGATTGGCAGATGAAGATTTTATAATGGTTGAGCATATTATAGAGAGAGAGAGAAGAATCATTTCGATACCTTTGGCATCTTATTTCTATTGTAGATCGACTTGAAGAAATATGCAGGCGATGCACTCAAATTTGCGCTCACTCTTCAACTTTAAGGAGGTCCGCAGGTCGTATACGAGCTTGGAAATCAAGAAAAAACTCTGCGTGAGCACTGTGCTACCTGCCATGACCTATGGTTGCGAAACATGGGTAATCGATAAGAAGACGAGCAACAAGTTGAAGTAACGGTCAGAGGTATGGAGCGATACCTTCTCGGAATATCTAGACGAAATAATAATAATAATAATGGGCTTACTGAACCCGAAGGTTCGATGCCGATTCCACCAAATTCCGCCTATACAGACTCTTCCAATGTTCACCGTTTGGAAAACTTTGGAAAAGCCCAAACCCCGGAGATCAGCCTTAACGCAATCCTCCCTTTTGGACGCCTACCAGTCGGATCAGCGAATACCAACTTTCTCGGAATCCGTTCCTCACCGAGCCCAACAACTTTACTCGCCCATTTAGGTCTCCGCGATGCTATCAACTCAATTATATTCAGAGGATAGAAGTTCCGCAATTCCGCGTTGTGCAACCTTCCATACTCCCCAGTGGCCTCATCTCTCTTCGGACCAAATATTTTACGCAGTACCTTGTTTTCGAAAACCTTAAACCGTTGTCCATCCTTCAAAATAAGCGGCCACGTTTCACATCCGTAAAGAACCGTGGAATAATTGTTTTATAAATTCTAACCTTTAAGTTTTTAGACAGAAGCCGCGAACTAAGTAACTTAGCAACTCAATATTAACACGCATTTCCCACTTTTAACCGGGACTTTATTTCTTCCTAGATTTCATTTTTTCTTGTTATCATTGAACCTTAATACTTGAATTTCTCTACGTGTTCAAAAGTTTGCCCTGATATATCAATATCACCAAGATCGCCACCGCTTCTGCTACTAATCATATATTTCGCCTTATCGGTATTTAATTTGAGTCCTATTTCATTACCGGTTTTTATTAACACACTTGTATTTCGTTGTATGATCTAGACGAGATAGGAAAAACAAATAACTGAGTAAGATCAAGGACCGATTTTCCAGATATTGTGGAAAAAGTCCATCTAAGAAAGAGGGCATGGATCGGACATGACATCTGGAGAATATTATCACATGGACCAGGCAACTTATGGAGTGGAGCTAAATTCCATGTACTAATGGATAAATTTCATCTACCAAGATCGCTTTGTAACAGCTTAAAGGACTCTTGTGAAACAATTAGTTCACTACTAAGGTTATTAAAGAATGTGATCAGCTGCAGGACCTACGAGGATAAAAGATAATAAAATAAATATATGAAATTAAAAAAAAGAAAAGATAAAAGAATAAGTATATTTAAAAAAATAATAAAAATTAGAATAAATTAATTTTTAAATAATAGATAATTTTTTTTAATTATTATTTTAAACTTGTTACAAATAAAATCTGTTAATATAAATACAATATATTCGGTGATAATAACCAAGAGGTTGAGTACCTATTTCAATACCCTAACCCCTTATGGAGTGATACCCAAGAGAGGATACAAAGAAGCGTGGACGTCCACCGACAGAATGGGACCTTAAGCATAGAGGCTATTGTGCTAGCTAATATGGTACAGTTGATCTCTGAGAAGGGTTTTTCCATAAATGTTCACGAATTTCTAACCTTCCTAAACTGAGTATTAAGGTCGTGAGTAACCAGACTACTGCTCTTATACACCTTCCTCGTGGAGAGTAGATGACTAATAACAGTATCTTTCGACACTTCATACTGGAGTTCGAGAGTACTTGTGGACTGTGGAGGAACAGCTTCCTGCATTACCTCATCAATATTCGAAACCCTTCTTTTCCAACGTCGCACAGTGGAAAATATGACCGATTTGGATGGGCAAAATTCTGAAACTTGTCCATATTTAACCTTTGGAGTCCCAGATTAAAAAAAAAAAAATTATAAAAACTAATTAATTTTTGACCCAGTTGGCGAGCGTACAGTGGTCAAACATCAATTTTATTTGCTAAAATCTAAAAGATCCCTACAGTTTATGTTTGAAGTCCCAGAATACGGGAAAAATAATACAAAAAATCTAATTATGGTTCGGAGTTGCTGAGACCTGCTAATAGATATATTTTATATTACTTAGGAAACTCTTCAAATTATAGATTATAAAACTTTTGATTTAGAGTGTTGTGTCTGAAAAAAATTATGTATCACCCAAACGCAAAAAATCGAAAAAATTGTTCATAATATTTAAAGACTAGTAGGATTGATGAAACAAAGCCTAAAAACAAATCCTTAGGGTAACTAGGGGGTCATATAGTTTTTGGTTATTTAATAGGGACTTACATTTACAAATTGCTAAATTAACTCTACAGGTAGATTGCAATGTATATTCAATAACGAGTTTTTAAATATAATGTCTTACCTATCTCAGCAATGTCCATTGTTAAATAAAAGCAAAAAGACTTTGTGCTAAACACACCTTGATCAAAATAAATGGCCATCGAATAAAGATAATCCCACTGCCGGTTATTAGGCACTTGTGCGAGCAGGAATGATTCAATCATTTACCATTTATTTGTAAATACGTTATGGCGGGAAATATTAGTATTAAGGTCTTCCAGCTAATAATAAAAGGTAAAGCACTGGGAAATTCCAAACTTTCGTCCACCTAAATTAGTAATTTTGAGCACTGTGCGTCGTATGTCCTTTTTTAAAACAATATTAAAATAAAATTTGTCAAACGCCTCAAAGTTCGCTGGTCAACGACATCTCCCCTTGCTTCAGCGACTATGATTTTTTTTCTCAGTAATTACGAGAATTTCGTTGGATTCTGTCTTGTTTCTTCTTTGAAAGAAATAACTAAGCTGAGGCTTTTTTTTTAAGAAGTCGAATAGGATTAAACGAGCTTTGAGAACTCTGTGAAGGGATAATTAGGTATTTGTAAGTATTAATAGGATTAAAAACAGTCCTTTGAAATCTTGAATTTCATAAAAAGGTTGGGTATATTCTGTTTCCAGTAATCCGGTTATTTATAGATGACCTTTACTAATATACGAATAACTTTTGTAAACATTAATGTACAATATTAAAGGTAGTTTAAAGGAGGACAATTTGGCACTTAAGCCCTTTTAGGCTATTTCAATCAGAATAAAAAATTACATGATATTGAAACTCATTTAATTTTATATCGATATGGCGAGTTTAGTCATAATCGTTAGTGCCGTTTTCGAGAAAATAGTAAAAAGGTGCAAAATGTATGGCATAAAGTAGCACTTTCGATCAGCTGGTTTTAGTGACAATGTTGCTGTAACATCTCAGGCGTATAGTCTTAAATATGAAATGTAATTTTCGTATGACCTTTTGTTTTCGTTTCGTTTCGTTCTAGACCACATACACAAACACACTGACATTTTTGTAGGATTTGGTTATTTGGACTCAGGGGACCCTAAAACGTGTATTAACACGTTTACACTGGAGCGAATATCTACGTTTACGCCAAATCACCAATTTAGGTGGACAAATGTTAAGTCAAAAGTTTGGAATTTTCGAATACTTTACCTTTTTATTATTAGTTGGCAAGACCCTTCATACTAATATTTTCCGCCATACCGTGTTTACAAATAAATAGTAAATGAATGAATCATTCCTGTTCACACAAGTGCCTAGTAACCGGCAGTGGGATTATCTTTATTCGATGGTCATTTATTGTTTTCAAGGTGTGTTTATAGCTATCTCTTTTTGCCTTTATTTAACAATGGACATTGCTGAGACAGGTAAGACATTATATTTCCAAACTCGTTATTGAATATACATTACAATCCCATATGTAATGTTAATTTAGCAATTAGTAAATGTATGCCCCTATTCAATAACGAAAAACTATATAACCCCCAAGTTACCCCAAGGATTTGTTTCATCAATCCTTCTAGTAATATACTTTTTTTCAGACACAAAACTCAGAATCAAAAGTTTTACAATTTATAATTTCAAGAATTTCCTAAAACATATAAAATACATCTATTAGCAGGTTTTACAAACTCTGAACCATAATTAGATTTTTGTATTATTTTACCCGTATTCTGGGACTTCAAACGTAAAATATAGGGATGTTTTAGATTTTAGCAAATAAATTTGATGTTTGACCTCAGTGAGCTCGGCGATCGTGTCAAAAAATTAATTAGTTTTTATAATTTTTTAAAATATCTTTTCCGTAATCTGGGATCCCAAAGGTTAAATATAGACAAGTTTCCAGAATTTCGTCCACCTAGATCGGTCATATTGCCCACTGTGCGGCGAGACTATCTTAGCTACTTACGCTTCGTGGGGCGGGGCGACACTATTGCAAGTTAGAACGTGATATTGTTTTGATAACATATTTTACATACACATATGACTTAAAGGAGTGATTATAAAAATTATTATATTATTATATATTATTAAAAATATTGTGGATGTAATTAGTTGACCGTTGAGAATTACTGGAAGGAATTAGTCCGGGTGGCGGTCATTAAATGAAACAAGTAAATAGTTTCAACTATTAATTGTTTGCCGTTTCGATCCCCCGTTGTGGGTCATCATCAGGGTTAAAAAGATACAAAAGAAATAAAATTTCAATAACATTATGTACAATATTATACTACTAACTATTAAGCTAAAGAACGTCGGTATAAAAATATAAAATAATATATAAATAAATAAATATATATATATATATATATATATAATATGAAATAAAAAAGGCTTACCGAACCCGATTTTCCGATGCCGATACCACCAAATTCCGCCTACTCAGTGTTCACCGTGCAAGCCCAAGCCCTCGAGATCAGCCTTAACGCAATCCTCCCATCGACGCTTCGGCCTACCTTTCGGATCAGCAAATACCAACGTTCTCGGAATCCGTTCCTCACCGAGCCCAACAACTTTACGCGCCCATTTGAGTCTCCGTGATACATTCAACTCAATTATATTCACAGGATACAAGTTCCGCAATTCCGCGTTGTTCAACCTTCTAAACTCCCCGGTGGCCTCTATTTCACGCAGTACCTTATTTTCGAAAACCTTCAGCCGTTGATCATCCTTCAATGTTAGCGGCCACGTTTCCAGCCATGAAGAACCGTCGGAAGAATAATAGTTTTATATATTCTAAGCTTGAAGTTTTTAGATCGAAGCCGCGAGCTAAGTAATTTAGCAACTGCATAATAAGACGCACAATTAACCGGGACTTGTTATAATTGAACCTAAAAAGATACAAAAGAAATACAATTTCAATGACATTACATACAATATTATATAACCTATTGAGCTAGAGAACGTCGGTATTGAAAATATAACAGAAGAACTATATATGTAAAAAAACTTAATTAAAATACAATGACTATAGTATAATAATGAAAGGGTTATACAGGAAAAAAAAAGTTTACTAAGAAAAATGTACACGGATATCAATAATTTACATGAAATATGAAACATAAAAATATGAAGTAGAGTGGAGTACGTACCGCATGGTGGGTGATAGGGGTGGGCATAATCGAATGACGATAATCGGAGCATTCGATTATTTCAATCATTCGAATTAATCGATTATCGGATTAATCGGTTTGGAGAAATGACCATTCGGACTGAATTGTTTAACGATAATGGAGGGATTATAAGGAGCTCGGATAATCGAACGACCTCTTTTCTTTTTTTTCTTTTTTTTTTTTGGCTCATCACATAAATTATATGCATATTTGCACATAGGCTTAGCCAGCTCAGCTATCTTAGAGACGGAAATTGTGGTATATCGTCTCTTAAAATGCATATTAATCATTCGAGCATTCGATTATGAAATCATTCGAATTAATCGATTATCGGATTAATCGGTTTGGAGAAATGACCATTCGGACTGAATTGTTTAACGATAATGGAGGGATTATAAGGAGCTCGGATAATCGAACGACCTCTTTTCTTTTTTTTCTTTTTTTTTTTTGGCTCATCACATAAATTATATGCATATTTGCACATAGGCTTAGCCAGCTCAGCTATCTTAGAGACGGAAATTGTGGTATATCGTCTCTTAAAATGCATATTAATCATTCGAGCATTCGATTATGAAATCATTCGAATTAATCGATTATCGGATTAATCGGTTTGGAGAAATGACCATTCGGACTGAATTGTTTAACGATAATGGAGGGATTATAAGGAGCTCGGATAATCGAACGACCTCTTTTTTTTTTTTTCTTTTTTTTTTTTGGCTCATCACATAAATTATATGCATATTTGCACATAGGCTTAGCCAGCTCAGCTATCTTAGAGACGGAAATTGTGGTATATCGTCTCTTAAAATGCATATTAATCATTCGAGCATTCGATTATGAAATCATTCGAATTAATCGATTATCGGATTAATCGGTTTGGAGAAATGACCATTCGGACTGAATTGTTTAACGATAATGGAGGGATTATAAGGAGCTCGGATAATCGAACGACCTCTTTTTTTTTTTCTTTTTTTTTTTTTGGCTCATCACAATAATTATATGCATATTTGCACATAGGCTTAGCCAGCTCAGCTATCATAGAGACGGAAATTGTGGTATATCGTCTCTTAAAATGCATATTAATCATTCGAGCATTCGATTATGAAATCATTCGAATTAATCGATTATCGGATTAATCGGTTTGGAGAAATGACCATTCGGACTGAATTGTTTAACGATAATGGAGGGATTATAAGGAGCTCGGATAATCGAACGACCTCTTTTTTTTTTTTCTTTTTTTTTTTTGGCTCATCACATAAATTATATGCATATTTGCACATAGGCTTAGCCAGCTCAGCTATCTTAGAGACGGAAATTGTGGTATATCGTCTCTTAAAATGCATATTAATCATTCGAGCATTCGATTATGAAATCATTCGAATTAATCGATTATCGGATTAATCGGTTTGGAGAAATGACCATTCGGACTGAATTGTTTAACGATAATGGAGGGATTATAAGGTGCTCGGATAATCGAACGACCTCTTTTTTTTTTCTTTTTTTTTTTTTTGGCTCATCACATAAATTATATGCATATTTGCACATAGGCTCAGCCAGCTTAGCTATCATAGAGACCGAAATTGTGGTATATCGTCTCTTAAAATGCATATTAATCATTCGAGCATTCGATTATGAAATCATTCGATTATTTAAATCAACGAAGTCCGATCATCCGAATATGAGGATCATTCGATTATGCCCACCCCTAGTGGGTAAATGGAAACTAGATACTGTTTGGTTGATGGAGTAAGTAGGATGGAAAATACCTAGGAAGAAAAAGTAGAATGGAAAGTACGAACCGTATTTATGGACAGGGGTCATTGTTAGACCTTCTTCATAAATACGGTTCGTACTTTCCATTCTACTTTTCTTCTTTTTTTTTTCCTGTATAACCCTTTCATTATTATACTATGGTCATTGTATTTTAATTAAGTTTTTTTTGCATATATAGTTTTTCTGTTATATTTTAATACCGACGTTCTCTAGCTCAATAGGTTATATAATAATGTATGTAATGTCATTGAAATTGTATTTCTTTTGTATTTTCATAGCCCTGATGATGACCCACAAAGGAGGGTCGAAACGTTGGTAAACAATAAATAGTTGAAACTATTTAGTTGTTTCATTTAATGGCCGCCACCCGGACTAATTCCTTCCGATTATTAAAAATAATTCTTATATTATAAATTGTATTCTAATTTATGGGGATAAAAGTATGAAATGAAATTACGCTGATGAGATTGTCGGTGAGAGTGGTTATTAGGTGGCGCTATTGCAGTGCAACCTTGCTCTGATTGATATTGACGTTTCATTACTAGCTATTCACTTAACAATCAATTAACCCGTCTCATTTACACTTAGGTTATGACTCAGGTAACCATAAGTTTATCTTGATCGTCAAAAATTAAAGATTATTTATCGTATTGATTTCAAAATGTACTGGGTTGTTTCACATGAAATGTCCGTTTTAATAGTTTCTGAAATACATTAAGGATTTTGTAGGCCTCTGTTGTTTTCTTCCGAATGTTTACATATTTAAACTAAACAGTTACTAATCCTCTAACTTTGTATTATAAACATTAGCTTCCCAATCAATTACCCACTTTATAGTATACCTCCAATTATGAATATGGAAACACGTGATTTTCGAGTAATATTTTTGTACGAGTTTAAACTCGGCCATTCAGCAGCTGAGGCCGCTAGAAATACTTGCAAGGCGTTTGGGGAAGGGAGTATTAATGAACGGACCATTAGGCGTTGGTTTGCTAAGTTTTTAGCTGGGGATACCGACTTGGAAAACTTGCCTCGAGGAAGACAACGATGTCCTCAAACATACAGTAGAAGGAAACCCCTACCAAACAGTTAAAGGATTCTTAGCACAACTAAATGCAAGTGCATCTACCGTTTCCAGACATTTAAAGTGTATTGGGACTAGGCTACAAAGTTCTTCCGCACCCACCATATTCTCCCGACTTGTCTCCAACAGATAACCACCTGTTCAGGAATTTAGACAACTTCGTCAAAGGAAAACTTTTTGAAAATTATGATCAAGTAAAAAGTGCGTTTTCAGATTTTGTTCAAGGTAAATACTTCGAATAAAATGATCTTGTTTTCATATCGTATTTTTAATAAAAATCCTTTATCTTGAAAACGGATAGTTCATGTGACACAACCTAATAATATAATAGATTTTTTAATAAAACACATTTTCATACAGAAATTCAATTTTTTCAATTGTTTAAAAGTTTCACTCATTTATATCTCCACCTGTATTTGAAAATTCTCTAATCGATTTTTAAAACGGAGGTAAGTGAAAGTCATGTGTTACCCGCACCAGATTTTTTTAATTTTTGTTTTTTAAAACCTTGATTTAGCGATGTCAGGAACTCGATAAAGATCCCTATCCTTATTAAACCTGGATAGACAAAATTTAGGACCCCACTGTCCCACAATAAACAAACGAAGAAATATAATATCAGGAAGCGAGGCATTTGAAATTCGTGTGTAGCGCGTATTAGATTTTTTCTTATATTGTTAGTTCAAATTCGATTCTCTGACTGAGTATTGTTATTATTAAATACTTAACAATGACAGTCTTGCATTATAATGCCTAATAAACAAAATATTATTTATAGCACTGGAATGAATGTTCTATTGAAAGATACGAGGTCACCTTCCTTTGTGACTCCACGGAAGCTTATCGGTAATCAATTGGAAAGGATAGAGTTTATTTTGACCCCCTCATTTTGGCACCATTCCTCGAGGTTCTAGAACAGTCAGCGAAGAGTTTTAGTAGAAATTTATGAGTCGTTGTTCTAACATAAAATATTTAAAATAGATATATAGGAAAGCTAAAGACTTTATAAAAAAATTAATTTAATTTAATCAATTTAAGGCCTATTCAATAAACTTTTTTATAAAATAATTTTTTATTGAAATTTACAACTGTATATTATAACAAAACAAGTAAATATGCCACTAAAAGATAGTGTACATGAAAAACATGATGAGAAACTGCCCATTGGCAACACTAGTCAATCTAAACAAGGTCTCGAGCCCATATTCTCTTCAGACGACTCTGTGGATTATCAGGAATTGAAGAGGAAGCAAGGATTGAAACTAGTGGATTAGTGTGGGAATGGAGTTAGTCATGGAAGGAATGATACCTGGTACAGGCCAAATCAGCAACATATGGAACATGGAGATCTTTATGAATGATCTTATTTGTGACAAAGTAAGGAGCCTTAAGGATTTTGATTGGAGACAGGAAGAATTTGATGGTTTAGTAGAGCCCCGAAGATCTAATCCATAAGACCTCGGCCTTATGATGGTCATGTAAATGAGTCTTTCGAAGTTAAGTGAAAGTTTAGAGCGTCTGTTTAGTAAGTGTTGGAGTAGCCGAAATCATCAGACAGTGTCTTTTCTTGTTGTATGCCGACTCCATGTCCGCCGTGTCAAGCAGGAGTCCTAAATACAGATCCGTCAGGAATGGAAGAGGAAGCAAGGATTGAAACTAGTGGGTTACAGTGGGAGTGGAATTTGTCATGAAAGGAGTGGTACCTCGTTCGGGCCAAATCAGTAACATATGGGATATTAAGGTCTTTATGGATGAGCTTATTCGTAACAAAGTAAGGAGCATTGAGGATTTTAGATTGTAAGGATTCGATAGTTCGATAGATGGTTTAGTAGTTTGATGGTTTAGTAGAGCCCCAGAGCAAAACTCCGTTAGTCCAGATGGGCCTTATGATGGTCATGTAGATGAGCCTTTTGTAGATAAGTGGAAGGTTAGAGCCTCTGTCCAGTAAGTGTTGAAGTAAGCGAAAGCGACGGGCAGTTTCTTGTCGTTTCAGTCTTGTGTGCGGATACCATGTTAGACGTTTGTCAAGTAGGAGTTCAAGTATCTGTTCAACCGGGACAACCGTAATGTCATTAAAGGACACTCTAGGGCAGGATGTCTTAAGTTTTCGAGGGTAAAGGTAATTTGTTGGGATTTATTGGAGTTGATTTTACTTCTCCAATTCTTACACCATACCTCAAGGTCTGTGATTTAGATAAACTTAGAGTTGAAAAAAAGTTAATTTAAATGAAAAATTTATCCAGTTTCGTTGGAAACTTATGATTTGGATTAAATAATATAACATGTAATAGTGTCATGTATAATAATCAAATAAGACTTAAACTTATTACTACATTTTTTTATTTATATGTAATATGTTTGATTGAATATATTTATTTGTAGGTTCTTTTTAAACAAAAAGACGATCCATATTTTACACTCAACAATCAGTAGATAATAACAAGCTGACAAGGCTGGTTTTAGCCTAAAGTATAGCATTTCCAAGTCAATTGTAACCTTTTCCAAGTCAAATGTAACTTTTTCCATTTCAAATGTAACCCTTTCCAAGTCAAATTTAACCCTTTCCATTTCAAATGTAACCCTTTCCAAAGCAAATGTAACCATTTCCATTTCAAATGTTACCTTTTCCAAAGCAATTGTCACCTTTTTCTTCACTTCAAGCCTTAAATATTCCGTTTTATTCATTTATTTACTGAAAAATAATTAGTTTAATTAAAAATATGAATTTTAATTAATTTTGGCATATCCTATCGCCATTTTTTTGTTTTTTAGATATTTGATATCAAGTTCTGTTTTTTAAGAGCTAATATTTAAAAAAAATAATTATTGTCTATTTAGTTTTAAGATAGTTATTGATGAGGAGTTTTTAGAGGGGAGGGGTAGTTTTTGGGAATAATTAATGAGTTTTCGGGTATTATAATTACGTTTTTCAAGCTGTATTTTTTATCGCTCGCATGCAAAAAATGGAATGGGTTACATTTAACTTAGAAAAGGTTACATTTGAAATGGAAAAAGTTACATTTGACTTGGAATGTTACATTTGACTTGGAAATGCTATGTATATTGCTATGTTTTTACCCGGCTGCTTTTCTAAGGCAGCGGTAGCTTTTCAAAAACTAGCTTACTTACTATATTTAGTCATATATAAACTATATTTAATGATACCATTGGATCTCCTTTCCAAAGGTATCGTGTTTACCAATCCAATAGGTGGCATGCAGGGTAAGATTAAAGTAAACAAGATTCAATTAATACATTACTATTATTATTAATCTACACATATAAATTATATATGCACATTGCCTAGAACTCTGATTGAGAATACTGAGGGACATTTTACTACCTTTGCCATACAATATTACAAATATCGATATACCTTTGAAACACTTAACCGGCTGGCGAATGTGAAAACAGTCTTAGGTCCCCTTTCTCTGCTTCATCCTCCAGCTGCTCCCAGAACCTCCACGGCCACCTCCTCTTCTTGTAGATGGAACCCGACTCACTCTTCTTGAGGATCAAACTTGACTCACTCTTTGGTTCTTCTCTCTCATTCTCGTCACCTCGGGTGGGCTGACATGGGAAGTACCCCGGTTGGCGGTACAGCCCTTGTGATCTTATTTTTATCTTTTGACCACCCTTAATATTCTTGTAGGCTGCCGCTGTAGGAAACTACCAGGGGTCTCTGGTATCCCAGACCCATGGGGAAACCGGGGGGCCTATTAGAGAATCCAAGGGGGCAAGTACACGCCCTTTGTACTTTTGCCGACATAGGCTAATCAATATTTATTTAATTAATAGCATTATTATACAATCCTAACTCCCCTCAGTATCCTCAATACATTACAATATGTTTTATAGTGTAACAATATATATTTTTATATATGCAATATACAGGACTGAAAATGGCAAAGGCACGTAAGAGAGAAATAAAAAGATTATTGAGTAGAAAATATGGATCGCCTTTTTATTACTAAGTTTAAGCCTTGTTCATCACTTTACATTTCATTTTACTTATTATTTTATTAGAAAACTCTATAAAATTTTGTCTCTTTCTTCAAACATAACTTCTGAGTATTTATTATATAATTTCTAATCGGCCCCAGTTAAAAATTGATTGGCTGATGTTAGGTGTTACAATCATCGCAGAACGCCCTCGTATTTGTTCGCCGAATTCGGAAAAAAAGTATGAGACTGTATACAAAAGGATTTTTTTTTCATTAGAAAGGTTCATTAATAAAAATAATAAACAAAAAAGATTAATAAAATATATAATTATTAAAAATTATTTTCCCTTATATCATGCAAAGAATTTCGAGGAATCTAAACGTTCCATTTCTTCCTGCCTTCCACGTGGTTCGCCTGACTTAGCTTTGAAGTTGTGATTTTGCCTAAATTAATCATACATAAATTGTTTTCTCGAATGCTACTCACACGTCATTAACTTTCCTCGTTATCGACTTCAAAGGAAATGAGTATTGCAAAGTAGGGCACGATTTCATTTAGTACCTCGCCTGAAATTGAAATATCAGACTTATGAAAAGCCTTTAGGAAGAAAGAAACTTTACTTTAATTTTTTGACGAAAACATGATTTTTCTTTTAATTACTTATATTATGCAATAGTAAGAGAAAGTATTGCGATCGTGAAAATTTTATAACTTCAGTTTTCACCCGAAATACACGTTTTAGGTTTTCCAGAGTACAAATGACCAAGCCCTGCAAAAAAGTTCTATGTGTGTAGTGAGTTTAGCACGAAGACGATAAGTAGTGCGAAACTAACTTAAGACATATTACAGAAATTTTTAAAAATTTAACTTCTCTCTCTCTCTCTCTCTCTCTCTATATATATATATATATATATATATATCGTTTTAGGGTCCCTTGAGTGCAAATGACCAAGTTCCGCAGAAAGGTCTGTGTGTGTGTGTGTTTATAGAGTAGCCAATATACTGTCATGATATATATGTAGAGATACTACCATTGGCAGCTCTCCAAAAACTATTCTAAACTAAACTAGGTCTCGGTGCCATCTTCTAATCAGCCGCCTTGGAGGATTATCAAGGATTTTAGAGGAAGCAACGATTGAAACTCGAGGGTTAGAGTGAGAATGGATTTTTATATGAAAGGAGTGGTATCTGCTTTGGGCGAAGTCATCAACATAGGGAACATTAAAGTCTTTGTGGATGAGTTTATTCTTGACAAAGTAAGGAGCCTTAAGGATTTAAAAGGATAGGAGATAGGAAGAATTTGATGGTTTAGTAGAGCCCCAAAGATCTACCCGTAAGACCATATCGGCCTTACGATAGTTTTGTAGATGAGACATTTGTAGTTAAGCGGAAGGTTTGAGCGTGTGTCCAAAAATTCTTAAAGTAGTCGAAAACGTCGGGTAGTTACTTGTCGTTTCAGTCTTGTGTGAAAATTCCAAGTAAGACGTATCTCCAGATTGAATCCTAGATATCGGATCTGTTCGACTGGGACAAGCGGGGTGTTATTGAAGGATACTTTAGGGCAGATATAGGATGCAATAGAACAGAATAGAAAAATAATTTTTATCTGGGACAGGGTCCCTTAAGAACAATTGTTATGTACAATTAAGATATTCAATTTGTCTGTCCATAAGAAATAAAACTAAAACTGATTCATAATAATTGATCCACACTAAAATATGAACAATAAATAATAAATTTTCTTTCAGAATAGATATTTTATTTGAAATTTCAGGCTTGTCGAGCGTCGGTTTGGGATGACAATAGGTACTAACAGCTGGGACTTGCATGATGGTAGGGAAGAAGCATGGTGAATATGAGTAGGTAGGGAATTCCAGTGAGTAGTAGAGCGGACAAGAAAGGAATGATCAAAACTTGTTATGTGGACAGGAATGTAAAGGTCAAAATGACGCGATCTTGTTTGGGGGGAGTGGACTGACGATTTAAATGGCAGAAGTCTGTGGATATAGGGAGGTAGCTGGGAGTTGATGGTTTGGTAAAGATATGAATCTAGGAAACATTATCTGCGGTTTGAGGGAAGGAGCCACTTTAACTCAATGTATAAACGGGTCATATGAGACCTCTTCGCTGTACCATGGACAAATCTTAAAAATCTGGTGGCCGCAACACACGACTTCCACTTACCTCCGTTCTTGAAATCAATTTAAGAATTTTTAAAAACATTTTAAGAGATAAAAATAAATTGTTTAAGAATTAATTATTTTGAATTTCAATAGAAACGTGTTTTATTAGGAAATCTATAATGTATAATGTGTTGTTTAATGTTTATATAATTTGTTGTGTTTTTTTTTATTTAATCTTTGGTGTATATGTATAGATATATCTAAGCATTTGAAAGAAAATGTGAAACGGTAGAGAAGGAAAAGAGAAAAAAAAACAGGAAAAATAAGTAGGAAACAAAAATTAAAAAAATCTTGTATTTTTAGTTAAATAAAATGTTAAGAATATTCCTGTAGGAAAAAAAATCGGTATGCTGTGTTATAGCAACCCAATTAAGTTGGGCAGCATCATTTTGTTTGTTTATTTATGAATAAAGTGTATCTCTCTCTATCTAAAATCATCAGTTAGTTTTATTGGCTTTTCACCACTCTCTATTAATTTTTATAAGTTTCTGTATTAGACAATATATTTTCCAAAATCTTCAGCTTTTCAACGGTATATTATACATGTATATTACTGTTCTAATTTTCAAAAACAAAAAATTGCATTAAAAAAATATGTTTTCAGTTTTCTCCTTTAGTTGTTTTTCAAATTCGCTCAACATGCATATTTAGCTGTTAAAAAAAAAAAATCTAATCAGACAATATGGTTAATTTTTTTCGAATCTACAAAATTAAAGGTACTTTATGGGAAGAAATTTTGAAATATCGGCATTTAAGCCCTGTCATACTATTTCAATCAGAATGAAACCTATATGATGTTAAAGCCTATTTAATTTTACTTCAATATAGAGAGTTTTGTCAAAATCGTTCCAGCCGTTTTTGAGAAAATCGTAAAAAGGTCCAAAATGCCTGGTATAAATTAGATCTTTTGGTGAAAAAGGTTCGGTAACATCTCGGACGTATAGTTGTCCTAAATATGAAATTTCACTTTCATAGGACACACATTTGGACTCAGGGGACCCTAAAATGTTTATTTCCGTTGAAAACTGGAATTAGAAAATTTTCACGATCGCAATACTTTCCCTTACTATATACTTCATATATAGGTAAGTGAAAGTAAAAATATGTTTATATTGATAGGATGTCATAGGTTTAAGATGAACCACCCACATTCACGTTTAGTTGATACTAATCCAGATGATAAGAGGTATACCGTATCTCGCGCAGGATCTGGATCTCGGATTCTATTCCTTCTAGAAGCTTTGGACGAATCGATAGCCCGAGATAGCGATCTAAGTAGCGGAGCGATGAAGTACGCGGTGGCCGCTAGATAGCGCTATCTACTAACGACGTCATCACCACCCTAACTGCCGCTCTAAATTCATGCTTCCCAGGGGGGGGGGACGACCGTGTTCAGCAACAAGTTGCCTAATACATGCTCCTCTCCTGTATTCTATAATGTACCAGCGTCTATAATTACAAGATATTAATATCCAAATATAGCAAACCAGTGAATCTACAGTCTTAGGTACGAGCACCCCTGGAGCTGAATAATTATTTAATCTCTTATTTCAAAAAAAAAAAAAAAAAAAAAGTATCTCGAAAATTGATATAAATATTTCATTATCCTTCCAACGAAAACTACTAAAATGTTCGTACTTTCCTTCGTTTGGCTTATTGTAAGGAGGGAAAACATTAGAGAAAAAGTCTTTCACTTACCTCCGTTGTTAGAATCAATTTAATAATTTTAAATAAATTTAAATATTCAAATAAACTGTTAAAGAATAAATTATTTTGAATTTCGATAGAAACATGTGTTTTATTAAATAATCTATTATTACTTTCACTTGCCTATATATGAAATATATAGTAAGGAAAAGTATTGCGATCGTGAAAATTTTCGGATTCCAGTTTTAAACCGGAAATACACGTTTTAGGGTACACTGACCCGAATCCAATCCCTTAGGCCTGTTTTGTCACAATCCTCCATATATTTCTCGGTCAGTAGACGTACTTCAATCTCCAAGTTACAGACTTAGAGTCTAAAAGAATATGAGATCAATTTTTGACCGCAGCCAGATTTTGGAACAAATGCCTTTTTCACTGGATTCTCTAAACATGGTGAAATTAATATTAAAACGTTTTCTAAAAAAAATGATATCTTAATCATCCCGACAGGTATTTCTTCCAAATGACCAGAACTGCTTTCTGCTTGGACGCCTCCAAACCTTGCGGAAGAAGATGCTGTTCTGATTTGGCTGTTCACGAAGACGGCAGCTATTATTGTTGACGCACAGGTTGTTGGGACCTCGTCCAATCTCCGCTTTTGGCGAAATCCCAAAATCAAGAAATATAATAGTGTTGAGATTGGAATGCCGCGAGAATATTTCGCACCATTTTCAACTAATTGTCGCCTCCGAGGCGAAGTTTTGGGAAACTTAGGAAATATATGCAGCGCAGGAAGTGTTGTTTAGTCGAAATCAGTTCAACGAGGGATTAAGTTATTTATTATTATCAAACTCTTTGTACTCGGCACCGTTTCGGACGAAAATGTACACCGTAGAACTGTGACATGATATATTGGGTTGGCAAATAAGTCCTTTCGTTATTTCTATTTATTTTTGTGTCACTATGATGAATTAATCCCTTAGATGGATTGTTTTTCCTGTTTGTAATATGTCAACAACTATATCAGTTAACTCCTGTTGAAACTAGCTTAATATTGTGTTTGCTATCGCACTGTCAATAAAAAAGAAAATATCATTAATTATCGGTATAGCGTGTTGTAGTATTTTAAAAAAGATAAGCGTGCTGTAGAAGCTCATAGAAAAATGTGCAGTATTCATGGGGATGATGTCTCAATCGAACGCACCTGTCGAAATTAGTTCCCAAAATTTTGTTAGGAAATTTTGACATCAACAGTCGGTGCCCACATAAAATTAAAACGAAAAATGTTTAGCAAAAATCCCACCCAATATATTGCTATAACCCTAAATGTGTCAAATACAAGCGTAGAAAACTGTTTGCGCAAGCTCGGCAGTTTACAGGCTTAATGTTTGGGTCTCTCAATCTCTAAACGAACTTAACTTGGCAACACGCATTCATGTTTGTGATTCACAACGGAAGCGTCAACAAAATGACTTTTTTTTTAAAAAAAGGTTGGTAATAGGAGATGAAAAATGAAAATTTCTAGAGAAGCTCCTAAAAGAATGTAAAACCCCGGATTGCAGCGAAAAAAGATAATGCTTTCCCTCTCGTAGGAAGTTTTTCTATGAGCTTTTACCATCAGAGAAAACAATTTATTCAACTATATACCGCTTAAATAACAAAATTGGATCAAACTATTAAAAATAAACCATCAGAACTGGCAAATTGGGAGGACGTGTTCCATCAAGACAACAATAATAATAATAATAATAATAATAATAATAATAATAATAATAATAATAATAATAGGCTTAGCGAACCCGAAGGTTCGATGCCGATACCACCAAATTCCGCCTACACAGACTCGTCCAATGTTCACCATTTAAGCCCAAGCCCCCGAGATCAGCCTTAACGCAATCCTCCCATCTCCGCTTCGGCCTACCTTTCGGACGCCTACCATTCGGACCAGCAAATACCAACCTTCTCGGAATCCGCTCGTCATCGAGCCCAACAACTTTACTCGCCCATTTGAGTCTCCGCGATGCAATCAGCTCAATTATATTCACAGGATGCAAGTTCCGCAATTCCGCGTTGTGCAACATTCTAAACTCCCCAGTGGCCTCATCTCTCTTTGGACCAAATATTTTACGCAATACCTTATTTTCGAAAACCTTAAGCCGTTGTTCATCCTTCAAAGTAAGCGGCCACGTTTCACATCCGTAAAGAACCGTCGGAAGAATAATAGTTTTATAAATTCTAATCTTTGAGTTTTTAGATAGAAGCCGCGAACTAAGTAACTTAGCAACTGAATAATAGCACGCATTTCCCACCTTTAACCGGGACTTTATTTCTTCCTGGATTTCATTTTTTCTAGTTATAATTGAACCTAAATACTTGAATTTCTCTACGTGTTCAAAAGTATGACCTGATACTCAAGACAACAATAGTAACTCAAAATCAATTATTGACCCTTGGATGGGACTTTCTACCCCAACCACCCTTTTCATCAAACCTTGCTCCAGGTGACTGACTACCACTTTTTCCGGTCTCCGCAGAACTACATGAAAAGAAAGAAATTACAAAAAGAAAAGGTCAATGTATTCCAGAGGGCTGCAGAACGGATATAAAAGGAATGATCCAAAAATTTAGTTCTGTGGGAAGGGATGCAAAGGTCTGAATGGTGTGATCTAGTTTCAAGTGAGCGGGCTGAGGATTTTAATTGTAGGATATAGTAGATGTATGGAGGGTGTTGAGATTTAATTATTTTGTGAAGGTATGTTCCATGAAATTAGTACTATTTACAAATAACACTGTTGATATCTTTATCTGAGAATTTAAGTAAAATAGTCGGTACTGTTAATTTACTTCTTCATCGCTATTTTTAAAAATACCGGTTAAAGGTGGGAAATGCGTGTTATTATTCAGTTGCTAAATTACTTAGCTCGCGGCTTCTGTCTAAAAATTAAAGGTTAGAATTTATAAAACTATTATTCTTCCGACAGTTCTTTACGGATGTGAAACGTGGCCGCTTACTTTGAGGGATGAACAACGGCTTAAGGTTTTCGAAAATATGGTACTACGTAAAATATTTGGTCCGAAGAGAGATGAGGGATGGGGAGTTTAGAAGGTTGCACAACGCGGAATTATGGAACTTGTAATCTGTGAATATAATTGAGTTGATAGCATCGCGGAGACTCAAATGGGCGATTAAAGTTGCTGGGCTAGGGGAGGAACGGATACCGAGAAAGTTGGCGTCGATGGGAGGATTGCGTTAAGGCTGATCTCGGGGGCTTGGGCTTGACTGGCGAACATTGGACGAGTCTGTGCTGGCGAAGTTTGGTGGTATCGGCATCGAACCTTCGGGTTCGGTAAGCCTATTATTATTATTATCTCTATTTTAAAAGAGGAGCCATCATCTGTAGTGTATGGTTATCCCGTCCTTCGGAGAGGACATAAAATTGTGCTCCCATACCTGGGCAAGTTTATTTACTCGTTAAAGATTCCGATCCTACTGAAACATGGACAGTAAAAAAAATAGGACTCCCACTATAGCATCGTCCAGTTGACCACATTAGCATAAAGTGACGTTAAACGAATAAAAAATCAATCAACTTTAGACGATTAACGTTTTAATGGGATAGATAATAAAATCCATAATAATTGTGGCATAAATCCCAAGTTTTCATTAAACACTACATTAGGGATATTCGAACCCTCTTCAATTATCATCAAAATTTTAAGATGCTCCTTATATTATTATTTTTTTTTAAATTATCGAATAAAGAAAAACTTATAGATAAAAAACATCTCTTTTGGTTGCAGTTTTTCAGAGACATAATATGATGTAATAATATTAAGCTCCTATAAGGAAAATCGCTTCATGATCTTACTCAATAGTAATTTGGGACCGAGCCAAGTTGGTGGCCTTTCCGCTAGATATCAGATTATATTTAACCTCTAATATAAATGTTTCTATAAGCATTTATATATTATTATATCTAATTCCATGAATGCTTATATAAGTTTTTCTTATAAGTGAGACAGTTTCCCAGTAAAACATTTAATGAAAATTATTTTTGTTACATAACGATTGTTAGTAGAGATGTGTTTGTCGGAAACATTCCATAAAGTTAGAATCGGTCATAATTACTCCGAGAGATTTGAGGTGCGATCGGGTTTGAAACAGGGTGACTCCCTTTCACCTGTGTTATTTAATATAGCTTTAGAATATGTCATAGAAAAGGTGATGTGTACCGAGAAAGGCTTAAATATGGGTGACAAGATTCCGGTTTTGGGGTATGCCGATGATCTGGTACTGCTAGGTAAAGACACGGAAACCATACAACTAAACACAAGTGTGTTAATAAAAACCGGTAAAGAAATAGGATTCGAATTAAATACCGATAAGACGAAGTATATGATTAGTAGCAGAAACGGTGTCGATCTTGGTGATATTGATGTATCAGGTCATACTTTTGAACACGTAGAGAAATTCAAGTATTTAGGTTCAATTATAACTAGAAAAAATGAAATACAGGAAGAAATAAAGTCCCGGTTAAAAATGGGAAATGCGTGTTATTATTCAGTTGCTAAGTTACTTAGTTCGCGACTTCTATCTAAAAACTTAAAGATTAGAATTTATAAAACTATTATTCTTCCAACGGTTCTTTACGGATGTGAAACGTGGCCGCTTACTTTGAAGGATGAACAACGGCTTAAGGTTTTCGAAAATAAGGTATTGCGTAAAATATTTGGTCCAAAGAGAGATGAGGCCACTGGGGAGTTTAGAAGGTTACACAACGCGGAATTGCGGATTTTGCATCCTGTGAATATAATTGAGCTGATTGCATCGCGGAGACTCAAATGGGCGAGTAAAGTTGTTGGGCTCGATGACGAGCGGATTCCGAGAAAGTTGGTATTTGCTGATCCGACTGGTAGGCGTCCGAAAGGTAGGCCGAAGCGGAGATGGGAGGATTGCGTTAAGGCTGATCTCGGGGGCTTGGGCTTGAATGGTGAACATTGGACGAGTCTGTGTAGGCGGAATTTGGTGGTATCGGCATCGAACCTTCGGGTTCGCTAAGCCTATTATTATTATTATTATTATTATTACATAACGATTGTAAGTGCTAAGAAGTTATATCAGTTGGAATGAAAAAAGTCACGTTTTTCTAAACTTTATTAAGTGTTGTGGCTTTATTGTAAAACTCTTTTTCAAAAAATCTGTTTTGGTGTTGAAAATTTGAATTAATTTTCGTATATAAAATTTGTCGCTAGGATCCACTACTTGTATGTTTATGGCGCAATGCTCTATCTTAGCCTCCACTGGCTCACATCGGAGACGCTGCTGAGCGAGAGGCGCTGACATCTCGTTGATTCCGCTTTTCCCTCTGCAAGTGGGGGAAAAGGCACAGTCTGGGGTTCCAGTAGAATGTAAATGTTGTATATAGTTATAATTGTGTGTATGATGTTAATTTATTTCTCACTTTGTATTTATTTATAATTTTTTTTATTTTTTTTTTGTATATATATTATATTTTATGTGATTTGACTTTATCATTATTTTTTGTATATTGAGGATGTATAGTCGACTGTAGAAACTATTATATGTGGAATAATCAGGAGTCAGTCTTTTTCTAAATATTTTTAATTTCGCCCACGTTTCGGCTCTAGCTTGTAAGCCATCATCAGGGCATTACTGTGAGCTTATGCTTGGACATGGCTCAGTAATGCCCTGATGATAACTCACAAGCTTGAGCCGAAACGTTTGCAAAATAAAAATAATAATAATATGATATTTTTGAATACAGGTTTTTTTGAAAAATGACATTTAAAAAAAATTACGACGACGCTGCTGAAAAGCGGTGAAATGAAAAGATAATTGAGATGGATATGCATGGTAGGTGACATAATTATTAAAAATAATTTATTATATGTTGTTGTAATTGAATTGTTGGAAATATATAAATGCAATGAGACTTTAATTGATTACAGAAGCTTGATAATGGCACTAGAGGCTGAAACGTCGCGATACTGGATTAAATAAATTGTTTTTAAAAAAATATCCAAGAATTTCTTTTGTAAATCGGCCTGATAATTATCGAACAAATTAATTTATTTCTCACTTTGTATTTATTTATAATTTTTTTTTGTATATATATTATATTTTATGTGATTTGACTTTATCATTATTTTTTGTATATTGAGGATGTATAGTCGACTGTAGAAACTATTATATGTGGAATAATCAGGAGTCAGTCTTTTTCTAAATATTTTTAATTTTGCCCACGTTTCGGCTCTAGCTTGTAAGCCATCATCAGGGCATTACTGTGAGCTTATGCTTGGACATGGCTCAGTAATGCCCTGATGATAACTCACAAGCTTGAGCCGAAACGTTTGCAAAATAAAAATATTTAGAAAAAGAATGACTCCAGATTATTCCACCTATAATATTTTCTGTAAATATTATATGAATGTGGTCTGGTACCAATATTACCACTGTTTAATGAGTATCTGGAGGAGGCCAAGACCCACCAATGGTTGTAGCGCCACGAAGATAGAATGCGTACCTGGGATTGCACAGGCTTGGGACCACCATTTTACGTCCAGTAAGATGGACCGCATAATCAAGGATTTTCTACTCTTTTTGAAAACTCCTAGGGCCTTCAGCCGTTTTTGGAGGCGCGACCATAGACTTATAAGGCTGTTAAGCCAGCCACTAAACCACAAGTGACCTTATAAACATTCTTGTTATCAATATAGTGAAAAACCAATTCTAGATTTCAATACAAAGAGAATCAATATACAGTTTGTTATTTCCAGTCAATTAGAAATTGAGTTTGTAGAGGAACTGGCTGATTAAAGGAAGTACATATAGAGACATAGTCAGCCTAAGTTTTATTTATTATTAGCACATATTTCAACAACTGGTTTTTCTTGTTTTAACATTTTCAGAGACACCCCCTTCTGTATAGCATATATATATTTACTGAGCCTTAAGATACTTAAATATATATTGATGGTATATAAGGTTTAGCCTATAATTAAAAATTAAAATTTGGTAACTTTTCGAGAATTTTTTTTATTTTTTATTCGTTTCATAGCAGCGAAACACCTAATTTTAGACATATTAAACAATAGGTTAGTTAATTAAATTCGGATTTAACTTCCTTATGTACTAAAAGAGATTTAATTCTAAAAGGGAAAGCATAGCATCCTTATACGTCCAAGATCGCAGTTCAAGTTTCAAGTTTGACGGTTCTAGAATTTTTTAAACAAAATAAAAAAACCTTCGTTATGCTGAACTTGGAAGGGGACTTCAAAAGATGGTCCCAAGCCTGTGCGATGTCAGGTACTCGTTAAAGATTCCCAACTTAATTAAACATGAATATGCAACATTTAGGAACTCCATTATGAAATATAGTGACGTTAAATGAATATACAAACAGATGCATTAATACAATAATCCTCTTGTATGATTGACAAATGTATTTGTTTTTATAATACAATCAGTAAACACTCATCAGTCAGGATGGCCGAGCGGTCTAAGGCGCTGCGTTCAGGTCGCAGTCCACTCTGTGGGCGTGGGTTCGAATCCCACTTCTGACAAGTTTTTTTTTTATTTTTAATAATTCTTTGAAATACGGATTTTGATTTAACATCATACTTTTTTTATGTATTGTTAATTTTGAAATTACATAAATTGAATATAATTATCATTTGGTAATTATTTATTCCTTCATCATTTGGTATTACATTCAATAAATTAAAAATTATGAAATTATTTTTTTAATATATGTTTTACTGTTTGTTTGATAACTTATATATTTTTTTAATTTATTATTAAATAACCATTTATCTATAATTATTTTATCTTTTTATTTTTAAAACTTAACTCTGTTTAGGATATATATAAAGTATGTGGTAATTAAATGAATGAACCACTTCAAAAGTATGTAATAAGTTTTTAAAAAAAAGAAAGTACCTGACTTAATTATTGATAATTTGAAAAAAAAAAAGAAGAAAATATTTTATTAATTATTGGCCTGTATTAATATTAAATATAAAAATTATTATAAATTTTATGTAAACGAAGAAATTTTCTCCGAAACGTCGAAAACTGTTATAATCCTAATGAATAAATGTTTATATTTAAGAAGAAAACAGTTCCAAATTTATTTAAATAATATACTTTTTAAAATACTAGTTTTAATATTAATATATTTTGTTAATATAGTTTGTGCCAAAAAATAAATCTATTTTTTCCTTAATTTTTACCAAAGTTTTATAAATTTGTAAACGAAATGCTGTTTTGTTTTTCGTTTGACAAATTCTACATGTTTATAATTTTATCATTTAATTGTCATTTATCGATAGCCTAAAAAAAAAATTAGTAAATTTTGAAAGTAAAAAAAACAAATAAATTTTGAATATTTCAGTAATTTTTTCCATTACACCATTACATTTAAGTCATGATAAATTATGATTTTTTTTTTTTTTCATGTTCCTCAATTTTTATCGATTAGGGGTTAATTAATTTTAAAAATTATAATTTTTTAATTCTTTTGAAACATTTTTCTGTCTTGAATGTTTTCTTTTATATCTATGTTTTTATCATTTCTAATTTCAATGTTAATAATATATTCCTGATAATATATATATTGTTTGATCAGTTCTCGACTGTTGATAAATTAAGTTTCTGTTGTTCTCAGGTTTCAGTCAATGAATAAACAATTTTATCTATGCGACGTTTCGAGAATTTATTGCTCTCATAATCATGCCTTAACGATGGTAAAACAAAAAAAAACATGAATATTAATTATTGCATAATAATACATAAACATTTAATTTATTTTTTACACCTTGTGTATGCTAAAGATATAGAAATGTGAATATTATGATTTTTTTTAGAAATTCCAAGCACATCGTTTCATACACGTTCAGTTACGGACAATAATACTTTAGTAGGCATTGAAGTAAAAATAAAAGAGACGAATAATAATTCCATGGAGCTTTATTTTGGCTTTAGTTGCACCTCATGTATTTTAGAAACTTGAAATGTCTTTAAAAATGTAGACAAATCTTGTTCTTATACTAGGTTAAAAAAATTTATTAAATTTTTTATTGGAAACATTTGGTTTTAGTTTTTATTTAATGTTGTAGGGAGTGAAAGGTACGAAAATACCATGATACAATTTGATCGATCAGTGTTATATCGATTTAAAGATTTGACGCCATATTTTTTAACATTAATTTAGGCAAAATCCTAAAATATATCTCATATTTCATATTTTTTCTTTTTTTTTTTGTTATATTGGAACAAAATTAAAAAAATATTCACAGGATAAGTATCGAAAATATATTATTTTGTTAAGTCAAATTTGTCGATTTGTTGCCTTTAAACAATAATTCCTTATAAATTCTGTATACATCGTAAATTCCCGAGTAAGGCAATTATTAACGCGAAAAACTCTATAGAAGCGGATAGTAGATCATTTCTGTCGATTCGAATGCTCTCATATAGAGTAAATTGATCAAATACAAAAAAATGTATGAAATCAGTAACTTTGAAAAATAATTAAAAATATAAAAAAATGTAACAAGAGTAATTTTTTCACACTAACTAATGCAGGACATTTTCTACTTATAAATGAAAAACGATTTTTTAATTTATCTTGATTAGATCAAAAGTTATAGAATTTTGGCCACTAAATCGTGATTTTTTCCCACAATGCATCGCAGCGAATCTTTTTTTTTGGACTGGTGCGGGCAACACACGACTTTCACTTACCTCCATTTTTGAAATCGATAAAAGAATTTTCAAGTACAGTAAGAGATAAAAATGAGTGAAGCCAATAAAGAATTAATTAAATGGAATTTCTAAAGAAACATGTGTTTTATTAAAAATTATATTATATTATTATCTAAAATAATCAATTAGTTTTAACGGCTTTTCATCACTCTCTATTAACTTTTAAAAGCTTGAGTATAAGATAATACTTTTTCTAAAATCTTTAGCTTTTAAACGGTATACCATACATGTATATTACTGTTCTTATGTTCAAAAACAAAAAAATGCGTTTAAAAATACTTTTTCAGTTTTCTCCTTTATTTGTTTTACAAATTCGCACAACTTACATATTTAGCTGTGATTTATCAATGCTGACAAGATGATAGGGTTATTTATATAGAATCTACAAAATTTAAGGTACTTTAGAGGAAGAAAATATCGGCATTTAAGCCTTGTCAGATTATTTTAATCCGAATGAAACTTAAATGATATTAAAGCCCATTAAATTTTACATCGATATAGCGAGTTTAATCAAAATCGTCGGAAGCGTTTTGGAGAAAATCGATAAAAGGTGCAAAATGCATGCATGGTATAAAGTGGCTCTTCTGGTAAGCTCATTTTGATGAAAAAGGTTTTGTAACGTCTCGGGCGTATAGTTGTCTTAAATATGAAATTTCAGTTTCATAGGACTTACCGTTTCCGCCCGGGAGTTCCCAAACACACACACACACACAACAACACAAAGACCTTTTTGCGGGACTTGGTTATTTGGACTCAGGAGACCCTAAAATGTGTATTTCCGTTGAAAACTGGGATTCGAAAATTTTCACGATCGCAATACGCAGTAAAAATGTATGAAATCAGTAACTTTGAAAAATAATTAAGAATATAAAAAAATGTAACGAGAGTAATTTTTTCACACTAACTAATGCAGGACATTCTCTACTCATAAATGAAATAAGATTATTTAATTTATCTTGATTAGATCAAAAGTTATAGAATTGTGGCCACTAAATCGTGATTTTTTCCCACTGTGCGTCGCAGCGAATTTTTCTTTTTGGAAGTGAAAAAAATCATCAAATGACGCAAATTTTTTTTTTTTCTTTTCCACTTTGAGCAAGCAAAATACAACTTAAAGATAAGCAATATCAGTTGAAACTGTGGCAGAAAAACAAGTTAACTAGTCTTTTTTGAAAATATGTAGAATCTATTGACCAAGTGAACATGATTTTATTAACACAGAGTTGATTAAATTGTAATATTGAAAATCACCGCACACTTATTTTACAACCCAATGTATATATATATATAAATATTATAAATATTTTATTGATATAACTATTATATAAATCTTCAAGAATAGCTGTAGATAAGAGATAGGTTTGGGTGAGATTCTATTAGCCCTCAAAGTGAAACCTTAGTAAAGGGTTTAATCTCGTTTTATAATTTCATAAACCTTTAATCTATCTTGCCTCAGCAACAAAAGTTCCAGAATCCGGGCATCTCATATTTCTATTTTCTGATCGTTTGTTAGAGTAGAGTCTATCGGAACTAAAGATCAAGTATGGTGCTTGAGAAGTACCTCTTTCGTAAGTCTACCGTACTTTAATATTATATCACATCAAAAATGTTCATTAAACGTACGAGAAATGTATATGTGTTTATTCAATTTTAGTCCTTAATTTTGCCTACCCAGGATTTAATAGGATAGGGATCTTTAACGAGTACCTGACATCGCATAGTCACGGGACCACCAAAGAATGGCATAATCAAGGATTTTTTAATGGGAGTGTTGAATAAAGTTAATTTCTGAAAAAATAAGTGGCTTTTCGTATTTCACTCTGACTAGGAAAAACAAAAGAAATAGAACAATAAAGCTTTTCTCAGTCCGGAATAAATTGAGTTTACGGATGGAAGGATTGATGAAGTTTTAAAGGTAAATAAAGAAAGAATCTTCTAACAAAATTTATTATTGATCTTCATTAAAATACATGCCTTATTTAAGTACGTACGTTATTTAAAGTACATATCTTATTTAAATTCGAACAAATATAGCTCCTAAGGGGTCGGTCGTAGCTACAAATGTCATTAAACTAAAACTATTCTACATTGAATGTCGATTAAAATATAAATAAATAAATTTTTTTAGTATCCTGGGACAAGTGCCTTTAGAATAAAATTAACCAATTATATAAATAGGCTTCAGAGTCTCAGATTAATATAAACAAGTTAGCTAAAACTAATATAATATAGACTGCAAATAAATAGATAATAAAATAAATAAAATAGAGCATTATTTGCAATTCTGTTATGACTGGTTGGTTAGGAGATGAATAAATAAGCGGGATTTGAATAAATGAAGAGAGTTGAGTGACGGATAGAAGGAGGAATAGAATTCCATAGGATTGAGGATCGCATAAGAACGATCTGTCGAATTGTGCAGAACGGTGGGCCTTAGTTGATAAACCTGAAGGCCTAGTGCGTTTATAACGGAAATGAACGGTGGATTTGGATTGTAGGAAGTAGAAAATATACGATGGACGGCGGGAATGGATAACTTGGTAAAGGAATGATGCAAGGAAATACTTTAGAAGATTGGAAGGGTAAAGCCATTTCAACTTGCTATAAAATTCGGAGACGGAGATGTAACTAGGGAAGATAAATCGAACGAACCAATTGATTAACCGTTCATTTTTACCTCGAGATCTCTAGAAACACCACCGTATACCGTACAGCAGTATTCGAAGTGGGGAAATATTAAAGAGGTAACAAGGAGTTTCCGGGTTTCAAACGAGATAGGTGACGAAGGGAATTCAGTCGCTTTAGGACGGAAAAGGTACGACGGGATATTGCAGAAATATGGTTTTTGAAGGATGGGATTTAATCAATGGTTATTCCCAGGTTCCTGACGGTCGGGTGGAATTTTATAGGATTACATTTAGAAATTGAGGTATCTACGAAAAATAGAGAGGAAAACAAGAAGAGATAGAATAAGGAACGCCACCATACTGGCTAATATCGATGTCAAACCGGCAGAGACCATACTGGAGGAGCAAAAACTGAATTGGTTTGGACATCTTCTTAGGATGGATCCAGACAGAAGTGCCAGGAAGACCTACGAGACCCGTTCGGAAGAAAAAAGACCCAGAGGAAGGCCTCGCATCTCCTGGGAGGATAGTGTAACTATCTAAAGGATAGGTTTAGTTAGATCTAGGGATGGATAGCCTAAGGGATAGGGAGGATAGGTGGAGGGATGCAGGAAACGCGGAATAAATTGGAACAGGAGAGCAGAGTTGGTGCAGGAGAGAGACAACTGGACCAGGCTCTATAAGCAGGACCCTCACACCGAACAGCGGTAGAAGGGGGAATGATTATGATGATGATGACCATTTAGTGTGGAACAGTTTTCAGGAGGTCATGATATACTGCATCTATTTCAATTTTCCAGACATAGACATCTTATTATTAGATTTCCAAATGTTTAAGTATTTTCATCTAAAAAAAAAACATGTTTAGAAATTTATTATTCTCATATCCATACCAATTATAAGCAAGATAGTTTCTTACATAGAACTGCTTGGGTAGTTCACTCTTTAACACATTCACACCAGCGTGACCCTTGACTATCCAGTAGGGCGACGTGCATCACAGTCGAGTCACTTGTTTTCAGGAAACAAGTGGTTAAAAAATAAGTTGTTTTTTTTTTCCCTCAACATTATATGTTGTAGGAATTAACAATCATAAGTGTTTATTTTATATCCTTCAACATTTCCTCTTAAAAGACTATTATTGGTTAATTTTATTTGATAGCTCTTCTTTAAGAATTGTCTAAAATATTATAAATTTTTGATAATTTTATCTGCCATTACACTTGATGCAAGAAATGCGCGCTCAAGAAAACACCATCTCAAAACTGTTACAATCTCGCATTTAGTGCGTTCCAAGCCCCGGATTGTTGTGATCTCGCACTAAACACGTGTCGAACCGCCCCACGAAGCGTTAACTGCTAAGAAGTTTCGCCTCACGGGAAAAAACTTAGATATTCACCACGGCGTGAACGTGTTAGAAGAACACTGAACTGTCTTATCTAAAATCGGCATAAACATTTTTTATAATAATATTAATAATTCTTTATTTATTCTGGGATGAGTCCCTTAAGAATAATATTACAGGAAATAAAAAAATGGTTTTAAGACTAGAGTGTTAGAGTAAAATAATTAAAAATAAAAATATATATGTAAAACTAACAACAGAATTAAATTAATCAAATGTAAAAAAATATAATAACTCAAAAGAAAACTTCTAATAAAATGTGAAAAAAATAAATAAATTATATATATATAATATGTGTGTGTGTGTGATATGTTAAAATGATAAGAGATGATAATATATAATTAAAAATATAATATCATTATAAAGAAAAATTAAAAATATACAGAAAAAAAAAATTACAATGCTTTTATATGTTTGTAAAATTATATATATTATAAAACTATATATTTTCTGCTGAATGTATCCATTAAAATGAAAGTTAAATAAATAAATAAACGTATCTGTCTGCTTCATTTGTTGATTTCCCTGAAATTAGCATCTAATTGGGATTATTTGGGAATTGGATTAACAGGAAATGGCTGAATAGGCGGGATTTTAATGTTGAAAGAGTTTGGGAGTCACGGATGTTGGAAGGAATGGAGTTCCTAGGAATGCGGATCGGATTAAGAATGATCTATTGTAAGCTGTGGATCGATGGGACGTTATATAAAGATCAGAAGGCCGTGAGCGGGTGCAACGGGAACGAACGGAGGATTTGAATTTGAGGATTGGTTTTTGATTTATTTATTGGCACAAAACATCTTGGTCATCAGTGCCAGACACTCACTATAAGATGCACTTTTTTGAAAACATATATTAAATAATACTATTAATTAAAATAAATAATGAACTAATAAAACAAATAATACTAATACAAATAATGATAATACACTAAAACAAATAATAATACATAAGAGACAATAATGATATACATAATAAGTAATACATCCATTATACATGAATACATACATACAGACAATACTAAATAAATAATAAATTAAAAAGACAATAAAAATAAATAAATAATACACTCATAAATAGTACCAGATACGCTCATTTTAGAAAATGAATTTAGGACAAATAATTTTGTTTCTTCGTACAATGTTTTTTTTTTTTTTTTTTTTTTTTTTTTTTTTTTTTTTTTTTTTTTTTTTTTTTTTTTTTTTTTGGAATATTAAATAATAATATTAATAAAAACAGATAATAAGAATAAGAATAATCTATAATAAAAATAAATATGACAGCGTTAGTAAAAAATAAACATAGATCAAGTTATATTAGTAGACGATATTCAAGGATGAAAAAATAAATAAATATAAACTAGGTCGTCAAATCCTCTTATAAAAGTCCATTTCAGAAAGGAGGCATATTAATTGATCAATTCTATTCCCATCGTTTCCTAATGCAACCACGACATTGTGTGGTATTCCCTTTTGGCCCAATTTTCTAGTGTAGAAGGGACATTCCTCGAACACATGAGTAATTGTCAGGGTTCCCCTACAATGCTGACATCTTGGGGGCAACTTGAATTTAAGGAGATCCGAGATGTAAAACGGACATGAGGTTGGATAACTTGGTAGAGGAAGGATGCTAGGAAGTACTTCGGCGGAAGGAAGGGTAAAGCCACTTTAATTCTTTGTAAAATCGGGTGATAGAGGTTTATTTGGATATCCCAAAGATGAAACGTATAAAGCAATTAAACATTCGTTTATTAAATACTTAAATCAACATAAAAAAAAACACACATACAAGCACGTCTAAAGACACACACACTCATACTTATATATCAATATATATATATATATATATATATATATATATATATATAATATATATATATATATATATATATATATTATATACATATAAATACAAATACATATAATAATAATAAATACATATAAATATAAATATTATCAGTAATCTATTATTAATATTGAAATTAGAAATGATAGGAAAAATAAAAGAAAACATCCAAGACAGAATAAGTTTCAAAAGAATTAAAAAAATATAAATTTTAGAATTAATTAACCCCTAACCGGTAAATATTGAGGGACATAAAAAAAAAAATCATAATTCATCGTTACTGAATAATTAATAATTACTAAAATTATTTTATTAGTTTTTTCCAACTTTCAAAATTCAATAATTAATTTTTTTTTATACTATCGATAAGTGACAATTAAATAATACAATTATAAACATGTGGTTGTCGAACGAAAAACAAAATTTTCGGTTCAACATTTATAAAAGTTCAGTAAAAATTAAGAAAAAAAAATATATTTCTTTTTTTATATAAAATTATCAATAATCGATGATTTTACTGCGAATTTAGAAATGTATAGTCATTTAAAAAATATATATTAATTAACACTAATATTTTGAAAAGTATATTTAAATAAATGTAGAACTGTTCTCTTCTTAAATAAAAACATGTATTCATTAGAATTATAACAGTTTTCGACGTTTCGAAGAAAATTTGTTCGTTTACATAAATTTTATAATAATTTTTATATTTGATATTAATACATGTCAACAATTAATAAAATATTTTCTTCTTTTATTTTCAAATTGTCAATGATTAAAACAGCCACTGTCTTTTTAAAAAAAAAAAAAAACTTATTACATACTTTTGAATGTGATTTATTCTTTGGATTATCACATACTATATATATATATATATATATATATATATATATATATATATATATATATATATATATATATATATATATATATATACATTATATGCGGAGTAAAGTTTTAAAAATAATATATATGGAGTATATAGTATAGAGAGAGAAGGAGAGAGAGAGAGGAGAGAGAGAGAGAGGGAGGGAGAGAGTTATAGGACAAACAACAGTATTTTTCGAATTTTTTGTTCCATACCTATTCCAAGTTATTGAAAAAATTCGTTTCACCTGAATTGAACCACTAAAAAAACATCTGGCTACAACTGAATAAAACAAGTTTCTAGTCGGTATTACTCATTGTGAAACTTTTCCTTAGATTGGTATAGTACATATTTTTTTTAAAGGTTCTATGCTTGAATAATTAATTGCTCAACATCTCTTAAGCACGGTTATGTTAAACTGTCCCTGTGTTAAACTATTCAGCTAAATTTGGTTATTACGTCTGTATAAGTTTAAATTCGTATTTTATTTAATAATAATAATAATAATAACTTTGTTCTGGGACCGTTTACCTTAAGAGTATTAGTGATGTTTAACAAATATAGACTAATTAGTTTATAAATAATTCAATCTATTTAATGTATTCTGTCCAGAAGTGTTGTATTTATTTGTAACATCAATGTTATTCTAAAGGGACAAACTATGTCCTAGAATAAATTTCATTTCCTATAATATTATATTCTAAACATTAAAAAATACCCTTGCCCCAGACTTGATTGATATTTCTGGCCGCCTGGGCCCCGTTCTGGCAGGGTTTACTCAAAAAACAAAACTATACCAATATCACTCGTTGACTTCTTAGTGAGGGCTGATATTTTCTAAGCAGCGATACGCTTTAAAGAGAAATTCTCGTTTAGCAGAGGATTCTTGACATTCATACAAATGAATTACCAAGAAAAACATAATAGTTTGTATGTGTATATATATATATATATATATATATATATATATATATATATATATATATATATATATATATATATATATCACGGGACTTGGATAGAAAAAGAACTAAGACTGGGATCACTTGTAGCTGAGTGGCTAGCGTAACAGCCTCCCATGCTAAAGGTCACGGGTTCAAACCCGCAGGTGGTCCTAGGATTTTTTAATGGGAGTAAAAAATCCTTAGTTACGCCGTCCTTCGGAGGGGACGTTAAAAGGTGGTCCCGTGGCTGTGCGATGTCAGATACTCGTTAAAGATCCCTAGCCTAATAAAACCTGGATAGGCAAAATTTAGGACTCCCACTGTAGCATCGTCCGATTAGCCACAGCAGCATAAAGGGACGTTAAATAAATAAACAAACAACAAAGAAGTAAGACTTATGCCAAATTTAAAAAATATTTTATAAATTTCATTAAATCAATAGACTTCAATCAACTTAACATAGATTGTAGGAAGGCAGTTGAGGTTTTGTAATCTTGTTGTGCTTAATGTTATTTTTTATTTTTGTATTTATTTATTTTTTTGTTCAAATCTTGATTTGTATAATTAATATATTTTAGGTATTTCATCTATTTATGGTATCTATTTATGATATTTTCATTGTGTCATTTCTCTTCTCTTTTGTTTTATTTATTGTTTAAAACATTGTAAAATGCTAAAAACTTAATAATATTTGTAAATATAACATTGTACTACGTGTAGTGTGCCTACGTATTAGGCATGGAACACGTAACTATTAATTAATAAACTCTCCTTCTTTGGAGTTACCATAAGCAGGAGCAAAAAGCAAAAATATATACATATATACATATATTGTTGATTAGTTTTCGACAATTGATAATTTAAATTATCTACGGGTCTTAAGGTTCAGTCAATAAATAAGCAAATTGTGTTTAGGCTACGTTTTAAGAATTTATTTGTTCTCATATCCATGCCCTAAGAGTCTAAAAAAAAATAAAATGTTTAAATTGGTATAAAATAATTAATAGATGATGTTATTGTTAGAGATAATCCATTTAATATTTAATAATCCATTGTATTATTAATAGATATATATATATATAGTACTTAAATATATATCTCTATTATAATTAACATTTTTTTAACTTCATAAATAAATTAAAAGAAATTATTACAAACTTAGAATTTGGGACAATATTTTTTAATTAAAATTTTTTTTTTCTCAAATTAGACCATTCTCTCAAGTATTCATATAATAACATAAAATATGATATAAATTACTGTGCTCTGAGAATCGAAGTTTTTACTCCTTTTTTTTCTTTGTTTAGTAAGTGCTTTACGGCAAAAAGGCGTGTAACTGCCCCCCTATGAAATTTTCCATGGACAAACCGTGATAGCCTGGAACTTTCTAAATCCTAAGACAAAGGCTGGACCCCCGGCTTGGAGCACTTACCATATCAGCCCTGTCCGAGGTAACGAGGATAAGAAAGAAGATTTGAAAAGGTCAGTCTTATTTCAGCCATGAGAGTTGAAGTCCAGCAAGAGGACCGTCGAGTTCCATCCTGAAGAAGAGGAGAGGTCCGAAGGAGGTCAGAGAGCAGCTGGAGGATGAAGCCTAGAAGGGGCGCCTAAGACTGGAACCATCTTCGCCAGTCGACTGTGTTTTAAAGGCATTTATCTGTACCCTATTCGCTATTTATATTAATGACCTGCCTCTCCATATCAATCACTCTAAATACCACCTCTATGCTGACGATTTTCAAATTTACCTTTCCTTTCCTCCTTCCGACCTATTACCAGCAACAAAAAGACTACAAGAGGACTTAGATCGAATAAGTCACTGGACTGTAGTCAATAAACTGAAACTAAATGTTAAAAAAAGAAAAGCCATTGTAATAGGATCCCATCACTTCTTGAAAACTGTTCCACATATCCCCATCCTCTTCCTAAATGGTAACCCTATAAAGTTTTACAGGACCGTCAGGGATCTGTAAGTAACCTTTGATCAAACCCTCTCCAAAAACCGTATTTCCGAAATTTCCCGCCGCTCCTTTTGCACCTTAAAGCTACTGAATTCCCTTCGTCACCTATTCCCGTATGAAACCCGGAAGCTCCTTGTTACCTCTCTATTATTCCCCTATTTCGACTACTGCTGGACCGTATTCGGTTGTGTTTCTGGGGATCTCGAAGTAAAAATAACACGCCTAATTAATTCATTTGTTCGATTTATCTTCGGGGTCCCGAGGTACACCTCCGTCTCCATATTTTATAGAGAGTTGAAGTGGCTTTATCCTTCCAATCGTCGCAAGTATTTTCTTGCATCATTCCTTGCACCATTCTTGTACCAAGTTATTCAACCCATTGGGCCGTCCATTACGATTCAAATCCTCTGTCAATTCCCGCTGTACACGCTCTAGGCCTTCAGATTTATACACAACGGCCCACCAATCTGCATATTTTGACAGATCGTTCCTGATCCGATCCTCATTCCTGTGGAATTCTATTCCTCTTTCTAACCGTCACTCCGACTCTCTTCCTACATTTAAATCCCGCTTATGCATTCATCTCATGACCATCCAGTCAGAACAAAATTATAAATGACTCTATTTTATTTTATTTTCTACATATTTGCGTATGACTGTATTCGATTAGTTTTGGTTAAATTGTTTATAAATAATTAATTGCTCTAAGACTCTGAACCCCAATTGATATGTTATGTCGATGTAATTCTAAAGGGACTTGTCCCAGAATAATAAAGAATTTATTTATTTATTATTTGTAATATTGTATGGCAAGGTTAACTGTAATGCCCCTCAGTATTCTCAGGCTTTGTGTAAATAGATTTTATATGTTTATTTTAATTTAAATAATAATGTAATTTATTGAAACCTCATAATCAGGGCTCAACACCAAAAAACAGAACATTAATATTATTATACAATAATTAATATTGATATTGTTAGAGATATAGAAAAGAATACATTGAACAATGAATACCCATACAGTAGGTACTTAGATATTTTAATTAGAATTTACATAAAAGATATTATTATAAATTTACTTACAATTTTGGACAAAATAGTGTCTTAATTAGACATGTGTAGACCACAAACTTTGAAAGAACACTGAAAATAAAAAAGGAATAGTTCAAGTATGGAAGATGTTTCAGGGATTTATGATGACGTCAGGAGTCTGGGGTATGCTCCTATTGTTGATTTGTTTTCATTTTATTTTGTATTATTATAATTATTATTATTCAGACGGTTATTTAATTTTAATTTGTGTTTATTAAATTTGAGTTACATGCAGTAAAGTTTTGAACAACCGATTTTTTATTTATGGCGCGATTTTTATATTTTTCCATGGTGATAATTTCTTTAAAATTTCGTTTTAAGCTCTTTTTTTCATAATGAATAATTTTGGGTGAGTAAAATTTGAATGAATGTCCCGTTTTTCCTGAAATGAGCAGTGAGGGCAGTTTGGTCAGGTTTATTTGGGTTTTTTTTTTTTTAAATTGAAATGCATGCACAGAAACTTAAATTATCAACAGTCGAGAACTGATCGAACAATATATATATATATATATATATATATATATATATATTACAGAGGGCATAAGGTGCAATGCGGATAAGGAAGAGACTGGAAGCAATAACTCCATCTATGAAGCCTCTCCCCGCTCGCAATGAATCACCACTTGGCACGAGATAAAACCCACTGTCGCTCCCTCAGTCCTTGCAACGGGCAATTTAATGATTGAAAGGTCTCTCTGGATTATTATTTTTATTAATTTAATCATCATATATATTTATTTGAACAAACTTGATCCTCTCCTATACATTGCATACACACATGACATACCAACTCACCCTACCCCATTGACTGCTACTTACGCAGACGATACAGCAACTCTAACATCAAACGGCGATCCTGTACTGGCCTCACTGACTCTACAAAATCACTTAATGCAACTACAAAATTGGTACAATCTTTGAAAAATTCGTTTAAATCACGACAAATCAAAACACGTAACGTTCACACTACGACAAAACACTTGCCCACCAATTTTTATTGACAACAACCAAATTCCTCAGACCAACTCTGTACATTACCTAGGACCGAAGCTCGATCGAAGAATGACTTGGGCCCACATGTCAAGATGAAAAGACTCTCAACAACCAACTGAAAGTACTATACTTTCTTTTATCAAAATTAAAAATCAGACAGAAATGAATACATATACATACCTTCTTAATCCAATATGGACTTACGCCTCACAGATTTTTGGTTCAGCAAAAAAGACTCACATACAAAAAATGCAATAATTTCAATCCAAAACTTTAAGACTCATATCGACAGCTCCTTGGTACGTAAACAACAGAACCCTATATACGGACTTACAGCAACTAACAATGCTACCAACATATACGAACATTCTATTCTCGTTTTCACAGTAAACTTAACGGGCACGTCAATAGACTGATTAACGATATGTCAATAGCTGAAATGCCAGTCAGTAAAAGGCTAAAGGGAAGCTGGATGAGGGACCTCTTCTGCTAAATTAAAGCCTTGGAAGGGGTGATGCTGGGCACTTTACTTCCCCACGCCTACTATGCCTGATCTCACATTTGTCCAACACATTTGCTGATTGTCAGATACAGGTTGTGAATCAAGATATGAAGAGAAAAAAAAAAAAAAAAAAAAAAAGACCATCATAAAAGCTTATGACTCCATAAACCGTCAGAAGCTGTATCACATCATGATTAAACAGAGAATACCTAGAAAGTTAGTAAACCTAGTAGCGATGAGCTTGTCGGAAACATACCATAAAGTTAAACTCGTCCATAGTTACTCCGAGAGCTATTTTAATTAAACCTAGATAGTTACCACTCCCTTATCACCCGTGCCTATCTGCGGCATAAGCATTAATTTTGTCGATCAGACTATTAAGCAAAACTTTTAATAGCACTAGACAGATAAAGGACGTAAGTACTCCGTTTCAATTCTAAATTATCCAACAGGAGTAGAAGTAAGGATTTACTTAATAAGAGTAGACTCTACCTTTGATGAATATATTTTTAAATTTTGACTTTCAAGCACACCTCTGTGTAAGTTTTGCAGATTAAAAGATGATACATATTTTCTTATAATCTGTTTTCTAGGTTCAGATTTGAGCTAATTCGAACCGGGCCGATTGGAAAGACAGTTACTTTAATACGACAGGAAAGTTATTTTAACACTACCTCTGGGAAAAAAACCTTACTATATATCTCATATATATGTTTATATAATATATATAGGTAAGTGAAAGTAAAAATAATATTGATGGAAGGAATTAGTCCGGGTGGCGGTCATTAAATGAAACAACTAAATAGTTTCAACTATTTATTGTTTGCCAACGTTTCGACCCCCTTTGTGGGTCATCATCAGGGCTAAAAAGATACAAAAGAATACAATTTCAATGACATTACATACAATAAAACTATTAACATGAAGTGACAATGGTTGACTGTGTGTATATATGAGAGAAGTTGGTTGAGGGTCCATTCAATTTAACACACAATTAAGCGTAAACTTAATTTATTGGTGCCGACGTTTCGGTCTAAATTATAGGCCTTCTTCAGGGTGGTTGTGTGAGCTGAGAAGGCGTCAGTCAACCAAGGGATAGTAGCGCACATGTGAAGCATTAATGTCTTTATGGTTGGGTTTAATTTTACACTTGTTGCTTTTTTATTCAATTTTATACTATTATGGCTAATCAGTCGATTCAGAATATTTAACGAATATACCTGACTCTGGAGAACCATTTTACGTCACCTCAGAAGGACTGCATAATCAAAATGTTTTTTTTTCTTTAAAAATCCCTAGAATAATGAGCACATATGCAACATTAGGTTCTTTACGATTGGGTTCATTCGTGACGAAGATTTTTTTCACGCTTGTATCATCAAGGATTTTTTGAAGGATTTTATATTGTAAGGATTGTATAGGCTCACGGCCCAACTCTATAAATTTATAAAATCTCAATGATGGTCAGCAACCTTTTGTAGTTAAGTGAAAGGTTAAGTAAAGTAAGGTGAGCTTCTTTCCAGTAAGTGTTGAAGTAACCGAAAGTAGCGAGCAGTTTCTTATCATTCCAGTTTGTGTTTAAATACCATGCTAGGCTTTTGTCAAACAGGAGTCTTATATTGCGGATCTGTTCAACCGGGACTAGCGGACTATTAATATATGGTGTTTAGAGTAATCACCTCCAACTAAATGTAAAGATGATCACTCCTTTAGTAGTATATAAGTGGACTGTATGAAAAAATAAACTAAACAAAATAAGGCTGGGCCAAGATATAAAAAACACAGTATGGGGATAAAATTAATTATATTATAAAGAAAATTAGTACATATTTAACTTAATGGTCAGGTGTTCATTAGGACTATTTTAGTAAATTGTGCTATTGTAAATTATAACAAGTGGTAACTTATGTGGTGATCTCTTGAGATGGTGAAAATGCTCCGGAAGGTGAATCTGTTCTTCTCTCCTCCTCCCCTTTGGCCAGGGGGTCTTCTAAAATCTTTACTCCATAGTAAAGGGTAATGCTACAGGAGGAACAAAAAAACTAGGGCTCTCTCTGACACAACCAGCCAGGACCTACTACCCTTCCGTTTCTTTTTCGGCCGCTAGGGGCGCTCTCTTTCTCCCTATGGCCACTATATGGCAGAGCAGTGACATTAATTTCTCTTTTCGGGAACCCGAAACATCTGGTATTGTCTTGAAGGTTGTCTTTGATTTAAGACCAAGAGTAGAGGTTATGTGGTAGGATTAATTGGAATTTGTTTTAATTCTTCAATTCTGGAACCTCAAGATTATTTCGTTTAACGTCAATTTTATGCTTTTCTGGCGGCCATAACTAAGGAATTTTTTCTACCTTAAAAAAGTCCTAAAGCCATCTAGGAGGTTTGAACCTCTGGCTTTGGGTATAGTATGCTGTAATGCTATCTACCATACCACAGGTGTTCCATAATTAATATTCTCTATATTTTTTTAATAAAAAATCTGGTGCGGGCAACACACGACTTTCACTTACCTCCGTTTTTAAAGAATTTTCAAATACAGTGAGAGATGAAAATGGTCGAAACCATTAAATAATTAATTAAATTGAATTTCTATAGAAACATGTGTTTTATTGAAAAATATATTACATTATTATTTAAAACAATCAGTTAGTTTTACCGGTCTTTCATTACTCTTTAATTACTTTTACAAGCTTGTGTATACGGTAATATTTTTTCTAAAATCTTTAGCTTTCCAGCGGTATATTATACGTCTATATTTCTCTTCTTATGTTCAAAAACAAAAAAATGCATTAAAAAAATATTTTTTCAGTTTTCTCCTTTAGTTGGAAATCGAATTCGTTCAACTTATATATTTAATTGATTTTTAGCAATGCTAATCAGATGATATGGTCAGTTTCATAAAATCTACCAAATTAAAGGTACTTTAAAGGAAGAAAATTTAAAATATCGGCATTTACGCCCTGTCAGACTATTTTAATCAGAATGAAACCTACATGATATTAATGTCCACTAAATTTTACATCGATATACGGAGTTTAATCAAAATCACTAGAGCCGTTAATAAGTAAATCGTAAAAAGTTGCAAAATGCATTGTATAAAGTATCACTTCCGGTCAGCTGAATTTAGAGAAAAAGTTTCTGTAACTTTGTAAATAGTTGTTTCAAATATGAAATTTCATTTTCGTACTCCTTTTCGTTTTCGTGGACATATCACACACACACACACACACACACAGACCTTTTTGTGGGACTTGGTTATTTGGACTCAGGGGACCATGAAACTTGTATTTCCGTTGAAAACTGGAATTCGAAATTTTTTCCGATAGCAATACTTTCCCTTACTATATATCTCATATATATGTTTATATAATATATATAGGTAAGTGAAAGTAAAAATAATATTGATGGAAGGAATTAGTCCGGGTGGCGGTCATTAAATGAAACAACTAAATAGTTTCAACTATTTATTGTTTGCCAACGTTTCGACCCCCTTTGTGGGTCATCATCAGGGCTAAAAAGATACAAAAGAATACAATTTCAATGACATTACATACAATATTATATAACCTATTTAGCTCGAGAACGTCGGTATTAAAATATAACAGAAGAACTGTATATGTAAAAAAAAAACTTAATTAAAATACAATGACTATAGTACAATAATGAAAGTGTTATACAGAAAAAAATGTTTACTAAACAAAATTTACATGAAATATGAAACATAAAAATATGAAGTATAGTGGAAATATGGAAACATAATCTAAAATGGAGCAGTCGTCAAAGTTAGTTATATATAAGTTATACATACTTTTCAATCATTCCTTTAACTTTGACGACTGCTCCATTTTAGATTATGTTCCAAACCATAAGAAAAGACTAATCGCTGAATTCGTCCATATCCACCTCCAATCCAATCCTGTTAACCACAAAAACCGATAAACAATGCATTTCCTCCAGATATAGCCACATATTAAACTCTATTAAGTAGCATATTTTCTCTGTCTATCCCACTATATATATTGTTTTGTTTTTCAAATCTATTTTAGGTATCCATATAATTCTATATATGTATTTATTTTGTTTTGTTTATGTATTTAAAATTTTCTAAATGTCTTCACTATTCAATTTATTCCAAATTTATGTTTATTTAACTTTTTTATCAACTTGTAAAAACAATTGTGAACAATTAAAATTTTTAAATATTAACAATTTTGAGTTGATATATGACGGTAATGTTTTAATTGTTCACATATTTTTTCTTTATCATTTTTTTCATTTACTTAGTCTCTCTTTATATATTCTCATTACAATATTATCATCTCAATTATGTTTACTTCCATACTTTATAACTATCATCTTAATTTTGTTTATTCCCATACTTTATAACTGTCACCTTATTTCCATACTTTATAATTGTCATCTTATTATCATTTTACATTTAATATTATTTATGTTCCCATAATTTATTACTGTCATATTATTATTATATACCTAACGCATTATTAAGTTGATAATTACATTGGTTGTTATCTTGTTTCTTTTAGCCCTGATGAAGGCCCACATTGTAGGCCGAAACGTCGGCACATAATTAAAATAACATTTATTTTAAATGTGTGTTTTTTAATTTATGACCGCACCCCCAACCATCTTCCTCATCTAAAATAATAATGGAACATTGCAAAATACACTAATTGACAAATCTTACAAGTTGATAAAAAAGTTAAATAAACATAAATTTGGAATAAATTGAATAGTGAAGACATTTAGAAAATTTTAAATACATAAACAAAACAAAATAAATACATATATAGAATTATATGGATACCTAAAATAGATTTGAAAAACAAATCTTTACAAATATTTTTACTTTCACTTACCTATATATATTATATAAACATATATATGAGATATATAGTAAGGGAAAGTATTGCTATCGGAAAAAATTTCGAATTCCAGTTTTCAACGGAAATACAAGTTTCATGGTCCCCTGAGTCCAAATAACCAAGTCCCACAAAAAGGTCTGTGTGTGTGTGTGTGTGTGTGTGATATGTCCACGAAAACGAAAAGGAGTACGAAAATGAAATTTCATATTTGAGACAACTATTTACAAAGTTACAGAAACTTTTTCTCTAAATTCAGCTGACCGGAAGTGATACTTTATACAATGCATTTTGCAACTTTTTACGATTTACTTATTAACGGCTCTAGTGATTTTGATTAAACTCCGTATATCGATGTAAAATTTAGTGGACATTAATATCATGTAGGTTTCATTCTGATTAAAATAGTCTGACAGGGCTTAAATGCCGATATTTTAAATTTTCTTCCTTTAAAGTACCTTTAATTTGGTAGATTTTATGAAACTGACCATATCATCTGATTAGCATTGCTAAAAATCAATTAAATATATAAGTTGAACGAATTCGATTTCCAACTAAAGGAGAAAACTGAAAAAATATTTTTTTAATGCATTTTTTTGTTTTTGAACATAAGAAGAGAAATATAGACGTATAATATACCGCTGGAAAGCTAAAGATTTTAGAAAAAATATTACCGTATACACAAGCTTGTAAAAGTAATTAAAGAGTAATGAAAGACCGGTAAAACTAACTGATTGTTTTAAATAATAATGTAATATATTTTTCAATAAAACACATGTTTCTATAGAAATTCAATTTAATTAATTATTTAATGGTTTCGACCATTTTCATCTCTCACTGTATTTGAAAATTCTTTAAAAACGGAGGTAAGTGAAAGTCGTGTGTTGCCCGTACCAGATTTTTTATTAAAAAAATATAGAGAATATTAATTATGGAACACCTGTGGTATGGTAGATAGCATTACAGCATACTATACCCAAAGCCAGAGGTTCAAACCTCCTAGATGGCTTTAGGACTTTTTTAAGGTAGAAAAAATTCCTTAGTTATGGCCGCCAGAAAAGCATAAAATTGACGTTAAACGAAATAATCTTGAGGTTCCAGAATTGAAGAATTAAAACAAATTCCAATTAATCCTACCACATAACCTCTACTCTTCGTCTTAAATCAAAGACAACCTTCAAGACAATACCAGATGTTTCGGGTTCCCGAAAAGAGAAATTAATGTCACTGCTCTGCCATATAGTGGCCATAGGGAGAAAGAGAGCGCCCCTAGCGGCCGAAAAAGAAACGGAAGGGTAGTAGGTCCTGGCTGGTTGTGTCAGAGAGAGCCCTAGTTTTTTTGTTCCTCCTGTAGCATTACCCTTTACTATGGAGTAAAGATTTTAGAAGACCCCCTGGCCAAAGGGGAGGAGGAGAGAAGAACAGATTCACCTTCCGGAGCATTTTCACCATCTCAGAGATCACCACATAAGTTATCACTTGTTATAATTTACAATAGCACAATTTACTAACCTAGTCCTAATGAACACCTGACCATTAAGTTAAATATGTACTAATTTTCTTTATAATATAATTAATTTTATCCCCATACTGTGTTTTTTATATCTTGGCCCAGCCTTATTTTGTTTAGTTATATTTTTCATACAGTCCACTTATATACTACTAAAGGAGTGATCATCTTTACATTTAGTTGGAGGTGATTACTCTAAACACCATATATTAATAGTCCGCTAGTCCCGGTTGAACAGATCCGCAATATAAGACTCCTGTTTGACAAAAGCCTAGCATGGTATTTAAACACAAACTGGAATGATAAGAAACTGCTCGCTACTTTCGGTTACTTCAACACTTACTGGAAAGAAGCTCGCCTTACTTTACTTAACCTTTCACTTAACTACAAAAGGTTGCTGACCATCATTGAGCATTTATAAATTTATGGAGTTGGGCTGTGAGCCTATACAACCCTTACAATATAAAATCCTTTACAAAATCCTTGATGATATATACGTTAAAAAAATCGTTGTCACGAATAAACCCAATCGTAAATAACCTAATGTTGCATATGTGCTCATTATTCTAGGGATTTTTAAAGAAAAAAAAAACATTTTGATTATGCAGTCCTTCTGAGGTGACGTAAAATGGTTGTCCAGAGTCAGGTATATTCGTTAAATATTCTGAATCGACTGATTAGCCATAATAGTATAAAATTGAATAAAAAAGCAACAAGTGTAAAATTAAACCCAACCATAAAGACATTAATGCTTCACATGTGCGCTACTATCCCTTGGTTGACTGACGCCTTCTCAGCTCACACAACCACCCTGAAGAAGGCCTATAATTTAGACCGAAACGTCGGCACCGATAAATTAAGTTTACGCTTAATTGTGTGTTAAATTGAATGGACCCTGAACCAACTTCTCTCATATATACACACAGTCAACCATTGCCACTTCATGTTAATAGTTTTCAATTTGATTTTAACAGTCGAGGTAAGTGAAAGTCGTGTTCTGCCCGCACCAGATTTATTTTTTATTAAACATATTTGTTGATATTTACAACTATATAATTATATACAAGTAAATGTGATGGATATAGTAATCTGACATGAAATACATGAAGAGATGCCACCCATCGGCAGCACTCTAAAAACTTTTAATCTTCTTTTCAGACGCCTCGGAGGATTATCAGGAATCAAAGAGGATGATAGGATAGAAACTAGTGGATTAGAGTGGAAATGGAGCTTTTCATGGAATGATTGATATCTGGTTCGAGCTAATTCAGTAACATATGGGATATTAAGGTCTTTATGGATGAGCTTATTCGTGACAAAGTAAGGAGCGTTAAGGATTTTACGAAGGATTTTGGATTGTAAGGATTGGATACGAGAAGAATTTGATGGTTTGGTAGAGCCCCATAGCTCTACTCCGTAAGTCCATATCGGTCTTATGATGGTCATATAAATAAGTCTTTTGTAATCAAGTGGAAGATTGGAGCGTTTGTCCAGTAAGTGTTGGAGTAGTCGAAAACGTCGGGCAGTTTCTTGTCTTTTCAGTCTTGTATGGGGATTCCAAGTCAGACGTTTGTCAAGGTGGAGTCCGAGGTATCGAATCTGTTCAACAGGGGCTAGTGGAGTGTCATTAAAGGATACTGTGGGGCAGGAAGTCAGTGGTTTACGGCGTAGGGTAAAGGTTATTTGGTGGGATTTTTTAGAATTAATTTTAATTCTCCATTTCTGACACCACACTTCAAGGTCTCTGATGTGGGATTGAAGAGTGTGGGAGGCAGTAAATGGATCATTATCTACCGATAGCACACACGTGTCATCAGCATAAGTTGAAAGGAAAGTATTAGGATGGGTTGGGATATCAGCTGTATAGACTGTATAAAGGACAGGTCCTAGGATGCTGCCTTGGGGAACACTAGCAGACTGAGAAAAAAGGGAGGAATAGGAGCTGTGCTGATTTATTTGGAAAGATCTATCAGCAAGGTAGGACTGTATAATAACCAGATTTTTAAATTGACGAAGTTGAATTGTGGAGCTATCCATAAAGAACACCATGTTCATATGACCCTAATATTTTTTAAAGAGATTAAAAATTTCTTGGTTACTCGGTCAATGATCTGAAGCCAGTGCGATGTCAGGTACTCGTTAAAGATCCCTATCCTAATTAAACTTGGATAGATAGAATTCAGACCTCTCACTGTAGCATCGTCTGATTAACCACAATATTCTACAAGTGACATTAAAAGATTAAAATAATAACAAACAGGAGAAGTATTGTGTTCCAGACATTTTAGATATTTCAACGTTTTTTTCATTTCTTTATTTATTAGTTTATTGCTCTTTGTGCTGCTTTGGCTGATTGGATGATGCCACAGTGGGAGTCCTAAATTTTGCCTATCCAGAAATAATTAGGATAGGAAATTTTAACGAGTACCTGACATCGCACAGGCTCGGGGCCACCTTTTAACGTCCCCTCCGAAAGACGACATAACTAAGAATTTTTTACTCCCATTGAAAAATCCTAGGGCCACCTGCGGGTTTGAACTCAATATCTTAGGCATAGGATGAGGTTTTCTTATAAAAAAAAAAATATATATTTTTTTTTTTCAGAGAATCAGTGTACGATCAATGTTCAGTTGTGCCATCACCTGACACACGCTTCCGGAAACATTCCATAAAGTTAGAATCGGTCATCATTACTCCGAGAGATTTGAGGTGCGATCGGGTTTGAAACAGGGTGACTCCCTTTCACCTGTGTTATTTAATATAGCTTTAGAATATGTCATAGAAAAGGTGATGTGTACCGAGAAAGGCTTAAATATGGGTGACAAGATTCCGGTTTTGGGATACAACTAAATACAAGTGTGTTAATAAAAACCGGTAAAGAAATAGGACTCCAATTAAATACCGATAAGACGTAATATATGATTAGTAGCAGAAACGGTGGCGATTTTGGTGTTATTGATGGACTCTTATGAACACGTAGAAGTAGAGAAGAAACAGGCGAGCTGGCGCACCGATTCCTCCATCCCCTCCCCTACCACTCTTAACCACCTATGACGTCATCACGACCTAACCTTAACTACTATGGTTCGCGCCATCGACCTAACCTAAACCACCAAGCAACGCCACTTTTTAGTCACGTGACCTTTTATTAACCTAACCTAAACCAGTAGGCCACGCCCCTTTTTGGTCACGTGATCCCTGTTTGAGGGTATAAAGCATGAGTCTACCCGGCGTCCATCTTCTTTTCCCTACGTTTTGGGATAATTTAGTATTTATAAAGCATGAGTCTACCCGTTCGCCATTTTGTTTTACGCCGTAACCATTTACAAAGCATGAGTCTACCCGGACGGCATTTTGCTCCCCCCACTCCTGCATTAGTTAACCAATCAGAGTGCCTAACTTGAGAGTTCCTCCCGGCTAGGTCGATGGTAAAATTGTAATGTGTGCTTTTACGAAACCTTTCAAACTGTTACATAACCTTCTCATTGTTTACATTTTCCTCAACCTTCTCATTGTTTACATTTTCCTCAACCTTCCCATTGTTTACATTTTATGAAACCTCCCTTGCTGTTACATAACCTTCCCGTTGTTTACATTATCTGAAGCCTCCCTTGCTGTGACATAACCTTCCCGTTGTTTACAATATCTGAAACCTCCCTTGCTGTTACATAACCTTCCCAATATTTACATTTTCCGCAACCTTCTCAATGATTACATTTATGAAACCTTCCAAACTGTTACATAACCTCCCCATTGTTTACATTTTCGGAAACTCCCCTTACTGTTACATAACCTTCCCAAGGTTTACATTTTCCTCAACCTCCCCACTGTTTACATTTTATGAAACCTCCCTTACTGTTACATAACCTTCTCATTGTTTACATTTTCCTCAACCTTCTCATTGTTTACATTTTCCTCAACCTTCCCATTGTTTACATTTTATGAAACCTCCCTTGCTGTTACATAACCTTCCCGTTGTTTACAAATTCAGAAGCATGTTCAATAGGTATTAACATTTCCTCTGTTGGTTTACTTTTATTTTCTCTTCACATAGTCGCAGAACATACTTCATTTCTAAAGAATCCGCAAGAGCGCAGCACCCACTCTACTTCGTAATGTGTCCACCAGAGTGCATCTCTCCGGAATATTTTATGTTATCTTTCCAATAATATTTTATACTTTTTTTTTAAGTAAGTTTTTTCAGCCGCCATTTTGTTTTGGGGAAGCCAACATTGCAATAATTCAAACAGGTATGAACATGTACAAACAGGTTTGAATCATGTTCAAGCATGCAGGTATGTGAAACGGAAACATGGACTTTGAACCCTCTTAACGGCTTTAATATAAACATCGTTATAGGGCTTCTTAATCCTATACAGCTTTGAACTTTGATCTTTAATCCTACATTTTAAGTAGCGATAAAAAGTTCCTTAAGCTTAAACGTAAACATGGACTTTGAACCTTCTTAATGCCTTTAATATAAACAGCGTTATACGGCTTCTTAATCCTGTACAGCTTTGAACTTTGATCCTTAATCCTAATATTTAAATAGCGATAAAAGGTTCCTTAAGCTCTTGGACTACGGTCTATTATCTTCCTATGTGTAATGATTTTTAATCCTATACAGCTTTGAACTTTGATTCTTAATCCTACTATTTAAATAGCGATAAAAGGTTCCTTAAGCTCTAAGACTTTGAAGCATTATCCTCTTAAGTATATATATAAATATAATGCGGACCTTGTACGTTTTATCTCTTAGTATAGTAAATCCCTAATGATTTAATCGTAAACAAGATAAATTTGCCAATATCAACTTTGTTCTAATAATTGCTTAAAGTATAAATATTCCTTAAGCTCTGAGACTTTGCACCATTATCCTCTTAAGTATATATATAAATATAATAAGGACCTTGTTCGTTTTATCTCATAACCATAAATAGACTATAAATCCCTAATGATTTAATCGTAAACAACACCAATTTAAGACGTAAATGTCAACTTTGTTCTAATAATTGCTTAAAGTATAAATATAAAATAATATAAAACTTGTACCTATTTCGGTAGGCGGATATAATTTTTTTATATATATTTTCAACCTTTTTAAATGTTTTCTCAACTTCTTAGACCATTTTTTACCTTTTCTATGTATTATTTACTTAAAATTAACAATTCCGCTTTAGAATTGCTATTTGCGATGTTTTCGAAAGAGTTCGGCTAAGCTCGGAAATATTCGGCTAGCCGCTATTGTTTAGAAACACTCGGGAGTGTTCGGGCTTTTTCGGCTGCTTTCGGGGCTCTTCGGCTTCCCCCACTCCTTTCCTGTACTTCCCCCACTCCTCCCCTACCCTTCTCCCACTCCTTAAAACACCTATTAATCCTATACTTTTTGAACTTTGCTCGGATAATTCCTAAGGCGGCTATAAATAGGTGCGTTTTGCAGAACTCTTTCTCATTCTCTTATCCAGCATCAAGGTGACATCTCGATAACTTGTGAGTACCATTTTTTCTATTTTGGCCTTATAGTGTGCATTATAGTGTGCTAAAATAATATCCTAACTTTTCTTTCAATTATTTCTTCGAAGATTTTTTTTTTTTTTTTTTTTATATTCATACTTAGCTTCATCTTTTATTTTTTCTTTAGTTTTAATATTAATTTTTTTTTTGTGAGGAACCAATTTGTTTTTTTTTTTGTTTTTATTGTAACTTTTGAATTCATAGTTTGAATTTGTTTTATTTTAACATAGAATATTATTTCCATTTTATATTTTCACTATTTGACAGTGTTTTGGTTTATTTGTATTTTTTAAAGTTTAAAATTAAAAATGTCAACTACCAATAGTAACTGCCAGTATTGCAATAGAGAGTTTAGCAGGGAGGATAATAAACTTCGTCATCAAAAGTCATGCTTAACCTCACAGACACGGCGTACATGTGTTTCATGCGGAGAGAATTTCCAGTCTAAAAAACAGTGGATGAAGCATGTACGCCGCTGCCTGAGAGAAACGCCGCTCGTCATGACCAAGCGGAGGCGGTTGGAGGCGGCTATGGGGTCTTTATACCAAATTGAAACATCCTTTGGAGGAGACCTCAAGACTTTTTTTCTCCCATGTTCGGAATCAATTGATGCTGTGGAATTTCTGTGTAAACAGACGGACACACTGCATCCGTTGATTTCAGAATTTTGGGCGGAATCAGACTCTCCCTTAAAATTTAATTTGGTTTTGGAGGCCACGTATGAAAATATTAGAGGGGAGACGTGCGATCGTGCCTTCAAAACCAAAAACAAAGCTATTTATGACATCTCTTCCATCTTGGATATTCTCAGTGGCATGTATGCGAAGTTGGCTACCGAGATGGAAGAGATGGCAATGAAAGGGAGTGGCTGGTTCCTAAAAAGTCTTGACGGTCTTCTCTTAAGAGTAAATAGATTCAGACCTCTAGGCGCCTCCAGCTATATACCTCTTCCACCTAAAATAGCCGCCAGAAAAGCAGTAATTAATGTCCAGAATAATGACGAGCGCTGTTTTAAATACTCCATATTAGCCCACCTTATCGATAGTCGTAATTCTTTTCGAGTTAGTAAATATAGGAACTTGGAGCACAGCTATAACTTCGACTGCGTTTCCTTCCCCACTCCTCTCCAAGAGGTGAAAACATTTGAACGACACAATAACATCAGTGTGAATGTTTTTGCCATTGGAGAGACAGGAGACGTGTACCCGCTGAAGGTGGTAAAGGAGGAGAAGGCCGACCATCGTGATTTACTTTTGCTGACAACGGAGGATGGGCGAAGTCACTACACCTATATCAAAGACTTCAATAAATTAGTGGCTTCGCAGATCTCCGGCCACCGATGCGGAAAACACGTCTGTAAGCGATGTTTCACCCATTTTAATTCAGATGCGAGAAACATCGCTGAGCGGGTGAGGGAGCACATGGAGTACTGTGGGGATAATAAAGCTACTCGCATCGTACTCCCGGCTTGCGACGACGAAGGGAATCCTCAAAAGTTATCCTTTATTAATATACAACGGCAGGTGAGGATTCCTTTCGTTGTCTATGCTGATTTTGAATCTATGTTGGAAAAGATTCAGCCGGGAGATTCAAGACAAACGAGACCCTACCAGAGACACCTTCCTATGAGTTTTTGCACGTACGTCAAGGTATCAGATGATATCCCACGCCACTTATTGCCTATAAATTTTCCCACTGAACCCTTCATCTACACAGGTGAGGATTCAGCGGAAAAATTTATGAATCATATCAAGGAAGTAGCAGGGAAGGTGTCTCAGGTGTACTCCATGAAGCGGCACATGCTACCCCTGACACCATCGCAGATGGAAGCCCACCATCTATCCCAATCCTGTTACCTCTGTTCCCGCCCATTTACTCCCGACAATGGGAAAGTGATGGATCACGATCACATCACAGGGATGTATCGTGGTCCTGCACATTCCAAATGTAACATCCTTTATAGAACCCCACGTTTCCTACCCGTCCTATTCCACAATCTTAGCGGTTATGACTCTCACTTCATCGTCCGAGAGTTGGGGCATGGATTAAGTGAAGAAGAAAAAAATAAGATAAGAATAGATGTCATCCCCAACTCTGAGGAAAAATACATCTCCTTTGGAATGACAGTGGGCGCATTAACCGTTAGGTTTGTGGACTCCTTTCGTTTCATGGCTTCCAGTCTCGATAGGTTGTCCAAGAATTTGCCCAAACCTAATTTTAAGGAGACGAGCAAATTCTTCCCCGCCGATTATTTGGACCTCGTGATCAGAAAAGGAGTATACCCCTATGATTACATGGATTCGTTTGAGAAACTTCAGGAGACGGTTCTGCCCCCGAAGGAGGCATTTTATAGTCAATTGAATGAAATGCCTATCTCAGACGAGGACTATCAGCATGCTCAAGCGGTATGGAACGTGTTTAATATCAGAACCCTGGCCGAGTACAGTGAATTATACCTCAAGGTAGACGTGACGCTTCTTTGCGACGTCTTTGAAAATTTCAGAGATGTCTGCTTGAGGGCTTATTCACTGGACCCGGCCTGGTATTACACGGCACCCGGACTTGCTTGGGATGCCATGCTGAAGTATACGGGAGTACAATTAGATCTTTTGTCTGATTATGATATGGTCCTAATGATCGAACGGGGAATAAGGGGTGGCTTGTGCCAATGCAGTCACCGGTATGGAAAGGCGAATAATAAATATCTGAACCCAAGTCGCGATCCCCAGGAGGAAACTTCGTACATCGCCTATCTGGACGCTAATAACTTGTACGGGTGGGCGATGTCGAAAACCCTTCCGTCTGGCGGTTTCGAATGGGTTCAGAATCCGGAAACTCTAGATTGGCTCAACTTACCGGAAGACGGGCCTTTCGGTTACATAGTTGAAGCCGACTTAGAGTATCCGGAAAGCTTGCACGATATGCACAACGATTTCCCTCTGTTGCCAGAAAATAAGGTACCCCCAGGATCAAATTTTAAAAAACTTTTAGCTACTCTGAGCAACAGAGAGAAATACGTTTTGCATTTCGTTAATCTACGGCAGGCCATGGGCTTAGGACTAAGGTTAGTTCGAGTACATCGAGTACTAAGATTCCGGCAATCACCTTGGCTTCGTAGTTACATTGACCTCAACACCAGACATCGACAACAGGCGACTAACGATTTCGACAAAGACTTCTACAAGCTCATGAACAATGCCGTTTTCGGCAAGTTTATGGAAGATGTTCGAAAACGGCATAAGATTGAGCTTGTAGTTAGTCAAAGACGACTGAACAAACTCATATCAAAACCTACATTTAAGGACAGGACAGTATACACAGAGTCATTGGTTGCAGAACATTCGAACTTTGAACAGATTAAGATGAACAAACCTATTTACGTAGGGATGGCCATCCTTGATCTATCCAAAGTCCGAATGTACGATTTCCATTACAACACGATATTACCACATTACGGACCGAACAGACTAACACTCATGTATACAAACACAGACAGTTTATTATATCTTATACAGACTGATGACTTTTACAAAGACATACAAAATTTTATAGACGAAATGGACACATCAGACTACCCCCAAGACCACCCCGCATACAGTACACACAACAAAAAGGTGTTGGGTAAATTTAAAGACGAAGCCAACGGAGTGCCCGTCTCTGATTTTGTCGGACTGCGTGCTAAGATGTACTCGATACGAATTCACGCCAATAAAGAAAAGAAAAAGGCGAAAGGGATAAAAAAGATCGCTGTAGAGAAGAAACTGACATTCAACGACTACATCACATCTCTGTTCGAAGGAAAAGAGTTCAAAACTACTTTTCGCTCAATAATTTCAAAGCACCACGAACTCTTTTCCGTCGAACAGACTAAAACATCCCTTTCCCCTCACGACGATAAGCGACATCAAGTCGACGGAATTCGTACCTTGGCCCATGGTCATTATTCCATACCGGATGTGTAGATGAGGTGTGGCGGCAACAATCAAAATCTCTGTTGCAATATTGGCAAACTTTGATAATTTTCACTTGTAAATATTGTATATTATAAACAGATATCAGTTTTTTTTTTTTAAATTAGTCATAACTTTTTTTTCTGTTCAAAACATGTTTTGTTTCAACTATTACAAGATGACATTTTATTTTATTTAATAGAAATCTTTGAAGTTTTATTTTTATTTTTTTAAATATATATATATTTTTTTTTTAAAAGAGGTTTTTTTTTTTTGTTGTATTTTTATTAAAAGAGAAGTAGGAAACTGTTAGATTTTTTTTTTTTAGTTTCCTTCAAGAAAGATATATATTTTTTTTTTTTTTTTTTTTTTTATATGAAATGATGATGATTTTTTTTATTTTTAGTATTTGAAGATTACGTTTTTATTTTTTAACATATATATTCTTTTAATCTGCACAGTGGCCAAATGAAAAATGGTTTTAGTAAATTTTTAGTTATCGCTCCAGATGATGTATAAGAGATTTTATTTTTATTTTTGTTGATATAATATTGTTGTTTTTATTTGTAAACTAAAGTATGTATGTGAGATGGAATGAATGGGTCCCTGGCGTGGCTCTAAAGGCTCGTAAACCTAAAAGGAATGTGTGTTATGGTTTCAAGAGAGGTTTAAAACGATAAACCTGGAAACCTAAAATGAAAAAAACTACGTTGTGGTTCCAAGAGAGGTTTAAAAAGATAAACCTGGAAACCTAAAATGAAAAAACTGCGTTGTGGTTTCAAGAGAGGTTTAAAACGATAAACCTGGAAACCAACATTAAAAATATGAAAAAATAGTTTTACAAAATATTAACAACCATATTATATCAACATACCTTCTCGACGCACTCACACCTTGACGAGGTGGGAAGGCTTACTTCTAAATTATATTTAGAAAACCAAGATGAGTGCAAAAAATAAAAAAAATAAATTATATATATATATATATATATATATATATATATATATATATATATAATAAATAAATAATTTTAATATGATACCAATTTTTAATTTGAAAAATTCTATTAACGAAGATTAGTCACTAAATTTCAACCACGTCGGTAAGTATAAAAGGAGAGGTCAAAGTGCGATTCTTTTCATTTACCATCATGCGCTTGGTAAAGCAACATACTACGATCCGTATTCATAACCTGGACGGAGGCGCTCCAATTAAGAAAGAATCTAGGCACGGTTTACTGTTTCCTGATTCGATTCGATGTTTAATATGCGGTCCCTCCAATTGTGGTAAGACTAATCTTATGCTAAGCTTGATTTATGACTCAAAGGGATTAAAATTTGAAAATATCTATTTGTTCGCAAAATCCTTACATCAACCCAAATATAGAGAGTTAGCTCAAATATTACAACCTTTAACTGATATCGGGTTTTTTCAATACGAAGATAACTCACAAGTTCCTCCGCCCAAAGAGGCACTACCTAACTCAGTCTTTATATTCGATGATATTGCCTGTGACAAACAAGATAATGTGAGATCATACTTTTGTATGGGGCGCCATAACGGTGTTGATATATTTTATCTGAGCCAGAGTTATACTAGAGTCCCAAAACATTTGATTAGAGAAAATGCTAACTTTCTTATACTCTTTAGACAAGACGAATTAAATCTAAGACGAATTTATGATGATCATGTCAATTCAGACATGTCATTTCAAACTTTCAAAAAGGTTTGTCAATGGTGCTGGAAAGACGACAGGTACGGATTTTTAGTCTTGGACAAGGATAGACAAATTAATGATGGAAGGTATCGAAAGGGTTTCGAGGCCTATATAATACCGTGAGGTGTTGGGACAAGCTCATTCTCTAGTTAGACATGGAAGAGTCAACTAGTGATGTAGTAATGCGTGAAATAATCGAGACCAGAAAGGCTATACAGGAAAAGTGTAATTTATTGAAAAGGAGTCGAGAAGAGACTGATGAATATTTGAAATTGAAGTATAAACCTTTATTGAAATCTATGGAAAGACTAGCGAGTAAGCAGGAGGTTAAAATTCCCCCCTCCACACAATGTGAAATTCGAAAGAAGGAAGAAGAAGAAGAAGAAATATTCCATCAAAAATGTCTAAATATTGTCTAGAACAATCGTCACTAACAGATACAACACCAAAGCCTGGGCCTTCTAAAATATTTACTCATCGTTTAGAGCACGTTTGGGAAAGTACACCAATTCTAAAGTCGGAAGAAGAGTGTGAGCCACCGAAAACCCCACTGCAGGAGGTGAGAGAAGCAACTCAAACTCCTAAAGGAGAAGAAATGTTACAAAAATATTTAGAAAAGATTGGAAATATATCCTCAAAGTATATAATAAAGCTTGTGAACAATGACATTAAAGATCTGGATACTGTATATGGAATCAAATATGATGGTCACAAGTTTACCATCGGCGATACAGTGATTTCTATCAATGAAGATATTCTTACTATATGTGATGATATCTATCATGGTACACCAGGTCTCTTCGAATTGTTATTTATAAAAAATCCGAATCTTTCATTCGTTAAACAAAGTGATTATGCTTTGTATAAAAAGATTTTGATGCAAACTAATGCACATTTCGAGGGACATAGCCCAAGCGGTAATATGATAAGACTTAAAAATTACCCCAAATACAAAAATGTTATCTCAAAATTGTTTAAACCAAAAGGTGGTACAGGCATTGTTGATCCAAACGTATTAGTTAATCGAATGAGATATTTGATTGGCTCTCAAACAGGAAAGAGTGAGATCTTGCGAATAGAAGCTCAACTTAGAGAAGGGGGTATAATAGTGTAGCGCAGATGAGAAGATTAACAGTACGTCATGGCATCCGTTAAAGAGCAGATCGTGCATGAATTGCACAAACCTGCTAGGAGGGTTTTTAAAAGAAGATCTGTATTACTCAAAGGTATTGATGATTTATGGCAGGCTGATTTGGTTGAAATGATTCCTTATGCTAAATTTAATAAAGGTTACAAATATTTACTCACTGTAATAGATTGTTTTTCTAAATATGCTTGGGTAGTGCCTATCAAGAATAAAACTGCGTCTGTAGTGTGTCAAGGTTTCGAGAAAGTATTATCTGAGAGAAAGCCAAAGAATTTGCAAACAGACAATGGTAAAGAGTTTTATAACCAAGTATTTCGAAAACTCATGATATCTTGTAATATCAATCATTATTCAACATATAGTAACCTAAAAGCATCAATAATAGAAAGGTTTAATCGCACTCTAAAGTCAGCCATGTGGAAAAAGTTTAGTTTACAAGGCAACTACAATTGGCTTGTAGTACTGCCGGCATTAGTAGACAACTATAATAAAACAAAACATAGTACAATCAAGATGGCACCGGCATCCGTTCACGGATTTAAGATTGAAGCAAAACTAATAAAAGAAGTTTATTCTAAGAAAACCAGTACAAAAAAGGCTGCAAAATTTAAAGTTGGCGATCATGTAAGGATATCAAAGTATAAAGCACAGTTTGCGAAAGGTTATCAACCATCATGGTCTACAGAAATATTTACTATAGCTGAAGTGAAAAAAACGGTACCTATCACCTATCATCTGAAAGATGATCGCGGAGACACCATTGCTGGTGGTTTCTATCAAGAGGAATTGCAACTTGTAAAGCATCCTAATTGTTACCTTGTAGAAAGAGTTGTAAAAAGGAAAGGTAATAAAGCTCTAGTGAAGTGGCTAGGTTTTGACAGTTCTCATAATTCATGGGTTGATAGCAAGAATGTGGGTATATAAGGCTTGTCAGCATTACCTCTGTATCAGTAGACCATGAAACGTGTTACAAACAAGAAGAAAAAGATTCATCAGTCATTTCCACGCCAAAGAGAATCGGGGGAAATGTACATCAGTTGAAAAGTAAAGCCAAAGAGATCTTAAAAACTTTTCCTCGCCAAAGGCTAAGCAATTTCGACTTACTCAGATTAGCAAAACTTCATAAACTGCGTCGTTTTAGAGGAGTTTTTATGGTAGATGAATTTCCTACAAAGCCGTGGAAATCTGAACGTGGTATTTTTAATTTAGACAATAGTAATGGTAGAGGAACGCATTGGGTCAGTTACAAGAAAAGAGGAAAATACGTTCAGTTCTTTGACAGCAGTGGAGAAAAACCGCCAAGTGATTTCGTTCGGTACATGAAAGATTGCCGAATTTCATCAAATAGAAAACAATTCCAGAAAGTAGGTTCAAACAACTGTGGTCAGCTTTGTTTACTCTTCCTGCTTGATCTTATATAAAGGGAGTTATAACAAAGGAATGTCCATTCAGTAGTCAGACAGCGATGGGGTTGGACTTTAAGAAAGTACATAAAAGCGCATCTACAGAGAGAAAAAGTATCATTCCAGTGAAAGCCATTGTTGAGTGCACATCGTTAACTGCGAGCAATATTAGATTTCTTCAAACCGCAGGATATTACGTTTTATCATCAACATGGAAATATTGAATTTGGAAGAAGCTGGTACTTTTGATAATTCAGTTGAAGGGATTGAATTTCATTCTCACCATCCTTATTCGTCAACAAATCTTCAGCCAGGGGATGAAATACGCATCAGTCTGCAACATCAAGATTTATACACACTACCTAGTCAAAGCCTGCTGTATGTAGAAGGAAGGTTTCTAAAGCAGGATGGTTCAGCAGTTCCCATTGCATCAAAATTAACAAACAACATGTTTGCGTTTTTGTTTGATGAAATAAGGTACGAATTGAGTGGAGTCGAAATAGACCGTGTGAAAAATCCTGGAATCACTTCAACTTTGAAAAATCTAGTTTCGCTCAAGGGAGGTTCCCAGTTTTCGGATAATTGGGGATGGTGCTATCCACAAAGTGATACATTAAACATTACATCGGCAGAGGGGTGTTTCAACCTATGTGTTCCTTTATCATCCCTTCTTGGGTTTTGTGAGGATTATCAGAAAATCGTAATGAATGTAAAGCAAGAACTGATATTCATAAGAAGCAGACATGATGAAAATTGCTACATCACTAGCCAACCAGTAGCTGGGACTGATGCGGTAGAAAAGTGTAAAATAGAACTGGATAGGCTATGCTGGAAGCTACCTTATGTTACCGTAAACGAACATCAGAAGCTGGCTTTGATGCGTCATCTCAAATCAGAAAAAATATTTTCACTAGCCTTTAGAACCTGGGAACTTTACGATTATCCTTTACTGCCAGCAAGTCAGAGACAAATCTGGCCAGTCAAAACATCCAGTCAGCTAGAAAAACCGCGTTATGTAATATTAACTTTTCAAACTGGAAGACTGAAAAATTCTCAAAAAGATGCAAGCCACTTTGATCATTGTAATATTTCCAATGTTAAATTGTTTCTAAATTGTAAAGCTTATCCGTATGATGATTTAAATATAGATATGTCGTCAAATCGGTTCGCTTTGCTCTATCATATGTATGCTTTATTTCAAAATTCTTATTATGGTGGACAAATGCAACCTTTGTCCTCTTTACAAAACTTTAAAGATAAATCACCTTTAATTGTAATAGATTGCTCAAAGCAGTCTGAATCTATAAAAAGTGGACCAGTCGATGTAAGATTAGAATTTGAATCGAAAATTTCATTCCCGGCAAATACTACAGCATATTGTCTAATCATACACGATAGGCTCGTAGAGTATAATCCTCTAATTGGTACAGTTCGGCGAATGGTATAAAATGGGGTGAATCCTTTGCTCAGTGTTCAGTATGGCTACGGCAAGCGGAGCGATAGTAGACTTTCAGTGCTTTGTCGATAGCCTGGGAGGTTATATTATTAAAGAGTTTTCTCTGTTTGATCAAGCTTACAAGTCTTCAAGGCATTGGATTTTTAAGCCACCAAATGAATATAAACCAACCGATAAAAGTATAAGAACGAATTATTGGTTGGAAAGTTACTATCATAAAATCAAATGGGATTCTGGAGAAGTTGAGTATGGCATCATTGATAACATTTTCAACTACATTGACCTTAAATATAAATTTGTTTTCGTTAAGGGCCTAGATAAGAAAATGTTTCTATCACGAAATCTCCATCATTGTACTATAATTAACTTGGAAGATTTTGGCTGTCCAAAAATAGAATCACTAATTTTAGATGAGCAAGGCAGCCATTGCATAGTACACAATTTTTCGAAAGAGAAATGTACACAGTATCGCACAAATGCTTTGTCTGCATGGATGAATAAAAATGTGTTTAAAGCTATTCACCATGAATGAAAGGGGTCACTGTCACGGTTTGAACACCTATAAACCCTGAATGAAGGTCAATGGCATGGTCTAACAGCCTCTAAACCTGAATGTGTGAGTGAATGTGTGGTGAATAGAATAACCCTGCAGAATAATTTCGATGCTCATATTTCTCTTTCAAATACATGAACAAAAAATTTAAGAAGAAAAGAAATGTTTTCTTATCTTTGGCTTAATCGAAAATATCTTAAGCACATTATTTCATATGTACTTCATACACCGTTTCTGATTGCCATACTCTTCCGACCATCCCGAAAGATTCTCGTGATGAACTGACCTATTACAAAAAAAAAAGAAAAGGATATGTTTTATTTAATTCTACATTGTATTACATAGAAGATGACATTTTATGTTTAAATAAATTCAGATTTTTATTTGCTTTATTTTACATTTAATTTTATTATAAAAATGTTTCATTTAATTATTGATTGTATCACATAGAAGATTATATTTTATTTTTATTTTTTACGAATTCAGATTTTTATTTTTTCGTTTAATTTTATTTAAAAAATGAAATTGTAAAAAAAAATAATAAAACTAATAAATTTAAAAAAAAATTCACATAAAAAGCTAAAAAATTATTAAAAAAAAAAAATTAAAAAAAACAAAACCTCTTCGATGTACCTTTACCTTGACGTGGTGAAGAGGCTTAAGGCTTAATGCCGAACAAAAAAAGGTACAACACTTTACTTAATAATAATATTATAAACTCATTTAATAGGAAACCATTACGATGTAGTATATCATTATTATAATTCACAACTATATTATTATTATTTACACTAAAGTACATCAAATAATATTAATTTGTTTTCGTTCGAGAGCATTAACGTTATCATTGTTTATTTCTTTCGGAAGAATTAAGGATTATAGCGAAGTTAGGTAGAAGACCGAAGCCGGTCGAGATTAGACGAATTCTTCCGAAAACATCGCTAATAGCAATTCTAAAGCAGAATTGTTAATGATAAGTAAATAATACATATAAAAGTTAAAAAATGGTCTAAGAAGATGAGAAAATAACTAAAAATGTTGAAAAAATATTAAAAAAAATATATTCGCCTACCGAAATAGGTACAAGTTTTATATTATTTTATATTTATACTTTAAGCAATTATTAGAACAAAGTTGATATTTACGTCTTAAATTGGTGTTGTTTACGATTAAATCATTAGGGATTTACTATACTAAGAGATAAAACGTACAAGGTCCGCATTATATTTATATATATACTTAAGAGGATAATGTTTCAAAGTCTTAGAGCTTAAGGAACCTTTTATCGCTATTTAAATAGTAGGATTAAGAATCAAAGTTCAAAGCTGTATAGGATTAAAAATCATTACACATAAGAGGATAATTAACCGTAGTCCAAGAGCTTAAGGAACCTTTTATCGCTATTTAAATATTAGGATTAAGGATCAAAGTTCAAAGCTGTACAGGATTAAGAAGCCGTATAACGATGTTTATATTAAAGGCATTAAGAAGGTTCAAAGTCCATGTTTACGTTTAAGCTTAAGGAACTTTTTATCGCTACTTAAAATGTAGGATTAAAGATCAAAGTTCAAAGCTGTATAGGATTAAGAAGCCCTATAACGATGTTTATATTAAAGGCATTAGGAAGGTTCAAAGTCCATGTTTCCGTTTCACATACCTGCATGCTTCAACATGATTCAAACCTGTTTGTACTTTCGCTAACCTGTTTTTACATGATTCGACATGTCGGTGCATGCTCGAACCGGTCAGGTATAATCATCCTATAATAAAAAAAAAAAATGGCGGCTGGATAGACTTAAGGCTTTTAAATTGTGACGTCATAAAACAAAATGGCGGACGGGTAGACTTATGCTTTATAATGACTTAATACGCTCAAAACGTAGGGAAAAGAAAATGGACGCAGGGTAGACTCATGCTTTATAAAGACTTAATACGCTCAAAACGTAGGGAAAAGAAAATGGACGCCAGGAAGACTCATGCTTTATAAACTCTCAAGTTAGGCACTATGATTGGTTAACTAATGAAGGAGTGGGGGGGAGCAAAATGTAAACAATGAGAAGGTTATGTAACAGTAAGGGAGGTTTCAAAAAATGTAAACAATAGTAAGGTTATGTCACAGTTTGAAAGGTTTCGTAAAAGCACACATTACAATTTGACCATCGGACCTAGCCGGGAGGAACTCTCAAGTTAGGCACTCTGATTGGTTAACTAATGCAGGAGTGGGGGGAGCAAAATGGCGTCCGGGTAGACTCATGCTTTATAAATACTAAATTAGCCCAAAACGTAGGGAAAAGAAAATGGACGTCGGGTAGACTCATGCTTTGTAAACTCTGACGTCATAAAACAAAATGGCGGACGGGTAGACTCATGCTTTATAAAGACTAAATTAGCCCAAAACGTAGGGAAAAGAAAATGGACGCCGGGTAGACTCATGCTTTGTAAACTGTGACGTCATAAAAGAAAATGGCGGACGGGTAGAATCATGCTTTATAAATACTAAATTAGCCCAAAACGTAGGGAAAAGAAACTGGACGCCGGGTAGACTCATGCTTTATAAACTCTCAAGTTAGGCACTCTGATTGGTTAACTAATGAAGGAGTGAGAGGGGGAGGGGGAGCAAAATGTAAACAATGAGAAGGTTATGTAACAGTAGGGGAGGTTTAAAAAAATGTAAACAATAGTAAGGTTATGTCACAGTTTGAAAGGTTCCGTAAAAGCACACATTACAATTCGACCATCGGACCTAGCCGGGAGGAACTCTCAAGTTAGGCAGTCTGATTGGTTAACTAATGAAGAAGTGGGGGGAGCAAAATGGCGGCCGAGTAGACTCATGCTGTTTACATTGTTACGTTATAAAAGAAAATGGCGGACGGGTAGACTCATGCTTTATAAATACTAAATCAGCCCAAAACGTAGGAAAAAGAAAATGGACGTCGGGTAGACTCATGCTTTGTAAATTGTGACGTCATAAAAGAAAATGGCGGACGGGTAGACTCATGCTTTATAAATACTAAATTAGCCCAAAACGTAAGGAAAAGAAAATGGACGCCGGGTAGACTCATGCTTTGTGAATTGTGACGTCATAAAAGAAAATGGCGGACGGGTAGACTCATGCTTTATAAATACTAAATTAGCCCAAAACGTAGGGAAAAGAAAATGGACGCCGGGTAGACTCATGCTTTATAAAGACTTAATACTCTCAAACAGGGGTCACGTGACTAAAAAGGGGCGTGGCCTACTGGTTTAGGTTAGGTTGATAGAGGGTCACGTGACTGAAAAGGGGCGTGGCTTAGTGGTTTAGGTTAGGTCGATGGCGCGAACCATAGTAGTTAAGGTTAGGTCGTGATGACGTCATAGGTGGTTAAGAGTGGTAGGGGAGGGGATGGAGGAATCGGTGCGCCAGAATCGGCATTTTACATCTACTCGTAGAGAAATTCAAGTATTTAGGTTCAATTATAACTAGAAAAAATGAAATCCAGGAAGAAATAAAGTCCCGGTTAAAGGTGGGAAATGCGTGTTATTATTCAGTTCCTAAGTTACTTAGTTCGCGGCTTCTATCTAAAAACTTAAAGGTTAGAATTTATAAAACTATTATTCTTCCAACGGTTCTTTACGGATGTGAAACGTGGCCGCTTACTTTGAAGGATGAGCAACGACTTAAGGTCTTCGAAAATAAGGTATTGCGTAAAATATTTGGTCCGAAGAGAGATGAGGCCACTGGGGAGTTTAGAAGGTTGCACAACGCGGAATTGCGGAACTTGTATCCTGTGAATATAATTGAGCTGATTGCATCGCAGAGACTCAAATGGGCGAGTAAAGTTGGGGTTGGGCTCGATGACGAGCAGTTTCCGAGAAAGTTGGTATTTGCTGATCCGACTGGTAGGCGTCCGAAAGGTAGGCCGAAGCGTAGATAGGAGGATTGCGTTAAGGCTGATCTCGGGAGCTTGGGCTTGATTGGTGAACATTAGACGAGTCTGTGTAGGTAGAATTTGGTGGTATCGGCATCGAACCTTCGGGTTATTATTATTATTATTTTATTTTGTAACAAACTAACTGTATAAAATGGGTTCAAGAAATTGTGAAATTGATTTAAAAATGTTTAAATTTGATTGAAAAAATTATGAATTTGATACAAAAAGTCATGAATTTGACTAAAAAAATTATAAAGTTGATTGAAAAAATTATGAATTATTAATTTGACTTAAAAAAGCTTATTGTGTTAATAATTAATCGTGTTTAGAGATGTAAAAAAGCTATGGACATCAACACCTACTCGACATCGCACAGGCTCGGGATCACCTTTTAACGTTTCTTCCGAAGGACGGTGTTCACGCCATATGTTATGGCCTGATGAGGTTTCATGACTGTTTCATGAAAAAAAAAAAAGAAAGCTGTATAATTTTTACGATATTCATCAATAGATCATTTTGTGTTATTCTTTATTTTTTTATCTGTTTTAAAAATAGTTATTTTAAATATAATTAAAAGTTTTGAATAGAAGAAAAAGAAAAAGAAGACGATCGTACTTCAATTGTTTTATTACCGCCTAGTGGCGGGTGGTCTTAAGCTAGGGTTTAAAGGGTAGATGGGCCTTAGACCCGAGTCTGCTCTCATACTTAGTACGTTTGCAAACGAAGTTTTTTTTCTCATCGTTCCCCTTGGAACTGGGAAAAGCCGCCCTGCGGTCATTCAACATACCTGAGAACTTCGTCCAAGCCGCCCTGCGGAGATTTTCTACAATACTCAACTGGACTTTTTCACGTGAATATAGCCTATTTGTTAATGGAACATTTAATTTCTTAATTCTTATTCAAGAAACTGTTTAATTTTGATAACTTTTTTTTTTACATCTTTAAGCATTAATTAAGTTAAGTTTGTTTCTTCTATTTTCTTCAATATTTCAACTAGGTTTATTTTGTTTCCTACATTTTCTTACAGCTGTTTAATTATATAATTAGGTTACTTTTTTTTCTTATATAAATTTATTAGGTTAATTTGTTTCTTATCTTGTTTATATGTATTTCAGTGTATTAAATGTATTGTGATTCGTCGTTTGCTTCCATTATTTTTATTTATTTTAAATCTATACAGTCCACTAATTTATTTCAATAGAACCACCCTCAATTTTGAGTTGTCACTTGGAAGTACTGTTCTTTCACGGATAGCCCAGCGTATACAGACGGCATAGGTATGAACCCGGGACATTTGCCATAAGAGGCTGTTATGCTAGCCTCCCTGCTACAGGTAACCCCATTTCAACGTCAATACTCGTTATAACGTGCTCTGAGCCTAAATACCCAACACCCCCAAAATGGTAATTCTTTATAAATTTATGAAACTGTAAATAAGAAGTAAATTTTTCAAAAATGTTGATGTTCCACAAAGGAACAAAAGAAATAGTCCGCCGTTGATATTAGAAAAAAACAAACACGTTCCCATTGGGCCGTGTTTACATCTCGGAGGAGCTATGCATGAGCTTGTTTTTGTTTGTATATCTAGACTATGCTGGCTATTTTACCTGCCTCGTGGTAAACACTTGCACCCATTGTTTAGGCTAGCATACCTTCTATTCATTTTAATAAAATAAAATAGACCAAAATAAATAGTTTATCGAACATGCTACAGTAAGATGCAGTAAAAAAGGGGTTGGTTTATTAAAAAAGGCTGCACATGAAAAAGTCTTAGTGTCTACTATGAAAGATTCCACCAAGCAACAAGAATAACCATTAAATTTAAAGCAAGAAATGTTATGGGTGGCGGTAGAAAAAAAATATAAGAAAATAGTGAAAAACTTATCATCCAACGTTTTGACCTATTTTGCGGGTTTTCATCAGGGCTAAAAAAACCAAACAAGATACAGTGTAGGTGTTTAACAACAGCAGAAAAAATCTGGTGCGGGCAACACACGACTTTCACTTACCTCCATTTTTAAAATCAATGAAAGAATTTTCAAATACAGTTAAGAGATAAAAATACGTGAAAGTATTAAAGAAATAATTAAATTGAATTTATATAGAAACATGTGTTGTTGTGTTATTATCTAAAATAATCAGTTAGTTTTATCTTCTTTTCATCACTCTTTATTAATTTTTAAAAGCTTGAGTATAAGATAATATTTTTTTTTATCTCTTTAGCTTTCCAACGGTATACCATACGTGTATATTTCTGCTCTTATGTTCAAAAACAAAAAATTGCATTAAAACAATATTTTTTCAGTTTACTCCTTTAGTTTTTTTTTTAAATTCGCACAACTTACATATTTAGCTTTTATTTATCAATGCTAACAAGATAATTTGGTTATTTTTATAGAATATACAAAGTTAAAGGTACTTTAGAAGGGAAAATCTAAACTAGCGGCATTTAAGCCCTGTCAGACCAATTTAATCAGAATGAAACCTACATGATATTAAAGCCCATTAAATTTTACATCGATATAGCGAGTTTAATCAAAATCGTCGGAACCGTTTTCGAGAAAATGGAAAAAAGGTGCAAAATACATGGTATAAAGTGGCGCTTCTGGTAAGCTCATTTTGATGAAAAAGGTTTTGTAACGTCTCGGGCGTATATTTATCTTAAATATGAAATTTCAGTGTCATAGGACTTACTGTTTCCGCCCGGGAGTTACCACACACACACAGACCTTTTTGCGGGACTTGGTTATTTGGACTCAGGGGACCCTAAAACGTGTATTTCCGTTCGAAATTCGAAAATTTTCACGATCTCAATACTCTCCATTACTATATATAGTAAGTGAAAGTAACAATCACCTAAAATGAGTAAAATTGGAAACTTAAGAACAGGGAAAAAAATCTGTAGCGCACAACACACGACTTTCACGCATATCTGTTGTTAAAATCAATTTAAGAATTTTTAAATGAATTTAGGGATAAAAATAAATTGAGTTTCAGTAGAAACATGTGTTATATAAAATAAGATATATATAAATACCCTTTTCATTTGGTTATCGCATCACATGAGAACGGCTTGGCCGATTTCGCTAATTCTTTTTTTGTTGCGTTTATGACAGTCTGGATAAGGATCTTATGAAAGAAAAAAAGAGAAAATTATTTTGGTGGTTAGGTTTTTTTTTTTTTTTGGTTTTTTTTAAAAATTTTCTAACTTAAGAAGAATAACCTCCTTCTCTCTCTCTCTCTCTCTCTCTATATATATATATATATATATATATATATATATATATAAACAATTAAATCCCTTTTTCATCGCATCATGCGTGAATAGCTTGACCGATTTAACGGATTCTTTTTTGTTTGACCTTATCTTAAAGCTTTGCCGATCTACCTGTTCGTAGTCAAGACAATACCTCTTCATTCGGGTCAGCTAGTCTATTATATTATTATTTACGACAATCAGTTTTTTTTTCTCGATTTTTCATCACTCTCCAATCACTTTTACAATTTTGCGTGTAAGATAATATTTATTTTTAAATCTTTAGCTTTCCAACTGTATATAATACGTCTATATTAAAGCTTTCCAATGTTCAAAACACAAAAATTACATTAAAAACGTTTTTAATGTAAATTAAAAACATTCTCTTTAATTTGGATTCCGAATTCGTTAAGGATTGTATCTACAAATTGATATGGTTAGTTTTTTTTTTTAATCTACAAAATCAAAGGGACATTAGAAGAATAAAATTTAAAATATCGGCATTTAGGCCATGTCAGACTATTTCAATCAGAATGAAACCTATGTGACATTACAGTCCATTAAATTTTACATCGATATAGTGGGTTTAATCAAAATCGTAAAAAAATGCAATTTGAGAAAATCGTAAAAAATGCAAACTGCAAAGTATGAAATACCCACCTCTTCTTAGCCGATTTTGGTAAAGTAGTTGCTGTACTATCTGAGGTATAAACGCTTGTAAAATATGAACTTTATGTTTCGTGCATTTTTCCGGTTTCATGCTAGACTTACCTAAGACACACACAGACCTTTTTGTGGGACTTGCTTATTTGTACCCAAGGGTCCCTAAACGAAAGCTGAAATTCGACAATTTTCTTGATCGCAACACTTTTTCTTACTATATGTTTCATATATAGGTAAGTGAAAGTAAAAAGTCAGTCATATTAAGTCTAAAACATTTTAATAGAGTCTATATCATTTCCCTAAAATGTTATTATTCCGTGCTATAAATCTTTAGATAATGTGTACGCAAAATATACATTAAGCCCTTATCAATTCTAAGTTCATGCAAACCTCCCTCATACATATTCATACACGATTCACTTCTTACTCACGACTAAGCTCAACCAAATATATACCTTCAAAACATACATAGTTTAGTAATACATAATATAAGTATATACATACTACTAGGAAATTTACTAATTAATATTATATTGTTTATTTAATTACTTCTTAATTTATTAATTCAAATAGGGAGCGGCGTGGATAGAGCACTAGTCTATTGTTCTTCGTGTTCTGGGTTCAAATCCCGACTGAGGCAGAATATGATTTATTCTGTTAACTCAGTCGGGGGTGACCCGAGGGTATGGAGACTCTTTGGGCAGACCCAGCCTCTACAAAGTGGGTAAACAAAAAAAGTAGGGAAAAAATCTGGCGACTTAGCGTGATCAAAGCCTATAATCACCTTATTGCACGGCCGTTGGCCTATAAACAGTACGATTCTTTATAATGGCGATTTTATTTTTAAGTGGTAGTAGCACTGATTCGTAGAGAAATTCAAGTATTTAGGTTCAATTATAACGAGAAAAAATGAAATCCAGGAAGAAATAAAGTCCCGGTTAAAGGTGGGAAATGCGTGTTATTATTCAGTTACTAAGTTACTTAGTTCGCGGCTTCTATCTAAAAACTTAAAGATTAGAATTTATAAAACTATTCTTCCAACGGTTCTTTACGGATGTGAAACGTGGCCGCTTACTTTGAAGGATGAACAACGGCTTAGGGTTTTCGAAAATAAGGTATTGCGTAAAATATTTGGTCCGAAGAGAGATAAGGCCACTGGGGAGTTTAGAAGGTTGCACAACGCGGAATTGCGGAACTTGCATCCTGTGAATATAATTGAGCTGAATGCATCGCGGAGACTCAAATGGGTGAGTAAAGTTGTTGGGCTCGATGACGAGCGGATTCCGAGAAAGTTGCTATTTGCTAATCCGACTGGTAGACGTCCGAAAGGTAGGCCGAAGCGGAGATGGGAGGATTGCGTTAAGGCTGATCTCGGGAGCTTGGGCTTGAATGGTGAACATTGGACGAGTCTGTGTAGGCGGAATATGGTAGTATCGGCATCGAACCTTCGGGTTCGCTAAGCCTATTATTATTATTATTATTATTAGTAGCGCTGATTCTCCGTTGCCCTAAAACATTTAAACGTTCACCATAACCAATGGACACTGCTACATCGAGTCAAAGGTTTTGGCACTAAAAAGTAAGTAATTTGCTTCATTAAAGTTGTTTTTTAGTATTTTATTGTAAAGAAATATAGGTAAATGAATTGTAGATTGGGTTTGTACATACATTTGGCTTCATAAAAAATTAGCCGCTAAAGATTTACAATTGTTGTTATTTTGTAGGTTATATTTATTTCAAAAACACGTCATGAAAGAGACGGGTGAATAGGCATTGAGAGAGGGCTCTATCATAGCCTTGCATTTGAATTTTGCAAATTAAATGAAATAATACTAAATATACAATTTATTATGAAATTATTTGCTTCAGAAGTTGCATTATATAAAAGCCTAGTCCAAAAAAACAAAACAAAGAAGACCTAAAAAATCGGTAATTGAAGAAGTAGTCAATGAAGTTCTAGAAAAGGGTCAGCCCATAAACAAAACTGCACTCGTCTTAAATACATCAAGGGCCTATTTAGCAAAAATAGTTAAAAAAGCAAAGGCTACTGGTGAATTACCTTACAAACACTGTCCTAATATAGGAAATAGGCGTATTTTCACAGCAAACCTATGAGAATATGCTTGTGGATTATTTAAAGACTGCTTCTAAAATCTACAATGGCTTAACAAGACATCAAACTAAGAAGCTAGCATTTAATTGTGCCTTTGCCCAATGATATCTTCCCAGATAAATAGAAAGAAATTGAAAATGCGAGTGAAGATTGCAAGGACGCCTGATACAATTAATTAGTTTTCTTAAAAGTGTCATTATTTACTACAAAGGATTCGTTAGAATTGTGCTTTTGTTTTTATTATTCTTCAATTAATATTATTTTGCATAATTTATACATTATAGTGCTGACCAGCTCTTTCACAACTTCTAGTAGCTCTTTCAATACCGAATTGTTTTGAAAGAGCCAAAAAACTCATCTTTTGAAAATGAATATTTAGTTGACATTTTACTTTCACTTACTTTATATAGTAAGGGAAAGTATTGCAATCGTGAAAATTTTCGAATTACAGTTTTCAACGGAAATACACGTTTTAGGGTCACCTGAGTCCAAATAACCAAGTTCCTCAAAAAGGTCTGTGTGTGGTAATTCCCGGGCGGAAAAGGTAAATCCTATGAAACTGAAATTTCATATTTAAGACAAATATACGCCCGAGATATTACAAAACCTTTTTCATCAAAATCAGCTTACCAGAAAAGCCACTTTATACCATGCATTTTGAACCTTTTTTGGTTTTCTCGAAAACAGTACAGACAATTTTGATTAAACTCGCTCTTCTCTAAAGTACCTTTAATTTTGTGATGAAAAGAAGATAAAACTAACTGATTATTTTAGAATAAAATATAATAGATTTTTAAATAAAACACATGTTTCTTTAATGGTTTCAAACATTTTTATCTTTTACTGAATTTGAAAATTCTTTTATAGATTCTAAAAACGGAGGTAAGTGAAAGAAAATAAAGAATATTTTAAAAAACGTCATTTCTTTCATACAAAGTGTCATTTTTTGGTCCGTTTAGTAAAGTGGCTCTTTCATGCCACTTCTCCCCTACTGAGCCCAAGACCTTTCATGGGTTGTAATGGTATAGGTTAATTCATTAATTAACGGACTTAAATTCAATGAAAGGGGATCATCTGAGGTGTAGTGGCTAGCACAGCTATTTATGACCAAAGATGGTCATAGGATTTTGTAAAGGGAGTAAAAAAATCTTGGTCATTCCGTCCTCGTATGGGGTGAAAAATAGTGACCCTAAGGATCTGTGATGTTAGGTACTTCTTAAAGATCCCTACTGTAGCATCTTACAATTAGCCACAGCAACATAAAATGACATTAAGTAAATAAGTGTTGAGGTATGATGTCAGAATATGAGAATTAAAATAAATTTCTAAAAAACCTAGCACCCATCATTCACCCTCATCGCGATCCTAAGTCTATATTCTGCCCCACAATATCGTTAAATAACACTCCGCTGGCTCCTGTCGAACAGATCCGCTACCTAGGGCTCTATCTCGACAAACGTCTTACATGGAACAATAAACTACAAGGCTAAAACGACAAGAAACTCGCCGCTTTCTTTTACTTCAACACTAACTAGGCAGACTCTCTAATCTTCCACTTAACTGTAAAAGACTCATCTACACGACCTTCGTAAGATTTGTTTAGAAAATTTGAGTTTTCAAGTTAAGTAGAACTCGATTTTTTCTGAAACTACTGGATCAACTTTTTTTTGGCAGAAAAATAAAAGAGAAAACCACTGTAAACTCAAATTTTACTCAAAATGAGAAAATCAAAAGTTTTTTAGTCAAGAGAAATGCTAAAGCCACAATTGAGACGTTGATTTCCAAAAGACTAAAGGACATTTTTTTCAAGTTGATATTTTCACATATTTGTATTCTAATGGTTTAGTTGTGTATATAACTCCGTCATCAAATATTATCTAAAATACATAAAAATCCTTTATAAAAGTATTTAAAAATTGCATTTCATTCCAAAAGGTACTAAATCCACATTTTATTTCATTCCAAAAGGTACTATATCTGTTAAGGGAACACGGTCCTTAACACTTCATGCTGCTATCTAGCAGACACTGTCCTCATTAGTGTCATAACAACGCCATCTAGGGGCATCCAGAGGAAGGGACCTCTACCAAAATTGGCAAGACCTCCATGCAAGTTAGAATCGGAGACAAAGACTTGCAGTGAAGTGAGCACATGTGCCCAACAGTGTAAGACATTTTTCATTACATCATTCCTTCAATAATTACTTCACCACGGAGGAGCCGGCCTACCCATGCATGGGCCGAGAAGGGAGAGGACGAAGGGAAAGAAGAAACAAGGAAAATACAGATATGTACAATAGGTTAAGATACTAACCCCTTCATACCATATGTAGCCATAGCAACCAATATATACCATTCATTCATACAGTCCACTAATCATTTAAAACCCAGCCCATCAATTATTTATTTTATTATTGTCAAAAGTCCCCAGGAACGCCTCAGGCCTTAGATAATAAACAATATCCATGTTTCGTTCCAAAACGTACTATATCCTATGTAAACAGATATAACCTTTCCTTTCATTCCCTTCCAAATAATAATAATAAATAATAATAGGCTTACCGAACCCGAAGGTTCGATGCCGATACCACCAAACTTCGCCTGCACAGACTCGTCCAATGTTCACCGGTCAAGCCCAAGCCCCCGAGATCAGCCTTAATGCAATCCTCCCATCGACGCTTCGGCCTACCTTTCGGACGCCTACCAGTCGGTTCAGCGAATACCAACTTTCTCGGAATCCGTTCCTCACTAAGCCCAACAACTTTACGAGCCCATTTGAGTCTCCGCGATGCTATCAACTCAATTATATTCACAGGGTACAAACTCCGCAATTCCGCGTTGTGCAACCTTCTAAACTCCCCAGTGGCCTCATCTCTCTTCGGACCAAATATTTAACGCAATAGCTTATTCTCGAAAACCTTAAGCCGTTGTTCATCCTTCAAAGTAAGCGGCCATGTTTCGCATCCGTAAAGAACCGTTGGAAGAATAATAGTTTTATAAATTCTAACCTTTAAGTTTTTAGACAGAAGCCGCGAGCTAAGCAATTTAGCAACCGAATAATAACACGCATTTCCCATCTTTAACCGGGACTTTATTTCTCCTTGGATTTCATTTTTTCTTGTTATCATTGACCCTAAATACTTGAATTTCTCTACGTGTTCAAAAGTATGACCTGAAATATTAATATCATCAAGATCGCCACCATTTCTGCAACTAATCATATATTTCGTCTTATCGGTATTTAATTCGAGACCTATTTGTTTACCGGCTTTTATTAACACACTTGTATTTAGTTGTATAGTTTCCGTGTCTTCACCTAGTAGTACCAAATCATCGGCATATCCCAAAACCGGAATCTTGTCACCCATATTTAAGCCTTTTTCGGTACACATCACCTTTTCTATAACATACTCTAAGGCTATATTAAACAAAACAGATGAAAGGGAGTCACCCTGTTTCAAACCCGATCGCACCTCAAATCTCTCGGAGTAATTATGACCGATTCTAACTTTATGAAATGTTTCCGACAAACACATCTCTACTAAGTTTACTAACTTTTTAGGTATCCCCTGTTCAATCATGATGTTATATAGCTTCTGACGGTCTATGGAATCATAAGCCTTTTTAAAATCTATATAAAGTTGATGGACTACACCGTTGAATTCCAGCTTCTTCTCTAATATTTGACGTAAGGAAAATATTTGATCAATAGTCGAGCGATTCCGCCTAAAACCACATTGGTAGTCTCCGATAATTTCCTCAGCGTATTCCGTGATTCGGCTAGTTAGTATTGACGAGAATATTTTATAGCATATTGGGAGAAGAGAGATCCCACGATAGTTGTTACAATCCGTCCTCGGTCCTTTTTTGTTTTTGTTTCATTTCCTTCCAAAAGGTACTATAATTCCTACTAAACGGCAGAAGCACCTAATCCCGTAATATATCACCATTAGTTTATTGTTTTCATCATTTTATGATTTTTTTTGGTTCATTTAGCATGTCTTGAATCACCGCTATTATTTTAATCAATGGTTTTAGCGTAATAATCAGTTTTTAGGCCGTTTTAAATAACTTCATTTCGTTGCTTCGGTTCTGGTAGGTTGTCAATTAAATTAACTTTTTTTTATAGTATTTCTTCTTGCAGCAACATAAATTTGGTTTAAAATTGTTCAGAAACTCACATTTTAATAGAATAATGGCATTAGATGCAGAAAATAGTTGGAATTAGGAAATATATGAAGAAAATATGTGCCTGATCTAACTTAGTAGTCGATTTTTTTATGTAAAATAAAAGTTATTATTTGTCAGTATCTATGGTTAAATATTGTTTACACGCCTTTAATAATATAGTTAAATTTGCTAAATTCACACAAATAGTAAATACAATTTCAAAACAAACTTCATAATTACATACTTTCTTATTAAAGTGCCATGAGTAGATAAATTGTCCTTTGAATATTCACTTTCTTTATGAAAAATAGATAATCAATGTAATTAACAAACAAAGAAAGATATTTCTCAGAGGGAGAACAAGGAAATATACATAACTTAGTAATTAACGATATAAAGACGTTAGTTATCACTATTGTTGTATCAAGAAGGTTATAGTGACTGTTACCAACTTATCTTGCGTTATATTTCTTCCAAAAATTACTATATCCATATTATATTGTTTAAAATCATCAGGAAAAGTGCAATAATTTGGAAAAATGAGTTGGCAACACACTTAAAAATCAACTTTTGATTTTAATTAAAAAAAGAATCACGTAAATTGGTCCAATAATAAATAAATAACAGATTTTAGCGTTTCCTGTAAAATTGTCTAAAGTGGACATAGTACCTTTTGGAAATCAACTTCTCAATTTTCTCAACACAACTTCTGTAATTTTAGCCGTGCTAGAAGCAGGCAAAAATCAATGCGTAGGATTAACATACCAGGAGCTAATAATGGAATCGGAGCACAACATATCCCGAAAAACTGGCAATGACAATTGGCACGATGTGATGAGGGAAAAAAAATTGGCAAATGGCCAATTTACTTTAAAATATTCGATCTATTTAGTGGTCCCTCGGCCAGAAAATGATTCTCGGATGGAATTTTAAAATCCTAATCACTTTGATCCCTGTCGATAATCCTTTGGGTATAAAACTATCTAATTATTAATTTTTCTGAACAAATAATATGGATTAACGACCAAATTACACTGCAGGAAATTTACGACGGAAAATCATATATTGTAATGCTTATTAATTGCAAATTTCTGTGCCTCTAATCTGTGTCGTTGTACCTGGCACCTTAAATTGTAACTAAATAAATAACTGTCTCTTATTATTGCCTAAGTAGTAAATAAATTGAATAAATTTCTCACCATCTGACAAAATTATACAAAAAGATTAGAGCACAAAGTTTAAATTTTTGGCCCTTATCTAACTGGTATAAAAAACAAAAAAAAAAACTGGTGCGTACAACACACGACTTTCACTTCCGTTATTTATATCAAATTAAGAATTTTTAAACAAATTTAAAAACTAAATGAATCGTTAAAGAATTATTTAGATTGGATTTTAATAGAAACATGTGTTTTATTAAATAACCTATTATAATAATATCTACAACAATCAGTTTGTTTTATCGGCTTTTCATCACTCCCCGTTAACTTTTACAATAGTGTGTATATAAGATAATATTTTTTCTAAAAGCTTTAGCATTCCAATGGTATATTATATATGTATATTACTATTCTTATGTTAAAAAAATAAAAATTTTACTAAAAACATATTTTTTATATTTTCTCTTTTCGTTGGGTATCGAATTCATTCAATTTATATTTACCTGTTTTTCATCACTGGTAACAAGATGATATAGTTATTTTTATAGAATCAACAAAATTAAAGGTACTTTAGGGGAAAAATGTTTAAAATATTGGCATTTAAGCCTTGTCAGACCATTTAATCAGAATGAAACCTACATGATATTAAAGCCCATTAAATTTTACCTTGATATAGCGAATTCAATCAAAATCGTCGGAACCGTTTTTTAGAAAATCGAAAAAAGGATCGGTATAAAGTACCACTTCCAGTCAGCTGATTTTAGAGAAAAAGTTGCTGTAACATCTCAGGCGCATAGTTGTCTCAAATATGAAATTTCATTTTCGAACTCCTTTTCGTTTTTGTGCTGGACTTACCACACACACACAGACTTTTTTTGGGACTTGGTTATTTGGACTCTTCTTCTTCCAGTGGCGCGACAGGCCATGTAGGCCCTAGGCCTCGCGGTGTAAACTCCTGCGAGGTTACAATCACGTTTCACGATGCAATTTTTAGTTTAGGGTCATCACTCCCTACGACTAATTTTGTGAGTGGCCACCATTTGGCTCACAGGTCTCCCATAACCGGAAGGGAGGTTGTGAGTGAATCCCCATTTTCTACATCTTTATAAAAGCCCCGCAGGGACTGGGATTCGAACTCAGAACCTGTAGCATGAGAGACTAGCGCGCTAGCCACTCAGCCACGGGCTCCGCGGTTATTTGGACTCAGGGAACCCTAAAACGTGTATTTCCGTTAAAACTGGAATTCGAAACTTTTCACGATTACTTTTTTATTGACTTTATTATTACATTCCCTTGCTATATATTTCATATATACGTATGTGAACGAAAAAATAAAGTGCAACATTGCTGTTTGTTTTTAAATATTAAATGTGTTTTGAAATAGTTTTGGATTCCTGTGTAATAGTAATTTTTATTATATTTTTTTATATATTGGTGGGAATCTTCGAGATGAGAAAAGAGCCTCCAAACGTTGAGTTAATGGAAATAAATAAAATTTGTGTAAATTTTTTTTTTTTTTTTTTTAATTTAAAAGAAATTCACAACTGTATTACAATAAAATACAACAAGTAAATGTGCTAATAGATCAAGTGGGCGTGATACAGGCATGTGAAGAAACTACCCAGTGGTAGGCACTTCAAAGTTTATTCAGCTAAGTAGGTCTCGAGGCCATCGTCTTTTCAGCCGCCTAGGAAGATGATCAGGAATAGGAGATGAGAGTTTTCGGACGAGTGGGTTGGAGAGGACGGGTAATTTGGAATAAAAGGAGGAATATCTAGTTCGGGCTAGATCTGCGACTATTAGGATATTTAGGTCTTTATGAATTATTTTATTGGTGACAAAGTAAGGGACGTTTAGGATCTTTCGGAGGATTTTGGATTGCAAGGATTGAATTCGGGAAGAATTGGATGGTTTGGTGGATCCCCATAACTCAATTCCATATGTCCAAATAGGCCTAATGATGGTTATATTAATTAATCTTTTGTAGTATGTGGAAAGTTTCGATCGTTTGTCCAGTAAGTGTTGTAGTAAGCGGTTTCTTGTCGTTTCAGTCTAGTGTGAGGATTCCAAGTAAGACGTTTGTCTAGATGGAGTCCTAGGTACCGGATCTGTTCAACTGAGGTGAGTGGAATATTGTTAAAGGAAATAGTGGGACAGGCGAACAAAGGTTGTGTAAAAATTTAAAACCAGTTCTTATTGTCAGTGTAACGTTTTTTGACCGTCAAAACAGTAACACACGCATTTCCGTGTCAGAAATTCAATATAGAATATTTTTTACTTTTTTCAATAAATGAACCTTGTAATCCGCCAAAAAAAATAAAATAAAATAATAATAACCTTTCCTCCATTAACTTACATTTCAAGATACGCAGAATCCACATAAAAAATAAATAAATCCGTTTGTCCGCGGCTTCTCTCTAAAACTAATGGACCGATTTTTTTATTTAGAGAGAGAATATCAGGTAGCTTTTAGAAAAAATAATTTATGAAATTCACTTTGTTAACGTCGCTAGATTGCATCTTATTCTCTTTATGCTGGTTTGGACTACTAAGTAGTGAGATCGTGGTCTGAAACAGAATAACTTATACCCACTTTAGTTGGAAAAACAAACCAATGGCTTTTTATGATAAGCAGCGGTATTTAGTTAATGGCTATTGCATTATCTTTCACAAATTTTTTTTTTTTTTTTTTTTTTTTTTTTTTTTTTTTTTTTTTTTTCTTACCCTCTGGTTTTATTTTCGAACAAAATACAAATACAAATATAATATGTATAGCTGTCAGATTTGTCCTTCTGTTACCCGGAGGTATTCTAAAGAGGATTGCTATATGCGCTGGATGCACTAGTAATCTTTCAAGGGCTTCTTCTAAGCCTTTATTTATCCATTGCAAAATGGGAGGGACCATTCTTCAGGGTATGACTCGTATCTTAGTTACAACATACATCAATTAATTGTTAAGAATCCTTTCAACGAGAATGGCGACTTAAACTTAAAATATAAACAAATAATTAAAACAGTGGAATGTGAAAATCAGGCGTATCCTTCAAAATAGTAAAATTAATCCTTTTCGTGGGTAACCACTATAGACAGTCAGACTTGTGCTATTTCGGACAGATTCTTGCATCGGAAAGAGAATTGCGAAATTAAAAAAGTGTCCCCCCATACTTCAATCGGTACTCAAAACTATCACCAAAAAACAAACTAATTCTCTACAAAACTGTCATTCGTCCCATATTGACCTACGCTTCCCCAGTCTGGAGTTACACATGTCATTCCAATTATCGGAAATTGGAGGTGGTGCAGAACACATGCATGCGAATCGTAAATAATTATCCTCGTTACACACGAATCACAACCATGTTATCGGATTTACAGTTCCCGTCGATTAAAAACTATACGTACTCGCTCGCACAATTTTTTTTTTCTCTTACTCCTAGTGACAACCCACTCGTTCAAAAAATAGGTGATTACGACAAGAACACACTAAAACGTTAATTACATAAACGTAAAAAATATATACTACTGCATCAATTTTGAAATGTAAAAAAAAAAAAAAAAAAGAAAAATTGCTAATTTGATATATATTTACGTTTACATCCACTTAGTTTTGTTTTTTAACAATGATTTGTTTTGTTCTTACTTTAATTGGTTTTTTTTTTTTACTTTAATGATTTTGTTTTACTTAAATTTTTTTTTTATTGTATAGGTTTTTATAGGTGGAATAGTCAGGAATCAGTCATTTTTTGAATATTTTTTTAATTTTGCCAACGTTTCGGCTCAAGCTTGTGAGCCGTCATCAGGGCTACAAACATCAGAACAAAAGAGATACATATTAATATGATAATGAAAATTTTCTTTTGAATGTAGTGACAATGATAACATTTGAAATAAAACAGAAAATATACCAACATACTTAAATATTATAGATACAAATAATGATAATATGATACATAATATAATGATGATAAGCATAAAAAATTTTTTTTTACAGAACTTTAGACTTTAATATAGAAGTAAAAAAGAAAAAAAAAATTTATATAAACGTACTATTACTGAGCCATGTCCAAGCATAAACTGAAGAACTGAAGAAAACCATAAACATAGGTAGTATGGGGAGGGGTTCATGTAAAAACCCTGAAGGTTTTTCCCTCTAAGTGTAAGTACTACAGCGGGTTCTTACATGAACCCCTCCCCATACTACCTATGTTTATGGTTTTCCTCAGTTCTTCAGTTTATGCTTGGACATGGCTCAGTAATGGTACGTTTATATATATATATATATATATATAAATTTTTTTTTTTTTTATTTTTTTTTTTTTTACTTCTATATTAAAGTCTAAAGTTCTGTAAAAAAAATTTTTATGCTTATCATCATCAGATTATGTATCATATTATCATTATTTGTATCTATAATATTTAAGTAGGTTGGTATATTTTCTGTTTTATTTCAAATTTTATCATTGTCACTACATTCAAAAGAAAATTTTCATCATCATATTAATATGTATCTCTTTTGTTCTGATGTTTGTAGCCCTGATGATGGCTCACAAGCTTGAGCCGAAACGTTGGCAAAATTTCAAAAAATGACTGATTCCTGACTATTCCACCTATAATAGTTTCTACAGTCGACTATACATCCTCAATGTATAGGTTTTTGTTTTAGGATTTCCTACTGCTCTAAATAGAAAAAAAACATTGGCTACAATTACCATTAACCCCCACTGTAAATATCACGTAATAGTAACATGTAATTGGTGCAATTACCACAACCTGTATAAAGTATGAGGCATGTTGCCATTTGTAAAATACTGAATAATAAAAATCTTAATCTAAAACAAACAAAGAAAAATCTTGAAAGTGTCCTTTTTAGAGTGGTAGTCTTAGATATTATAATTGGTCCTTTAAAAATTATTCAGAATAATTATTGGAGTGAATCTAATGACTATTGTCTCTACACGTTTATCATGAAATTTTATTATATTTCTATGTATGTAATTTAAAATATTCGTAAAAGTTAATAAAAAAAAAACAAAAGATTATGTAAGACTATGAAGAGCTAGGGATTTGGATAGGTGAGACCTACATTCTTGACCTTTCCACAATAGTACCGCCTGATTTATTGGGCTTAATCCCAGTAAAACTTGGTCGAGCTTGTTTGACAAAGTACAAATGCATCAATCTTCCAACTGTCCCTTACTATAAGGAATTTCCTGCCTCCACGTCTCAACGAATCTTGCCATTATCACTTATAATAACGTTTATTAATCATTCTAACTTAAAATCAAAATTTCCCTTAAACATGAAAACCGGCAACCGTTCCATTCCTGGATTTTTTTCACTTATGGATCAATCCATTCGACATGTTCTAATTTTAATAAAATTTTGTATTCCTAATGATAGCATTCCTTTTTACAGTACGCTAAAAGTGTAGTTTGATGGAATTTTCGTTAATTATACAATTAATAGGCCTATATCTAAACTTTAACAATGTGGGTTTTTGTTTGTTTTTTTCCCACTGATAAATATAATAATAAACACTTAAAAGAGCACACATTGACTTCCATTTGTCACTTAATCACTTTATTTCATAAGCTTTTCATATCTGTCGACGTTTTGGGGCTGTTTCCCCATTTTCAAGACTTATTTTTTCATTATAAAAATGCTTTCATATAATATAATAATGATAATAGCCTTATTGACATCAGTATTGACAAAAGCCTCTCCCGTTGGGAACGAATTCAGAGTAGTTGGCTATAGTAAGAAATAAATACATAATACATTGGGGTCACCTGTGGTGTGGTGACTAGGATAATAGCCTTTTATGACCATTCTTGATGGTTCAGACCTGTTAAAAGGCACTAGGATTTTTTTTTAGGGGTGCGAAAAATTCTTGATAATCCCTTCCATCGTGGGGGACGTAAAATGGTAGACCCCAGGATATTCACTATTTTTCTACTTTTGGTGTTTCCTGTTGAAATTTATTGAAATTGTCTCGTTTTTAGTTTTCGCCAATATTGATGTTAAGTAACATAAAAAATCCAACTTACCAGATGATTTCTGAGATGAACATTAAGTATGCCAAAAACATGATAGGACTTACCTGTAAAAGAAAATATAAATATTGTATTATTTCTAGTATATATAAATGATTTTTCTGTAGATATGAATTCTAATAGGGTCCTATTTAATCTGATACTATTCGCTTTTTTACTTTCACTTACTATATATACTTATATCACTTACTAATTCCAGTTTTCAACGGAAATACACGTTTTAGGGTCCCCTGAGTCCAAATAACCAAGTCCCGCAAAAAGGTCTGTGTGTCCGTGTGTGGTAACTCCCGGGCGGAAACAAAACGTCCTATGAAGCTGAAATATCATATTTAAGACAACTATACGCCTGAGATGTTACAAAAACTTTTTCGTCAAAATCGGCTAACCAGAAGAGCCACTTTATATGATGCATATTATACCTTTTTATGATTTTTTCAAAAACGGTTCGGATTATTTTGATTAAACTCGCTACGTCGATGTATAGTTAAATGAACTTTAATATCATGTAGTTTTAATTCTGATTAAAATGGTCTGACAGGGCTCAAATGCCGATATTTTCAATTTTCTTCCTCTAAAGTACCTTTAATTTTGTTTATTCTATAAAAATAAATATGTTATCTTGTTACCACTGATGAAAAACAGGTCAAATATATAAATTGAATGAATTCGATTCCCAACTAAAGGAAAAAAATGAAATAATACTTTTTAATGGAATTTTTTGTTTTTGAACATGAGAACAGTAATATACTTGGGCTATATACCGTTGGAAAGCTAAAGATTTTAGAAAAAGATATTATCTCATACACAAGCTTTTAAAAGTTAATAGAGAGTGATAAAAATCATATAAAACTAAGTGATTGTTTTAGATAATAATATAATATAATTTTTAATAAAACACATGTTTCTATAGAAATTCAATTTAATTAATTCTTTAATAGTTTCACTAATTTTTACCTCTAACTTAATTTGAAAATTCTTTTATCGATTTTAAAAACGGAGGTAAGTGAAAGTCTTGTGTCGCCCGCACCAGATTTTTTTTGTATTTTAAACATTTTGATTACTACTTTAAAGTAGCAAACTAAATCATTTACTGGTGTTAGTTAATTTATAACCAACGATAAGCTCCCCTGGCACTAATCTAAGTTTATATGACGTCAATTCTTATCTTATCAATAGTTAACATACTGATAATCCTCGGATAGAGAGCCTTTTTATGCTTACCTTCAATGAATTATATTAACTACGAAACATACTAAAATATACTCGCTATAAAACCAAGTACCATCATCACATCATCATTATGGTATGAAATATAGTATACTATTTATAGTCATTAGATATATGTAATCTTTAACCTTCAAAAGGCATGTTATACATCTATATAACTATATATAATATATATATATATATATATATATATATAATATATATATATATATATATATATATATATATATATATATAATCGGAAAAAAAATAAACAAGCATTTCAGCTCTTTTCTCCTAAGATATGACATTAAATTCTTTTCACTATGACTTCCTGCCCCACCGTATCCTTTAACAATATCCTACTTACTCCTGTTGAACAGATCCGGTACTTAGGACTAAACCTAGACAAACGCCTCACATGGAATCCTCATTATCGACTGAAACGACAGGAAACTGCTCGTAGATACAGATTACTACAACACTTACTCGTCAAACGCTCAAAACTTTCTATTTACTACAAAAAAACTCATTTATATAACCATTATAAGGCCTATTTGGACCTACGGCATTGAGTTATGGGGTCCACTAAACCATCAAATTCCTCTCGCATCCAATCCCTGCAATCCAAGATCCTTCGAAAAATCCTTAATGCTCCATACTTTGTTACCAATAAAATCATCTAAAAAGACCTAAATTTAATACAACTGTATTAAATCAATACAAGAAATAGGCTTGATATATGGTTAGAACACATGGTAGTCCTGTGAAGAAACTAATGTCTGATTTATGGTAGGTCTCTTGGCCATCTTCTTTTAAGGCGCCTCGGTGGATTATCGGGAATAGATATGGAGGAGAGGTCACGAATAAGCGGGTTTGAGTGGGTAGGGAGTTTGGAATGAATAGAGGTATATCTGTAACGGGCCAAGTCTTCAACAAATGGGATATTTAGGTCTTTATGGATGATTATATTTGTAACAAAGTAAGGAGCATTGAGGATTTTGGACTGCAAGGATTGGGTGCGAGAGGAATTCGATGGTTTAGTGGACCCCCATAGCTCAATGCCGTAGGTCCAAATAGGCCTGAAAATTGTTATATAAATGAGTTTTTTTGTAGTAAATAGGAAGTTTTGAACGTTTGTCGAGTAAGTGTTGTAGTAATCTGTATATGTATCTACGAGCAGTTTCCTGTCGTTTCAGTCTAGTATGAGTATTCCATGTTAGGCGTATGTCGAGGTGGAGTCCTAAGTACCAAATCTGCTGGAAAAGAAAGAGGAAATATTCGAAATAAGATTTGGAAGGAGTATGGCGGATGTCTGAAGGGAGTGTGTTTAGGGGTCATGTTCGCGCGCACGTGAAATATAAATTTAAATACACTATTAGTTTTTTAATGATAGAGATATAGTGGAACTAAAAGACTTCCTGACCGGAAGACGCAATTGTTTCAAGCTACAGGAGTCGTTCAAGGAATTTAATAAAACAGTCGAATTTTATGTGTGTCTTTTATATTGTTAAAATTTTCAGGAGATCACTATTCTTGGATAATTTAAATTTAAAGTTGTTCTCAAAAGCTGTTATTTTTGTTTATTTATTTAACGTCACTTTATGCTACTGTGGCTACTCGGACGATACTACAGTGGGAGTCCTGAATTTTGCCTTTGTAGGTTTAATTAGGATCTTTAACGAGTAAATGATATCACACAGGCTCGGTACCACCTTTTTACGTCCCCACCGAAGGACGGCATAGTTAAGGATTTTTTTTTCTCATTAAAAATCCTTGGCCTATCTGCAGGATTTGAACTCACGACCTTAGGTATAAAGGGCTCCTAAACGTTAGGTGACACCAAACTAAAACTGTTGATTTAATTTATGTAATTCTTAGTTAATATTTTACTACGTATCATCAGCTAATTTTTAATATTTTTTTTTGTGTATTTTTTGTACAATTTTTTCTACAAATAAGAACAAATGTTTGTTAAACAAATCACTAATAATTAGATACACAAATATTACATTGTTTTTTTAATGATAGTATTTTTGGTTTATTATTTTCAATGTGAGAAGTTGATACCTAGACATCTGTAAATGTGACGGTAAAAGCGAACAGACATACGACCATCTTTTATTCGATTGCAATAAACTGGACAAACATAGACACAAACTGATCTCAACAGTCCTACTTAACGGAGACCAATGGCCGCCTTCCAAGTGTGACCTTCTTACAAAATATTTTTCAAAATTTTATGAATTTGTGGACCGGGTGGACTATGCAGAATTAGAGAAATAGAAACAGGCAATAACTCGTTATTAATTTTATTTTATTTAATTTCACTGTTACTAATACTAATCAATTGGTTAGTTAGTTTTTATTATTTCGTTAAGTATTTATAACAAATGAATTATTTATTATTTGTTACTGGTTTCTTTGTTTAGTCAATTAGTTAGTATTATTTTGTTAATTTGTTACAACAAACGATTAATTCATAAGTTTATATTTATTAGTTTTATTTGACTTATTTTATTTTTTATGTAACTTAATGTTCTGTAACATAATTTATATTATGTAATAAAAATACGCGTTGTATCGCAAGATGGTACGCGTAGAAATAAATGCACCCATTGCAGGGTTACTGTAATGAGGAAAACCGTAAGGTTGATATCTAAGGATTTTTCACTCTCATTAATAAATGTCATTAAAAAAAAAAAAAAAAAAGTGCCTCCTACGGGTTTGAAACCGTGACCTTGGACATAGATTGTATGTTAGCTACTACGCTCAGGGGACCCCAATTGTTATTTTTAATTTACCAGTATTTATTGACACATCTCACTTGTTTATACTCTTAATTAGTACCAGGTGGGAAAGTTTAGAACTGTCCCAGTAAAATGTTGCAAATTACTCATTAACAGAGAGTCATCAAAAACCGTATTGACACGGTAAACATCATGAATAAATAGCAATTAACCTTTAACAAAGCATCGTGATTTCATGCTAATTATTCAACGTAAAATTTCCAATCTAATTAATTAATCCATTATAAATTACAATATTCGAAAGATATTCAAATATTGCCAAATTAAACACGGATTTATGAGATTCGTGAATACCGAATGATTTATATTTTGATTATGATGTAATCATATACTTCTCACCTACATTCTCTTATGTCGTTGTGTACCTTATCAGTTATACAAATGTTTTTTGTTTTTGTTTATTTGTCCAATAAAATTTAGTCTTGCATCGGAAGAGAGTTTCTATATTAAAAAGTGTCCTTTTTAGTGTGGTAATCCTAGTTACCAGTGATTTATTTCGATTCCTATCCTTTTAAAAGGAGAATCGAGTCAAAAATGGAGGTTCTCTTCCATTTTGAACCGTATCCTGGTTACAATAAATGTCAATTGTTAAGAATCCTTTCGGCGAGAATGGCGACTTTCACTTAGAATGAAAAAGAAAACAGTCCTTAAAATATAAAAATCGGGCATATCCTTTGAAATAGTAAATTAGTCCTTTTCGGGCGTTAATATGTTTAACTCGAATATGTTTTATGTAATTATATATAGTGACTAATTTTTAAATGTGGGTGGTAAAATCTCAGTTTTGGAGTACGCCGACGTTGTATAATATAACATGCTAGTTTATAATTTTAATTGTAGATATCACGGTGGAATTATATATTGGACATATAAAAATTAAGAAAAATAACAAACAAAAATACTATCATCACATTTTTTATTCTATTTCTATATCTATACCCTAGTTTAAGACAGGCTTGAGCTGTGATCAAAGCTCTAACCTTTGGTTTGTTCTCTGAGGGCGTGGGAGGAAGGTGACCTATAGATGAAGACTTTGGTGACCTATAGGAGATTAGCTGAGGAGACAGCCAAATATTGGTTAAGGAGTGAGATAGTGTCAATCAGTTCTGTGTAACCTATTAGGGCTCGCCAAAATCACTTTCCATAACCTTCATCGACCCAAAGGGCCAGTCTCTTACACAACCTATAACCCAGAGTCCTAGGGCGCATATCGCCATTACACGGCGATAGTCTATCAGTCAAATTCAAAAATAAAATCCAACTTTACTTAACTTCCTTCGGCAATTTAATTATATTCGAACATATATTTTCGACTATGAGATATAAAAATCTGGTAACATGACTTCAACTTAGGTTCGTTAAAAAAATCTATTTACTTTTTACTTTCACTTACTATATATAATAAGGGAAAGTATTGCGATCGTGAAAATTTTCCAATTCCAGTTTTCAACGAAAATACACGTTTTAGAGTCCTATGAGTCAAAATGACCAAGTCCCGAAAAAAGGTCTGTTGTTGTTTATTCGTTTAACATCACTTTATGCTACCATGGCTAATCGGACGATGCTACAGTGGGAGTCCTAAATTTTGCCTATTCAGGTTTTATTAGGATAGAGATCTTTAACGAGTACCTGACATCGCACAGGCTCGAGACCATCTTTTAATGTCCCCTCCGAAGGACGGCATAACTAAGGATTTGTTTACTCCCGTTAAAAAATCGTAGAGCCACCCGAAGGAAAAAAGATCTGTGTGCTTGTGTGTGTGTGTGTGTGTGGTAAGTCTAGCGCAAAAACGAAAAGTCGTAGAAACCTGAAATTTAATATTTAAGACAACAATACGCCCAAGATGTTACAGCAACTTTATCATTGAAATCGGCTGACCAGAAAAGACACTTTATACCATGCATGTTGCACCTTTTTTCGATTTTCTCAAAAACGGTTCCGACGATTTCGATTTAGTTCTCTATATCAATGTAAAATTTAATAGGCTTTGTTTCATTCTGATAAAAATAGTCTGACAGGTCTTAAATGTCGATATTTTAAATTTTCTTTCTCCAAAGTATCTTTAATTTTGTAGATTCTATAAAAATAACCATATTATATTGTTAACATTGGTAAATAATAGTCTAATGTGTAATTTGTGCGAATTTGAAAAACAACTAAAGGAGAAAACTGAACAAATATTTTTTTGTTTTTTAACATGAGAACAGTAATATACATTTATGATATACCGTTAGAAAGCTAAAGATTTTAGAAAAAATATTAACTTATTCACAAGTTTTTAAAAGTTAATAGTGAGTGATGAAAAGCCGATAAAACTTACTGATTATTTTAGATAATAATATAATAGATTTGTTAATAAAACACATGTTTCTATATAAATTCCACTTAATTAATTCTTTAATGGTTTCACTTACTGTACTTCTTTAATTGATTTTAAAAACGGAGGTAAGTGAAAGTCGAGTGTTGCCCGCACTAGATTTTTTAATCTAATATTAGTATTGATAATTTGTAAATCAGGAAATTGTTGTTATAAATAAATAGCCATGGAAGTAAATAGCATGCTGTGTGGAAACTTTTTTTGAGTGAGTGTATATCCGTAGAAATATGGAAATCAAACATTTTCACGATCGCAATATTTTCCCTTACTATATATTTCATAATAAGGTAAGTAAAGTAATAAGAAGTATGTAGGAGAGAGAAATTGGCGAAATTGATTATAAAAACTAATCGAAATTTCGGAAATCCTTTAAACATGGTTTTAACCTTGGGGATGTGGCATGATCCGTGGATCAGAAAGACATAGTTGGCGTGCGGTCGTTAACCATAGAGGTTAGCGGCATGCCATTGCGAAATGCGATATAATTTCACTAGCTTGTGAAGTCACAGCAATGCTGACCTCTATACTTGGAATCATGCAACATTCAAAGGTTTTCGTAAAATCGGTAAATGGAATATACTTCTAAGAATATGAATATATTAAAAAAAACAAAAAAAACAAGTATACATATAGAATCGAGGTTAATCCTATAATATAGTTCTTATTTACAAATGGAACACATACGAGTACTAAGGGTAAGTATTGCATTGTAAAAATTTCCCCGACTACAAATTACCAAGTCATATTTACAACTGTATTATTATATACAATTAAATGTGATGGATATAGTAAACTGGCATGAAATACATGAAGAGACGCCACCTATTGGCAGCACTCTAAAAATATTTTAAACAAGAAGGTCTCGGGCCATCTTCTTTTCAGACGCCTCGGAGGATTATCAGGAATCGAAGAGGATGATAGGATAAAAACTAGTAGATTAGAGTGGAAATAGAGCTTTTCTTGGAATGATTGATACGTGGTTCGGGCTAATTCAGTAACATATGGGATATTAAGGTCTTTATGGATGAGCTTATTCGTGACAAAGTAAGGAGCGTTAAGGATTTTACGAAGGATTTTGGATTGTAAGGATTGGATACGAGAAGAATTCGATGGTTTAGTAGAGAACTATAGCTCTACTCCGTAAGTCCATATCGGTCTTATGATGGTCATATAAATAAGTCTTTTGTAATTAAGTGGAAGGTTGGATCGTTTGTCCAGTAAGTGTTGAAGTAGTCGAAAACGTCGGGCAGTTTCTTGTCGTTTCAGTTTAGTATGGCGATTCCAAGTCAGACGTTTGTCAAGGTGGAGTCCTAGGTATCGAATCTGATCAACAATGGCTAGTGGGGTGTCATTAAAGGATACTGTAGGGCAGGAAGTCAGTGGTTTACGGCGAAGGGTAAATGCTATTTGGTGGGATTTGTTAGAATTAATTTTAATCCTCTAAGTCTGGCACCATACTTCAAGGTCTCGGATGTGTGATTGAAGAGTGTGGGAGGCCGTAAATGGATCATTATTTAAGGATAGCACACACGTGTCATCAGCAGAGGTAGAAAGTTAAGTGTTAGGATGGGTTGGGATATCAGCTGTATAGATTTGTGTTTATCTGGTAAATCTAACTCGAAGACCATAGATTATATTATATTTATGATTCATATTTTAGAAGCGAATATGCCTTAGATGTCACAACAACTGTTTCACCGAAATCGACCTTTCAAAAGAACAGCTTTATACCTTTTTGCGCCTTATTACGACTTCCTGTATCGATGTGAAAAATGGTAGAACTCGTTATGTAGACGTAAACTTTAAGGGAGTAAGTATCATGTAGATGTCGTTCTAATTGAAATAGTCTGACAGGGTTTAAATGTCGATATTTTAAAATGTCTCTCTTCGCGCGTAATGGTTACACGCACACCTCTGTTTGTTTTTGTAAGATATGAATTAAGATAAAATTAGAGTAAAGAATACAAGTGACCTAGTTATAAGTTATACGAGATGAGATTCGGTTTTCCAGCGAGCAAATACACTCCCAGAAGCCATAAATATAGGAGACACATTGAAAGGGTACGAAGCTCAGCTGGAGCGAGGTTGGAAGATCTCCAGGCTGGAAGGCAGGTAGCTATCTATAACCCACCTGGAGAATAGTCCTACCGGCTCCTTCATATCTCACGTCCGTCCGACTTGGAACTACTATAGTTAGTCGTTCGGCTATATTAACTTCGTAAAGCGAAAAATCTGGTGCGCTTGACTTTCACTTACCTCCGTTATTTATATTAAATTAAGAACTTTTAAACAAATTTAGAAACGAAAAATAATTGTTAAAGAATTATTTACATTGGATTTTAATAGCAACATGTGTTTTATTACATAATCAATTATTGGAACATTTAAAAAAGCACATACTGCCTTCCATTCCTCATAAAGTCACTTTATTTCACAAGTCTTTAAACTTTTTTTTTTCATCCTAGTCGACGTTTCGGGGTTGTTTCCCCATTTTCAAGACTTATTCCTTTTTCCTTATAAAAATTATGTAACAATTTTATAAGGAAAAGGATTAAGTCTTGAAAATGGGGAAACAACCCGAAACGTCGACTAGGATGAAAAAAAATGTTTAAAGACTTGTGAAATAAAGTGACTTTATGAGGAATGGAAGGCAGTATGTGCTTTTTTAAATGTTCCAATTAAGAAAACTTCCAAAAAAATTAAAAAAGAAAATAATCTATTATATTATTATCTACGACAATTAGTCTGTATTATCAGCTTTTCATCACTTTTACAAGAGTATGTATCAGAAAATATTTTTTCCAAAATCTCTACAAAAACAAAATTATTCATTGAAACAATATTTTTGCATCTTTCTCCTTTAGTTAGATATCGAATTCGTTCAACTGACATATTTACTTGTTTTTTAGCAATGCTACTCAGATGATATGGTCAATTTCATAAAATCTACAAAATTTAAGGTACTTTAGAGGAAGAAAATTCAAAATATCGGCATGTAAGACTATTTCAATCAGAATAAAACCTACATTAAATCAAAGCCCATTAAATTTTACATCCATATAGCCAGTTTAATCAAAATCGTTAGAGCCGTTTTTCAGAAAACCGTGATATAGTGCAAAATGCATAGTAAAAAGTCTTGAATATGAAACTTCAGTTTCGTTCGGCTTTTAGTTTTTTCCCTAGACTTACCATACACACACACACACACACACACACAGGCACACTACACAAGGTCTCCTATGACGCAGTATGTGTTATCGCCAGTATGCCTCCTATTGATCTTTTGGCTGAGGAACGCGAACGAATTTTTCGAAGAAGGCAAGATCTAAATGCTCATTGGGCGACGGTTGCAAACGAAGAGAGGTCTCAGACGATTGACAAATGGCAGAGACGTTGGAATGCCTCATCCAATGGAAGATGGACCTACCGTCTAGTTCCTGACGTAGCTACATGGATTTATAGGAAGCACGGAGATGTAGACTTCTACCTCACCCAACTCTTTACAGGGCATGGCTGCCTAAAATCTTATTTAGCTCGTTTTAAAATAGAGGATGAACCATCGTGTCCAAGTTGCCTATCTGAGGACCAAACAGTGGAGCATGCATTCTTTCATTGCCCAATTTTCGCCCAAGAAAAGGATGAATTAGACAGCATTCTTGGAGAGAAGGCTATTCCAGAAAACTTGGTCAACCTAATGATGACCAAAGAGGAGAACTGGAATGCTGTGGCAGAATATGCGGCGCAAGTCGGAAAAAAGCTCAGTCTCAAGAGCGCGAAAGGAGCGGCCAGGTAAGGCTTGTAAGTTAAAATATATAAAGATGTCCATTACTGAAGTAGGGACATAGCCATACTGCCCCCGCGAAGTAATGCCTGACGGCTGTTCCGTGGGGTGGTGAAGGCGAATAGGGAGGTGGTTTTTTAGTGAGTAGGAATCTCACACTGTTGTGGGCTTGTATAGCCACACATCGTCTATGAAAGATTTTTCCCCTACCTTAAAAAAAAAAAAAAAAAAAAAAAAAAAAAACACAGGCACACAGACCTTTTTGCGAGACTTGGTTCTTTTGACTCAGAGGACCCTAAAACATGTATTTCCGTTGAAAACTGGAATTCGTAAATTTTCACGATCGCAATACTTTCCCTTACTATGTATTTCATATATAGGTGAGTAAAAGTAAAAAACATACGACTTTCACTTACTCGGTGGTTACATTCAATTTCAGAATTTTCAAATAGACATGAAAAAAAAAAAAAAAAAAGAATGAATCACATTGATTTACATATTATTTCAAACAAAAATCAGTTAGTTTTATCGGCTTTTCATTACTCTACATCAAATTTTACAAGTTTGTTTGTTAGATAATATAAATAATTTTTCTCTATTATCAATTATAACCAGGAAGTTACATCTCTTATAAGTTGTAGCTTGAAAATATAATTTTTTTTTCTCTGGGTTCATCGCGTTGTCAAAAGTCTCCACCTTCAATATAACCGATTTTTTTTAGGAATTACGTCTGGTATAATTTGTAGCTTAAATATACAGACAATTTTTTTTTTTTTTTATTATTATTATTACAACCGCACCCTACTGATCTAAAACTCTATACTAATTTTTATCTATCTTCAAAAATAACTGATAATTAATTTATAGATAAAAATTAATTTTTTTTCTTTTATTTTTCTCTTTTTTATAAGTATTCGCGGTTTTTGGTTAAAAAACACTTATAATTGTCTTCTCTATTTTAAAAATAACTGAGTTATGGGCGTTTCTATGGGAAACATTTCAATTTTCTTTCCTTTTTTTCTTTATTTTTGTCCTGTTAATCGTGATTTACTGATTCTAAAGCTCTATAAACATTTTTTTCTATCTTCAAAAATAACTGAACTATGGGCGTATTTAAGAATAAAATTTCAATTTCTTTTTTTTCTTTTTTTTATAATTATTCGCGGTTTTTTTATTAAAAAACACTAATATATTTTTCTATAAATTCAAAAATAACTAGTTATTGAATTAAATAGCTTTTAATCGGTCGCCATTTTAAAAATAACCAGCTGATATTAAGGTCTATGTGTTAGGATCATCGTTGCATTGCGCTGACAGCGAATGGCGGACGTCGGACTAACGGATTTTTTTTTATTCCTTATTCGGCTTCTACGAATCTTGAAAGCCCTCAAATTTTGTAGGGGGGGTATTTTTGATTTTCGATTACAAAGGTTCATTATTGAAAATAATAGACCAAATAGGAATATACAGTACATGATGTAAAGCATTGTTGGTTAAATAGTATGGAACACCGACTACTGTTCAAGCATTTGAAAGGATTGCCTGCGTTTGATGTTGGAGAATTTAGCTGTCCCCAGCAGTTCAGGACCGTAAGTCCAGATTCGAAATAGCCTACAGCGGATATCCAAACCTTGAGGAGCTTAAATACCCAATAAAAATAAAATAAAATGTTTTTTTGTCAAATTTATTTTTAACTTAATGATGATTTAGATGAATTCAAGTCCAATCCACGTGAATTCGTAGGAGATTGGGAAATAAAGCTGATATCCCTTAAGTCTAAATGGCGAATCCCACCAAAAAGGTCTGGAAAGTTATATACACCCTTTCGCATTATGATGAAACTTTTCTTACAGTTATGGAATACATTGTGTATAAATGTTTTGTTTCTCTTGGATTTCGTTGCCTTGTCCATTTGCTCCATATCTGATTGTGCGGTCTACTATCAGTGCATCTTGTCCTATGACTCTATCTGACCCGTCGGTATCAACCCAAAACACTTCTAGAAAACACAGTTTTTCCTTTTTAGAAGTTCTGCTATTTTCTTTTTTATGTCGTTGTACCGATGGGTAACGAGAAGCATGTTATGTAGACAATTACCTAACACTTCCGCAGGGTTTTTCTAACTCTCGGCCACATCTGCTATAAACTATGTTATATATGTGTATTTGGCTTGATACAGACGGGTCAAATAGAGTTATGGAAACCTTCGGCGTTTCGTGTCATAGGACAGGACTGATAGTAGACCGCACAATCAGATATGAAGCAAATGAACAAGGCAACGAAACCCAAGAGACAGAAAGCATTTATACAAAATGCATTTCATAACTGTAAGAAAAGTTTCATCATAATACGAAAGAATATATATTGGGTTGTGTCACATGAAATGACCGTTTTCAAGGTAAAGGATTATTATTAAAAATACGAAATGAAAACAAGATAATTTTATTCGGAGTATTTACCTTCTTTTTCTACACATTTTTCCCAACGTGACACCAACTTTTTTATTCCCGAACTGAAAAACTCTGAGCTTTGAAGTGAAACAAAATCTGAAAATGCACTTTTCACTTGATCATCATTTTCAAAACGTTTTCCTTTGACGAAGTTGTCTAAATTCCTGAACAGGTGGTAATCTGTTGGAGACAAGTCGGGAGAATATGGTGGGTGCGGAAGAACTTTGTAGCCTAGTCCCAATACACTTTAAATGTCTGGAAACGGTAGATGCACTTGCATTTAGTTGTGCTGAGAATCCTTTAACTGTTTGGTAGGGGTTTCCTTCTACTGTATGTTTGAGGACATCGTTGTCTATTACGGTTGGAGGTCTTCCTTGGGGCAAGTTTTCCAAGTCGGTATCCTCTGCTGAAAACTTAGCAAACCAACGGCGAATGGTCCGTTCATTAACACTCCCTTCCCCAAACGCCTTGCAAATATTTCTAGCGGCCTCAGCTGCTGAATGGCCGAGTTTAAACTCGTACAAAAATATAACTAAAAAATCGCGTGTTTCCATGTTCATATTTGGAGGTATACTAAAAAGTGGGTAATTGATTGAGAAGCTAATGCTTATAATACAAATGTAGAGGAATAGTAACTGTTTACTTTAAATATGTAAACATTCGGAAGAAAACAACAGAGACCTGCAAAATCCTTTATGTATTTCAGAAACTATAAAAACGGACATTTCATGTGAAACAACCGCGATTTCACATGCATTGGACTTGAAGTCATCTAAATAATAATCATGTTAACAGTAAATTTGACGAAATAATTCTTTTATTTTATGTGTATTCCATTATTTTTTATTGGCTATTTTAGCTCCTCAATGTTTGGCTATCCGCTGTATGCTTGGGGAGTTTCAGAAGGTTCTGTCACAAAACTATTTCGAATCTGGACTTACGGTCCTGAACTGTCGGGGACACCTAAATTCTTCAACATCAAACACAGACAATCCTTTCAATAGAAAGCCTTTAGAGCAATAGTCAGTGTTCAATACTATTTACATCATGTGCTGTGTACTCCTATTTGGTCTATTATTTTCAATATTGAACCTTTATAATCGATAAATATATATATTTATATCATAAAGATTGTATGACTGCATCCTCAACCAACCTCTCCATCGTTTGCAGTATTAATTATTATTATTTTATTTTTTTTTACTGTAGATAATTTTAGACTTCGGATTCCGGTTTTCGTAAACAAACCATCACATTAAAATGGCATTGAGTTAAATAAAACTAATGATGAGATACGATAAGGCTAAAAGTAGTCAGTGGCTGAGGCAATATTATACCTAGCGCTGTTTGCACTGGGCTGGAAAAGCTTTGAAAGCAAACAGGCTGAATTCTATTGCAATAAATAGAACTGTTCCAAGTCGTTAGGAACACATTTATATTTATTTTTATTGGCGTCGACTAAGTAATTTTATATATAAATCACCCGTTATATACGTAAACAAAAAAAAAAAATACATGGCAGTCGATATCTTTGAAGTTATCTAAATCGTAGACAGGTGCATACATATTTCACTAATAATCAGATTATAATTTCATATAAAACATAGACAAATATTAATGCCGTATATACACATAATAAGTATAGCAATTTTTATACATAAGTAGAGCAGAACTCCGCATATCTGTAATGATAAGCCAACCTATATTCCATATAATATAAAATTTAATTCCTAAACAAAAACGTGAAAATTATTTCCAAATAACTATATTAGCGTATAACTGTTTATATATCTGTATATAATTAACTAATATAAAAAGCAATAAAAAATTAAAAGAAATAAAGGGCCTTTCAGAACTGCTAATTTCAAAACGCTATCTATCTGCTAGTTCTGAACACATTTTAATCATTTTTTTATAAATTAAATGTTTGGTATTTATTAATTCGTACGGCGGAAAACAGATTCTATTCTTTATTCGGGCTCTTCATATCTTGAATCTGAAACCCTGAAATTTAGAGGGAGGAAGAGAGGGTAATTGTTTTGATCGATTGCATTAGTTATTATTGAAAAAATAAACTCTCTTTACTTCTAGTTTTTGGTTTATTATTTTCAATAATCAACCTTTGTAATCGACCAAAAAAAAAAACAGTATTTTTTTTAAATTCGCCACAAAAATATTAGTCCATTAAACGATGATCCTAACACCTAGACGTTGATATCAGCTGGCTAGTTTTAAAATTACGGTCGATTAAAAGGATTTGATTCAATAACTCAGTTATTTTTGAGGATAGAGAAAAGTGTGTAGAGAGTTTTAGAATCAGTAAAGCGCGATAAATAAAAAATAAAAAAAATGTAAAATTAAGTAACAGATTATAATCACACCCGAAATAGGTTATTATTGAAGATAGAGAAAAATCGAAAAGATTTTTGTAATCAAGACAACGAGATGAACAAAGTGCAAAAAAAAAAAAAAAAAAAAAAAAAAAATCATCAAGGATGGCTCTCTTCTCCCTTTCCACTCCACCTGCTTGATCGAGGTCATTAGTCTCATATCGAACGGTAGGGTCCAGGATCATTGCAGTAGTTGCGTTCTTCGGGAATGCAACGATGTCTGCGTACCTAACTGATCCGTCCGTATCAATCCAATAGACTCGTCAAAACAGGTGAAATAATTAAATTTAACACGGTAAGTGTTAACGCGGCCCACAGGTGGGTCACACTTGACAGTTCCGTGGGGTGAAGTGCATTTGAAGCCTGGAACTGTTATGATCTCGCATTAAACACATTCGAACATGCAACACTGTTGCCCAGCCTCACACGAAAAAAACGTTGATATTCGCCCCGGTGTGAACGTGTCAAAGCAAAAAAAATAATAATAAAGAAAAGAAATATTTATTTTTATTGGCGTCGACTAAGTAATTTTATATATAAATCACCCGTTATATACGTAAACAAAAAAAAAATACATGGCAGTCGATATCTTTGAAGTTATCTAAATCGTAGACAGGTGCATACATATTTCACTAATAATCAGATTATAATTTCATATAAAACATAGACAAATATTAATGCCGTATATACACATAATAAGTATAGCAATTTTTATACATAAGTAGAGCAGAACTCCGCATATCTGTAATGATAAGCCAACCTATATTCCATATAATATAAAATTTAATTCCTAAACAAAAACGTGAAAATTATTTCCAAATAACTATATTAGCGTATAACTGTTTATATATCTGTATATAATTAACTAATATAAAAAGCAATAAAAAATTAAAAGAAATAAAGGGCCTTTCAGAACTGCTAATTTCAAAACGCTATCTATCTGCTAGTTCTGAACACATTTTAATCATTTTTTTATAAATTAAAGTTTTATTTATTAATTTACAAAACAGATTTATTCTTTATTAGCTATCAATTTAATCTGAACCTAATTAAGAAGATTAGTAATGTTTGATCGATTGCATGTATTAGCAAATAATCTCTTTATTATTTTTATATTTTCATAACAACGTATAATTCCAAAAAAACATATTTTTTTAAATGTAAAATTTAGTCATTAACATATTAAACAATTAATAAGAAATTAGGGTTTAAAGTTTATTCAAAACTATTATTTGAGTGAAAAATTTTAAATTTTTAATATAAAGCGGATAAATAAAATAAAAAAATGTAATTATACAGATTATAATCCCCCGAAATAGGTTATTATTGAAGATAGAGGAAAAATCGAAAGTTTTTGTAATCGACAACGAGATGAACAAATGCAAAAAAAAAAAAATAGAAAAAAAAAAAATCATCAAGGATGGCTTCTTCTCCTTTCACTCACTGCTTGATCGAGTATTATATCATATCGAACGGAGGGTCCAGGATCATTGCAGTAGTTGCGTTCTTGGGAATCAACGATGTCGCGTACCTAACTGATCCGTCGTATTAATCCAATAGATCGTCAAAAAGGTGAAATAATTAAATTTAACACGGTAAGTGTTAAAGCGGCACAAAGTGGGTCACATTGAATCCGTGGAGTGAAGTGCATTTGAATAGCCGGAAATGTTATATCTCGCAATTAAACACATTGAACATGCAACAATGTTGCAAAGCCTCACAAAAAAAAAAAAAAACTAGATTCGCTTCCTCGGTGTGACGTGTCAAAGCAAAATAAGTAAGATAAAGAAAAGAATATTTATTTTTATTGGCGTCGACTAAGTATTTTATATAAATCACCCGTTAATACGTAAACAAAAAAAAATTACATGGCATCGAATCTTGAAGTTCTAAATCGTAGACAGTTCATCTATTCATTAATAATCAGATTATAATTTCATATAAACAAGCAACATTAATGCCGTATTACACTAATACGATAGCAATTTTTTCCTTAAGTGAGCAGAATCCAATATCTGTAAATGATAAGCAAACCTATATTCATTAATATAAAATTTAATTCCTAAAAAAACGTGAAAATTATTTCAAATAATATATTAGCGATAACTGTTTATATATCTTGTAATAATTAACTAATATAAAAGCAATAAAAAATTAAAAAAATAAAGGCCTTTCTAAACTGCTAATTTCAAAACGTATCTATCTGCTATTTGAACAATTTTATCATTTTTTATAAATTAAAGTTTGGTATTTATTAATTGTACGGCGGAAAACAGATTTAATTCTTTATTTCGGGTCTTAATATTTAATCTGAAACCTAATTTAGAGGGAGGATAGAGTAATTATATGATGATGCATAGTTATTAATTGAAAAAATAAACTCTCTTTACTTCTAATTTTGTTTATTATTTTCAATAATAACACTTTGTAATCGACCATAAAAATAACAGTATTTTTTTTTAAATTCGCCACAAAATATTAGTCATTAAACGATATCCTAACACCTAGACGTTGATATCAGCTGGCTAGTTTTAAAATTACGGTCGATTAAAAGGATTTGATTCAATAACTCAGTTATTTTTGAGGATAGAAAAAGTGTGTAGAGAGTTTTAGAATCAGTAAAAGCGCGATAAATAAAATAAAAAAAATGTAAAATTAAGTAACAGAATTATAATCACACCCAAATAGGTTATTATTGAAGATAGAGAAAAATCGAAAAGATTTTGTAATCAAACAACGAGATGAACAAAGTGCAAAAAAAAAAAAAAAAAAAAAAAAAAATCATCAAGGATGGCTATCTTCTACCTTTCCACTCCACCTGCTTGATCGAGGTCATTAGTCTCATATCGAACGGTAGGGTCAGATCATTGCATAGTTGCGTTCTATCGGGAATGCAACAGATGTCGTACCTAACTGATCCGTTCGTATCAATCCAATAGACTCGTCAAAACAGGTGAAATAATTAAATTTAACACGGTAGTGTTAACGCGGCCCACAGGTGGGTCACACTTGACAGTTCCGTGGGGTGAATGCATTTTGAAGCCTGGAACTGTTATGATCTCGGCATTAAACACATTCGAACATGCAACCTGTTGCCCCAGCTCACACGAAAAAAACGTTGATATTCGCCCCGGTGTGAACGTTCAAAGCAAAAAAAATATATAAAGAAAAGAAATAATTATTTTTATTGGCGTCGACTAAGTAATTTTTATATAAATCACCCGTTATATCGTAAACAAAAAAAAAAATATATGGCAGTCGATATCTTTAGAAGTTTATCTAAATCGTAGACAGTGCATAACATATTTCATAATAATCAGATTATAATTTCAATAAAACAAAGACAAATATTAATGCGTATATACACATAATAAGTATAGCAATTTTTAAAAACAAAGTTAGAGCAAACTCCATATCTGTAATGATAAGCCAACCTATATTCCATATAATATAAAATTTAATTCCTAAACATAAATACGTGAAAATTTTATTTCCAAATAAAATAAATTACGTATAAACTGTTTATATATCTGTATATAATTTATACTAATATAAAAAGCAATAAAAAATTAAAAGAAAATAAAGGGCCTTTCAGAACTGCTAATTTCAAAACGCTATCTATCTGCTAGTTCTGAACACATTTTAATCATTTTTTTATAAATTAAATGTTTGGTATTTATTAATTCGTACGGCGGAAAACAGATTCTATTCTTTATTCGGGCTCTTCATATCTTGAATCTGAAACCCTGAAATTTAGAGGGAGGAAGAGAGGGTAATTGTTTTGATCGATTGCATTAGTTATTATTGAAAAAATAAACTCTCTTTACTTCTAGTTTTTGGTTTATTATTTTCAATAATCAACCTTTGTAATCGACCAAAAAAAAAACAGTATTTTTTTTAAATTCGCCACAAAAATATTAGTCCATTAAACGATGATCCTAACACCTAGACGTTGATATCAGCTGGCTAGTTTTAAAATTACGGTCGATTAAAAGGATTTGATTCAATAACTCAGTTATTTTTGAGGATAGAGAAAAGTGTGTAGAGAGTTTTAGAATCAGTAAAGCGCGATAAATAAAAAATAAAAAAAATGTAAAATTAAGTAACAGATTATAATCACACCCGAAATAGGTTATTATTGAAGATAGAGAAAAATCGAAAAGATTTTTGTAATCAAGACAACGAGATGAACAAAGTGCAAAAAAAAAAAAAAAAAAAAAAAAAAAATCATCAAGGATGGCTCTCTTCTCCCTTTCCACTCCACCTGCTTGATCGAGGTCATTAGTCTCATATCGAACGGTAGGGTCCAGGATCATTGCAGTAGTTGCGTTCTTCGGGAATGCAACGATGTCTGCGTACCTAACTGATCCGTCCGTATCAATCCAATAGACTCGTCAAAACAGGTAAAATAATTAAATTTAACACGGTAAGTGTTAACGCGGCCCACAGGTGGGTCACACTTGACAGTTCCGTGGGGTGAAGTGCATTTGAAGCCTGGAACTGTTAGATCTCGCATTAAACACATTCGAACATGCAACACTGTTGCCCGCCTCACACGAAAAAACGTTGATATTCGCCCCGGTGTGAACGTGTCAAAGCAAAAAAAATAATAATGAAAAGAAATATTTATTTTATTGGCGTCGACTAAGTAATTTTATATATAAATCACCCGTTATATACGTAAACAAAAAAAAAAAATACATGCAGTCGATATCTTTGAAGTTATCTAAATCGTAGACAGGTGCATACATATTTCATAATAATCAGATTATAATTTCATATAAAACATAGACAATATTAATGCCGTATATACACATAATAAGTATAGCAATTTTTATACATAAGTAGAGCAGAACTCCGCATATCTGTAATGATAAGCCAACTATATTCCATATAATATAAAATTTAATTCCTAAACAAAAACGTGAAAATTATTTCCAAATACTATATTAGCGTATAACTGTTTATATATCTGTATATAATTAACTATATAAAAAGCAATAAAAATTATAAAGAAATAAAGGGCCTTTCAGAACTGCTAATTTCAAAACGCTATCTATCTGCTAGTTCTGAACACATTTTAATCATTTTTTTATAAATTAAATGTTTGGTATTTATTAATTCGTACGGCGGAAACAGATTCTATTCTTTATTCGGGCTCTTCATATCTTGAATCTGAAACCCTGAAATTTAGAGGAGAGAAGAGAGGGTAATTGTTTTGATCGATTGCATTAGTTATTATTGAAAAAATAAACTCTCTTTACTTCTAGTTTTTGGTTTATTATTTTCAATAATCAACCTTTGTAATCGACCAAAAAAAAAAACAGTATTTTTTTTAAATTCGCCACAAAAATATTAGTCCATTAAACGATGATCCTAACACCTAGACGTTGATATCAGCTGGCTAGTTTTAAAATTACGGTCGATTAAAAGGATTTGATTCAATAACTCAGTTATTTTTGAGGATAGAGAAAAGTGTGTAGAGAGTTTTAGAATCAGTAAAGCGCGATAAATAAAAAATAAAAAAAATGTAAAATTAAGTAACAGATTATAATCACACCCGAAATAGGTTATTATTGAAGATAGAGAAAAATCGAAAAGATTTTTGTAATCAAGACAACGAGATGAACAAAGTGCAAAAAAAAAAAAAAAAAAAAAAAAAAAAAAAAAATCATCTTATATGTTCAAGTCACAACTTATTAGAGATGTGATTTCCTGATAACTCGGTTATTAATGGTGATAAAGATAAAATGTAAGGTTTTCTGGAATCAGAAAATTTTGTTTCAATTATTTGAATGAAAATCGAAAGAAAAGAAAATGAAATAATAACGCAATCGTGTATAAATGCTTCTGGTTTATTATTTTCAATTATCAACCTTTGTAATCGAAAAAAAAAAAAGTTATCCCTGCTCAAAATCTGAGGGCTTACGTTTCAAGATGCGTAGAATCCCAATAACGAATAAAAAAATGAAAAAAAAGGATCATTTAATTTGGTTAACAACTAGCTTTGATATTGCGTTTTGAAATCAGTAGTGTTATCATATGATGCTTTGAATTAGTGCTTTTCATATTACTTAATTGCCTATCAACAGCTATATAAACAGTTATACCCTAATATTGTTATTTGGAAATAATAAACCATTGTGTAATAATTTGCAGTGTTTTTTTTTTTTTTTGATCGATTGCATTAGTTATTATTGAAAAAATAAACTCTCTTTACTTCTAGTTTTTTTTTCTCTTCTACCTCACCTTTTTAGGCTATATGAGGCTTTTCCGTATCTCGGTTTTTTTTTCTCGAGGATTAATGCCAGAGTTAAAAGCTTCCCTCCCCACTAGCAGCGAGACGCTAACTCGAGATTATGTTTACTTCAAACTTGGCCTATCAGCTTACCGGGCAGCGCACAGCACAACACCACGCGCTAACCCTCTACTCCAAAGCTTATAAAAAAAATCTGATGCGCGCAACACACTACTTTCACTTACCTCCGTTGTTAAAATCAACTTAAGAATTTCGAAACACATTTTAAGAGTAAATTATTAATTAATTAATCATTGAATTTTAATAGAAACATGTGTTTTATTAAATAATCGATTATATTTTTATCAACAACAATCAGTTTGTTTCATCGCTTTTTTATCACTCTCCATTAACTTTTTCAATTACGTGTATTAGATAATATGTTTTCTAAAATCTTTAGCTCTCTAACGGTATATTATACATCTATATTTCTATTCTTGTGTTCAAAAACACAAAAATTGCATTAAAAAATAGTTTTGCACTTTTCTCCTTTAGTTGGTTATTAAATCCGCTCAACTTGCATATTTAGATGTTATCATGTTATCATTGCTGACGAGATGTGCCTATTTTCTTTAAATCTACAAAATTAAAGGTACTTAAGAGAAAAAATTTAAAATTCCGACTTTCAAGTCCTATCAGACTATTTCAATCAGAATGAAACCTACATGATGTTAAACCCCAATACATTTTACACCCACATAGCGAGTTTAATGAAAATCTCACTGAGCGTTTTTGGGAAAATCGTAAAAAAGTGCAAAATGCGTGGTATAAATTGCCTCTTCTGGTAGGCTGATTTTTATGAAAAAGATTTTGTAGCATCTCGGCCGTATAACTAACTATACGGACAACTGTCTTAACAATGATATTTCAGTTTCATAGGACTTTCCGTTTACGCGCAGGAGTTACCTCACACGGACACACAGACTCACAGACCTTGGTCATTAAGACTCAGGGGACCCTAAAATGTGTATTTCCGTTGAAAACTGGAATTCAAAAATGTTCACGATCGCATTACTTTCCCTTACTATATATTTCATATATAGGTAAGTAAAGTAAAAAAAAAAAAACAGTCCTTATAAATAATTATTTGGGTTTATCCTTTGAAAAAGTAAAAATCATCCTTTCGGCCTCCGATTGGCTGACGGACCGCAAATCTAAGGGGAGGAGTAAATTATTTGCTTTAAAAAGTCCTTTCGGGACTAGGATTCGAGCTTACAACCTTTGAACCACTCAGCCATGGGCTTCCCCCAAGTTTCTATTAAACCTAAAATTGGAATATTTATAAGCGTGTCATGCAAACCAGTTAGCTTGTTTTTTTAATTTATTTAATGTCACATTTATTGTTGTTAGACGTAATATAAAGTGACGAATGGGGAATAAACTTATTACTGGTTAATTTAATGTAAATATATTATTTAATCTAAATAATATGTTTCCAACGAAAATGAATACACGTTTTATTAAAATCAATCTAAAATATTTTTCAAATTGAAGTATATTAAATAGTTTTTAAATTGATTTTAGCAGTCGAGCTAATTAAAATTCCTAGTGTTTTGCAGTAATATTTACTGCCTAGAAATCCCTTAAGGGAGAATTGAGAAGATAAATTTTATTCTTTGTTACATTTATTGATTTCTTGACTGCCAAAGTTGTAAGAAGATCACTGCACATGTGATTTTCATTAAAGAACAATTTAACAGAATGAATTTTCCGTTAAGTTATGTAGTTCAACCCAAATAATAGACTAAGAAAAAAAAATCAAAGCCGACAGTGTACATCTATATTGCTAATTCTTATTCGTGGGAATGACAATAGACCATGATTCGTCCTATTGCTATAACTATTGTAAACTTAACCTACATCTAGCTACTAATACGAAAAAGAAACGTTTATTTATAATCACATCAAAGTCATTTATTTGAATGTTAAAAGATAATGAGAAATATTTCACGAACTCTCTCTCATATGGATCATTTTTTCTTATTTCAAATTATTCTACATACATTATTGTAGAATAGTTTTAATATTTTTTTTGTAAATTTTATGATAGCGGGACAGAATTTGACAGAACTGTGGTTCCATTCTAGGAACCGCAGAATTCGGAGTCATATTTCGATTACGCTTCTGGAGCGTTCGACGAGTACTGCAAGTCAGTTTCGCTTAGTTCATTGAAGACTGTGTCATCGTCGGTATCCATCAATAAATTTTTGTCCGTGTACATTATTATGATGTGAGAGAATAAAGTAGAGAGAAATCCTTTATTTATTTCGCAATGCTGCCCAAATACATCGGGTTCCTTAAATAAGACAGCATACTATATCAATCTATTTTTACTCAAAATATTATTAAAGTTAGAAATTCTAAAACTTCTCCCTCGTATCCACATTTAACCACAGTAAATTACATTACTGAAGAATGTTCTCTGGAAGTGATTAGATGGCTAATTAAAATCAGGGGTGATGTTTTAAACCTAAATTATAAAAATTTCATGAAAACAAACAATAAATGTAGTTTGTGCAATACAAATGAAACAGAAGATCTTTTCAACTTTTTGGCTGCCTTTCCGATACTTACTGAGTTTAGAAACAAATATTTTAATTCTAAAAATTTAACTTGGGATCAAATTTTAGAGTTGATAAATGGAAAAGATTGGCTGGCGTCAGTTGATTTCTCCAGATCGGCTTTCTCTTATAGAATGTTGCTAACGAAAGAATTTAACTATTAGTACATAAACAACATGCGAAGTGTTTGTTTCTTATTTTGTTATTAATTATTTATATTGATAGATTAAAGGTTAATTTTGTTAATAAACACAGACTACACGTACGGTCAATAGACCATGTAGTGTGTCTGATTTTTATTATTGTATTTTGTAATTTGTAAATTGTTTATTTTCTATTTGGTGTAATATTGAAAAATAAAATAAACTTTTCTATCTATCTATATCAATCCCTTGGGCATATTTTACATACATTTTCAAATTTTTTTTTTTATATTTTAATACAAATTTATAACATTTACAATTTTTTCTCTTTTAGTTATTTACATTATTTTATTTTTTTCTACACCTAAATTTGAAATTTAGACCTCTGGTGCGCACATTAAACAATCGAAATATAAATAAATTCCCCATTTAATTGTTATACAGGTGATGGTGGATAATTCCCAGGGAGTACAAAATCACGTTTTCTGCTAACACTGCTATATCTCTGATATCGACACCCAACTTCTTCCAAAAGCTCCTTGTGCTTCCAGGGATCGCTCCGCGAGACCCAAACCATAGGCCTCTAACGGAGAACTGTCTCTCACAAAAGGTCTCGTGGAACTTTTCTTTTAGGAAAGGGATGCATTTCTCGTAGATGGCTCTCTTCTCCCTTTCCACTCCACCTGCTTGATCGAGGTCATTAGTCTCATATCGAACGGTAGGGTCCAGGATCATTGCAGTAGTTGCGTTCTTCGGGAATGCAACGATGTCTGCGTACCTAACTGATCCGTCCGTATCAATCCAATAGACTCGTCAAAACAGGTGAAATAATTAAATTTAACACGGTAAGTGTTAACACGGCCCACAGGTGGGTCACACTTGACAGTTCCGTGGGGTGAAGTGCATTTGAAGCCTGGAACTGTTATGATCTCGCATTAAACACATTCGAACATGCAACACTGTTGCCCAGCCTCACACGAAAAAAACGTTGATATTCGCCCCGGTGTGAACGTGTCAAAGCAAAAAAAATAATAATAAAGAAAAGAAATATTTAACTAATAACAAAAAAAATATATATTGAAAGTCGGGAAGTAGTATTATAGCCTCCAATTTTATGTTTAATTTTTGACCTTCAAAACCTATTTGGTGTAAATAATTTAAAGTTAAATTCAAAGTCTAATATATAACGGGAGGTTGATAATTATACCTGACCATTATTTTATTTTAATGCCATCTTCTCGTGCAAGAACAACCTTGATCTTGGCTCTAATAATTTTTTCAGAAACAATGATCATGCTCTTATTTTCTCTTTTATGTACTTTACAAAAAATAATTATCTCTTTCTTAAGATTGTCCCAAAACTGGAAGTAAATTATAGAGACATTAAAAATATAATAAAAATTATTAATGTCGTGAATTTTAATGGAAATGTGCTTAAGTATAATTATCAACCTCCAATTCTATTGGGTTGTTTCACATGAAATGTCCGTTTTTATAGTTTCTGAAATACATAAAGGATTTTGCAGGTCTCTGTTGTTTTCTTCCGAATGTTTACATATTTAAAGTAAACAGTTACTAATCCTCTACCTTTGTATTATAAACATTGGCTTCCCAATCAATTACCCACTTTTTAGTATACCTCCGAATATGAACATGGAAACACGCGATTTTCGAGTAATATTTTTGTACGAGTTTGAACTCGGCCATTCAGCAGCTGAGGTCGCTAGAAATATTTGCAAGGCGTTTGGGGAAGGGAGTGTTGATGAACGGACCATTCGCCGTTGGTTTGCTAAGTTTCCAGCTGGGGATACCGACTTGGATAACTTGCCCCGAGGAAGACCTCCGTCCTTAATAGACAACGATGTCCTCAAACATACAGTAGAAGGAAACCCCTACCAAACAGTTAAAGGACTCTCAGCACAACTGAATGCAAGTGTATCTACCGTTTCCAGACATTTAAAGTGTATTGGGAAAGTAAAAAAGCTCGATACATGGGTACCTCATGATCTCACTGAGCGGCAGCAAGACCCCATGTTTCAAAACATACCGTGCAAAAATTGAAAGAACTGGGCTACGAAGTTCTTCCGCACCCACCATATTCTCCCGATTTGTCTCCAACAGATTACCACCTGTTCAGGAATTTAGACAACTTCGTCAAAGGAAATCTTTTTGAAAATGATGATCAAGTGAAAAGTGCGTTTTCAGATTTTGTTTCACTTCAAAGCTCAGAGTTTTTCAGTTCGGGGATAAAAAAGTTGGTGTCACGTTGGGAAAAATGTGTAGAAAAAGAAGGTAAATGCTTCGAATAAAATTATCTTGTTTTCATATCGTATTTTTAATAAAAATCCTTTACCTTGAAGACGGACATTTCATGTGACACAACCCAATATATATATAAAACACCTATATATAATAGAAAAACTTTTTATTAATAAAATTCCCATAAACATATCTATAATAAACATGAGAAGCAACTACTTTCCCTGAGAGAGCGAGAAAATCAAATGTATTTTTTATATTGACCGCTCTAAAGGAGACACGAAACGATAATTCTGTAAACTAAGGAAAATAGCTGGTGGTGGGGAACTGTGCCAATGGGATAAGTGGAGCTTTATCGAAACGGCACATCGATAGGAGAACATCGATAGCTAGCACCTAGCAACTAGGCCTTAACAATCGATATCTACTCTCTCTCTCTCTCTCTCTCTCTCCCTCTCTCTCTCTCTCTCTCTCTCTCTCTCTCTCTCTCTTATATCCATCTTAGCCAAATATCATTCCACAACCTTTAGCACACTGTTGCTTTTGTCGT